>OZ024744.1:19396597-19734097 GCA_964016885.1 Eledone cirrhosa | reverse complement strand
TAACTTATATGGTATGGAAAAGGACGAATATAATAACATTATATTGTTGGATTGGCAGTATCGGTAGAGGGTCGGACGCCATGGTTTGACGCATAGAGTTACGGCCCTTGCCATTCTGAGCTCAAATCCCGCCGAGGTCAACTTTGCCTTTCACCCTTACGGGGTCGATAAAATAAAGTACCAGTAATACACTGGGTAATTGCTGGCCTTGTGTCAAAAGTAGAAACATTTATATTGAAAGAACTCTGGAAAAACTACAAAATAAAAACAAATGAAGATCTTTCAACGTTAAATAGGGAAGCTTCTGAAGTTATTTATAAATTAGGCATCCGAAATAGAACTGAACCCTTTATACATAGAAAACCAAAGATTAACCTGAAGGACCACAAAAGAAATTTTGAAATTGAACTACCAGTGAGACTCATCGCACCATCTAAATCGGACTTTGGCATAATTAGCAAGCATATATTATATAGAATTATACCACTACTTAAAGAAAAATCACACCTTAAACTATGGAACGGTACTAATGAAATTATAGATTGGTTGAATAACATAAAATTAAAACATAACAAAAAATTCATTCAAATGGATATTGCAAATTACTACTCCTCTATTACCCCTAGCTTACTTAATAAGGCACTTATCTCCGCTTCTAAACATAGTGATGAAATGAATATAATTCTAACAGCACCTAAAACACTAATAGAATTTAATAATCATCTCTGGACAAGAGCCGACTGAAAAAAACAATGTTGATATCACTATGGGATCATCTGACTCGGCGCAAGTAACGGACCTCGTTAGATTATTTATTAATAATGTACTGCATA
The DNA here is from genome assembly GCA_964016885.1 of Eledone cirrhosa. Classification (NCBI taxonomy): domain Eukaryota; kingdom Metazoa; phylum Mollusca; class Cephalopoda; order Octopoda; family Eledonidae; genus Eledone; species Eledone cirrhosa. The sequence goes on along the minus strand of OZ024744.1, from coordinate 19,733,264 downwards.
GGAAAATTCCAGAGATGAACGGGGATTTATATCATGACGATATGTTACTTTTAATTGAAAACCATAGCAATAGTGAAATTAATAGGAAAAGGAAATCCATAATACAATTTTTCAACAATTACAACCTTAATTTAGAAATGGAGACTGACTACAACATCGTTAACTTCTTAGATGTAACCTTAAATCTTAGTACAGGTCTTTACTATCCTTTCCATAAAATTAACAAAAATCTAAATTACGTAAGTTTCAATTATAATCATCCTAGAAGTATTAAGAACACTATTGTCAATAGCGTTCAACAACGGATTTCACGCATCTCTGCTAGTAAAAATATGTTTGATGATAAGGCAGAATATTACAATGAAGCTTTACATAGAGCAGGATACTCGAATAAAATTAAATACATAGATAACAATAGCATGACAAATCACCCTAGAATTAATTATAATAATTGTTTCTACTTTTTGGCACAAGGCCAGCATTTACCCAGCGTATTACTGGTACTTTATTTTATCGACCGCGTAAGGATGAAAGGCAAAGTTAACCTCGGCGGATTTGAACTCAGAATGGCAAGGGCCGTAACTCTATGCGTCAAAGCATGGCGTCCGACCCTCTACCGATACTGTCAATCCACCGCCATAGAATTAATTATAATAATAATAAACAATTTAACTTAAACACTAAACCAAACAAAAAAACTAGAACTAGAAATATTATTTGGTTCTCTCCCCCATTCTCATTAAGCGTTAAAACACCTTTAGCAAAGCTATTTTTTATTTTTTAAAGCACTAGACAAATGTTTTCCTAAAGCCCATAGATACCACTCTATTTTTAACAGACACACTATAAAACTATCCTACTCTACTACTATGAACATAGCACAAAATATAAATAGAATTAATAATAGAAACTTAAATTTAAACCCTAACCAAAGTAACCAAAATAGCAATAATAATATTTCTAACAACAATATTTCTAACAACAATATTCAGAATAATAGTACCGTTCCGAACAACAAGAACTCCAGAAAATGTAACTGTATAATAAAATCAAACTGCCCTTTACAAAATAATTGCTTAGACAAAAATGTAATTTATAAATGCACAGTTAAAACTAGAGACAAAGTATTTAACTATATTGGTGCCACTTCTACAAAATTCAAAGAACGCTGGTATAACCATAAACACAGATTTGAGAGATCCGATAAAAAATCTTCCATTTCACTTTCACTTTTAATTTAGAATTTAAAAGACAATTATATAGACTATTCAATATCTTGGGGAACGATTTCGAAAGCACCTGCATACCGAAATATGGCTTTCTCAAGATTCTGTAACTTGTGTATTGAGGAAATTTTTTATATAATTAACTGTCAAAATTCTATTAATCTTTAAGCAGAATTATTTTCTTCTTGCCGACATCGCCAAAATTCCACTTTCAGAAGTATTTTTAATTTATGATATTCATTACACTTGACTATATCTTATACACCTTCAAAATGATCCTATTTTCTTTAAAAATTTAAATTTAAATTTAAATGTAAATTCTTTTAAATAATCTTCCTTCTTAATGTTTTAATATTTCTACTATTTTTACATTTTGACATTAATTTTTCTAATATAAATATTTTAAAATATTTTATTACTTCTGACATTATTACTTTCCTAATGATACCCCCTCTAAATATATTTTTTTAGATGTATATTGATAATCTTTAATTGACATTCTGAAAATGTATCCTCTTTACGATAGTTGTTCGAAATGCACATTACGTTTTTCCTCTCCTTTTGATCTTCGAACTTTCACACATCTTTCGACTAAAATAAATAATCTCACACAAAATAATATATAATTTTCTCTATATATTTTCTGAGTAAATCATTCATCAAATTTAACGGTTAACAAACAAGATTGGAGTTATCTTTCCATTTTCCTTTTCAATCATGCAAACATAAACATGATATAATATAATATGTACGATAAACTATATAACTTCGCTAAATTAACAACATTCTGAAAACATTTTCAATGTTGGAACAAAATATTCGAATCTACAAATTGTTCTCTTACAACTTGAACCACCTGTTTTCTTTTAATGTAATCTTATGTAATTTTATGTAATAATTGTAAATTATTTCTATTTCTATAATACTTATACTTGCACAATTATTAATCTATATAGATATTTATATACTTATAACCTATTGTAATGTAATAAGATAAAATCTACTTACAACCATAAATCTAATTGATTATATATACAATATTATAACTCATAATATGGCTAAATAAATTTAAATTCTGGAATCATATTCCACCATTCCCCCAAATTGATAATTCCTTTTAAATTAACGTAAATAAAAGCTCTTCTTCCTTTTTCTTCTTCCTACTCATACATACATATATCCTAATTATTTAAATTCTGCATAGCGTCTAAAATAACGTTTTTTTTTCAGCCCTATACCTCAACCTCATTTGCATACTCATCTTAATAATTTGAAATATCTGACTTTCCTTCTCTTATCCCTTCCCTATCCAAGGAAAACTTGAACCGTTAAGGTATCTTTTTCTTGGTTATGTCAAAATTTATAAAACAAACTTTGTATTTTATCTGATGAAAGTGTACCAAATTTTGGTACCCTTGGAATATATATAATAGAATGAATATGGTTTTATAAATAGAGTTTCTATTTATTTAATATCATTGAATATATATATATAGATATATTTCTTTATTAGCCACAAGGTGGCACAAGAAAACGAGACAAAACAAAGAGATGCCGGGGATTTTACAAACAATCGTGTAAAAAAATATAAAACAAACAATTATAACAATCGAAATCCCCAATAGGGGGGAGGCGTTACAAATGGCTTGTTTCATACGCCGTCGATAGAACAACCCTCAACTTCAGGAGCGTGTTGTGCAAGTGCTCCTTTCTTCCTTTTGCTCTCTTCTTCAACCTACAGATATATATATACAGACAGGGCCCAATCACTCGGGCCATTTTTGCTACATTCACCCAACATTCAGTAAATTACTGGGGTGCAGTGCCTCTCTCTCCACCCTGATTCTCCATCTAAAGTGGTACCTAAAGAATGGAATGAGTTGTTGTTTGGAGAGAAAGGCAGCTGTCCTCACTCCTCTCAATCTCGTCCACCATATAACCTCTTTCACCATAGCCACTATACAGAGGAAAAAAAACGCCTCTCTTTCGTCTTTGAAAGAGGCTGGCGGTTTGATCCTTACTATGGACTCGGCAATTAAATGGATTTGTCCCATACGGGACAGCAGTTGTTCTGCGTAGTTCCACAGGTCAGTTACGCCCGCGCAGTGTACAATTGCGTGCAAAACGGTTTCAATGTCCTGCTCGCACCTTGGACATGTTCTCTTGGAAGGATCCCTTCCGGGACGTCCGTGCTTGTAGATCTTGTCTAGAATTGGTAGAGCTTCTCGGTAGCACTACTAGGCCAGAGACCTCTGGAAGTTGTCCATAGTTCCCGGGAGGAAAGTCCTACCAAAGATACGCCTAGATTCTCTCCGAGTACGTCGTCGCCCTTGTGACGTACTAACCCTCTATAGAATGTCGAAGTGGAGTCTCCACTGATTGCTGTGCCCGCTTAATAGAGGACTGTCAGTGGCTGAGTGCATCCAATGTGCCAAGCGCCCATCTTCTTTGGTCACCGCTTGACCCAGGACTGCAGCTCCGCCAGCGAGAGAAGTTGCAGGAAGACCTGTCTCACAAACGGTGCCCACACCGGTTGGTCGGTGAGGAATAACTGGAAATGCCGTAGCCTCAACGCATCTTTGCGCATCATCGGCCACGGCATTCTCATCCCTCCGTTGGAATGGTGCTGACAGCAGACGGATCCCCTCACCAGTGGAGCCTGCTTCTTCCAAAAGAACTGGAAGAGCATGCGCACCATCTTGGTGAGATGTTCACAGGGACAGGGCACGACGGTCAAGCGGTAGTAGATGACGGACGCTATGAAAGTGTTCGCCACCTCCGCTCGACCTTTCAAGGATAGTTTGCACTCTGTCCACTTCTGGGTGATCGCAAATACCTTGGCCGTGACCCCGTTCCAGTTTTCTCCACCTGGAGGTCCGAACCGAACCATACCCCGAACAATTTCACCGGTTCGTCCGTCCAGCGTCCGACGACACTGTCGGACGGCATCGGTTTTCCTCTCCACGTTCCGAGTTGCAAACCGACAGACTTGTCCGGGTTCAGTTTTGCTCCTGTGAGCCTTTTGTAGTCCTACAGGAAGTTGCCGATCGCCCCGATTTCCGAGGTTTCCGACACCATTACTGTCACGTCGTCTGCATATGCCGACGCCGCTTTCCGCAGTCTCGGTTCCAACAGGATGCCGGGATGCCCTGCAGCAGCTCCAACTTCCGCAGTAGTGGCTCCAGAGTCAGCACGTACATAATGGAAGAAGGAGAGAGCATCTCTGTCGGATGGAACGCGTGATTGCGAACGGCTCCAATAGGTAGCCGTTCCCCCTTAACCGTCGAGCAGATGTTGGTGTGCATTGCAGCGATCCAGCCTCAGAAGACGGGTCCAAAACCGGCCACCTTGAGAACCGCTTCCAAGTTTCGATGGTCGACCCTATCGAACGCCTTAGACTGATCTAAATTGATCAGAGCCCCACTGAAGCCGGGTTTCCACTTCACCCTCTCTATGATGTATTGCATGAGGTGGAGATTGCCGTGTATGGACGCGTTTTCCCTACCAGGTTCTCGACGACTAACGCCAACCTCGTTCCAACACCTTGGCCAAAATCTTTAACTCTGTGTTGAGCAGAGTTATGGGCCTAAAGTTGCTTAGTTCGTCCCCCTTGTTCTCGTTTTTCCTGATCATCGTTACTACACCCCTGCCTGCAGAACTGGAAATTCTCCCATTCTGGTGTCAGTTGCAGTAGACGGCTTCGAGGAAGCCAGAGAGGAAGTCCGGCATGCCTATGTAAAACTCATACGGTAGACCATCTAGACCTGGTGATTTGCGTTTCTCGCAGCGGCCCAGAGCGTCCGGTATCTCAGTGGCTGTGATCGATCTTTCGCAGAACTCGGTTTCCATGCTCGAGAGACGTGGCAGGCCGTCGACGTATGAACCGAGGTCCATTGCCCCGTTTGACGCACCGCCACTCTGCTCGAACAGTTGCGCAATGTGTCGCTGAAAGACCGCGCACATCCGCTTGGGGTCAAGTAGCACGCGTCCGTTTTGGTCTTTCAAAGACCGAATCGTGAATTTGATGCCACTTTTCGCCTCTGCCACTCGGGGCCAGCTAACAGCTTTTGCTCCTTCGTTTCCTAGAGCACATGATTTACTTCTGACCACGCAGCCTTCGTGTTTCGCGTCGAAGAACTGGTCCAGTGTCGTTATCGTTGTTAGCACTCTAGCCGCGTTGTCACACCTAAGCGCCTCCTCTACCTTGGCTACTAGTTCTGTTTCTGTTTTGTTTTTCTCTAAGGCTAACTCTCTGCTAAAAGCTACAGACTCTACTCTAATTGCTCTCTTGAGAGAGTACCACCATCTGTTGTTGACGATGGTTCTCGTCAACTGTTGCTTATTAATTTACTTATCCGTTCACTGTAGGCCTTACGTGTCGGGAGCGACACTTTCAGCTTACAGTATCCGAGTCCTTGTCTATGTATTCTATCACGGTTGTCTATGCAGATAACTAGTGTGTGTCCGAATAGGCAACCATATACATTTGTGGACTGCATAACATCTTCTTGTCTCTATCTCTAATAAAGAACCTGTCTAAATACGATCTAGATGTCCCACTGCGGTTTGTCCACGTCCACTGTGGTGCAGTCGGGAAATCTAATCGATACCTATCGGCCAGTTGGAATTGACCGATTAAATTTTTGAGGTGTTGGAACCCCCTATACTGGGAAATGATCCTACATAGTCCCATCGTGCGCCTAGGATACCATTCCAGTCTGAAGGCTCCACCTCCAACACTGTTCACGTCTAGGACTACCAGTCTACCCTCCGGGTCCAACTGTACTTGCTGTACTTCGAGGTCCAGGTTTTTCCGAAACATGACAGCCACTACCCCTCCATCTCCTGGCTGACAGAGAGATGCGTAGATCTCAAAGTCATTGAAGATGGGGGTTAGTTGCTGCCTGTTGTGGATCCTGGACTCGGTGATGGCTATCACATCCATACCGTGTGACCTAAGGTCGTTTAAAAGTTGGCCCTGTTTCCAGGGCATCCCTAGACCACTTCCAACTCGTAAATTAGCCATGTTGGTGGAGAAGAGTTGGCGTAAAAGGACGAACAGATGCACTTACCTTTTCATTTCCTGGAGATCGGGTTGTTCAATCTCCCTTTGGATGCTGGTGGGGGTGTTGGGTGGGGTGGGGACACATTTTAATAAGACGCGGTTAATGGATAGGTTTCTATCGAAACCCTTATCAGTTTTAGGTGTGGTTGAGAGTCTACCTTGACAAAAGTTTTCCCCTCAGTTGCTACTTTGGGGTCTTGGGAGATTGCTTCCATTAGGGTTTTGTTGTTTGTATTAATTATGTGTATTGTTTGTTTTTTTGTGTTGTTTTCGTTTGTTGTTCATTTTGTAGTTTTCTTTTTATGGTGGGCATTTGTGTTTGGGGTGATGTTGGTGTTTATTTTGCTGGTAGGGGGGGGGGGGTGATTGTGGTGGTGTTTGTGTTGTTGTTTGTGTTGGTGGTTGGTGATTGGTGTTTTTGTGGATTTGCGTGTCTATTTTTTTGTTTCTTGATTTCCTAGGCTCTCCTTCATATTCACTTGGGGATTGAGAAGTAGCCTCATCTGACGATGAATCGTCATCAGGAGCGTGCGGTAGGGGAATGTTGTGTGTGTGGTGATGGGGTTTTTGTGCGTGTGTTTGTGGTAGTGTTGGATGGAGTGGGATGGGTTGGGAATGTGTTCTGCAGAGGAGTTGTCTTTTTTTTCTGTTTTTGTTGGTTGAGTGGCTGTTTGTTTTGGTGTGTTTGCTTGTTTTGTGTGTTGTTGTCGTTGTTTTGGCTGTGGTGGTTGTTTTGGTGTTGTTGTAGGTAACAGTATTTGGGGGGGGGGGGTTATTGAAGAGTATCTGTAAAGGGCATGAGGCCTTTAGATGCGATGTACTGTTACACCAAAAGCAGTGTGGTCTCCCCTCTTCAACTGAAATGTTTATATGGCTGTTGGTGTCCACTTGCACTTTTTCAGGTATTTTGGAGATCCTCTCTGGCCTCATTTGAACCAGAATCTCAAAATTTGTACCAGACCACGTGTGTCTGGTTGATTTCTTGATGGAGGGGATGGTGTCCTGTCCCTCCTCTAAAAATCCTGCCAATATCCACCAAACATTAATATTTGGTGGTATGTTGGTTATTTTGATTTTTTGGGTTCTTTTTTCCCAGGTAAGTAGGGAAAAATGTGTATTTCTTTGAATTGATCGGCATTACTGAATACTTCTGTGCGAGGGCCTCGCTTTTGAGAAGCACCGAAATGCTCCCATACTGTCTGGCCCTCTGCATAAATTCTATATCCGGCAAAACCTCCTTCACGGTTGCTTCTATTTCCCCTTGATTGAGGAATGCCGGATTTCTTGTTTCATTTGAAACAGTTCTGAAGCTAACTGTCCTTCGAAGTGTTAAAAGACGAATTTATGGGGGTGAGTTTATCTTAAACCCACCGTTTTCTCCGAAAATGATAAATTCCTTTGCTTCAGAAAGCATCTGTCTCGCATTGAGATCCATATCGAGATCCTTGAAGTCTTGTTTGTTTATGACCGTTTGTGCAAATGTTATTTATTGGTGTTGTTGTTGTTGTTGTCGTTGTCACTTTTTTCATTTGTAGTTGTGTCTTTTTCTGAGGTTTTTTATGTCTGTTGTGAGCTGTGTGGTCCAACATGTGAGTTGCATTTTTCGCTTTCATTGCGAAACAAGTCTTTGTTTTCACTACTTGTCACCATAGTGACGTCTATACAGGCAGAGCGTGCAGCAACGTTACTCTCTGTCGGTCTCTATTTTTTCATCGGCGTTTGCTAGCGTTCCTTCTACTGAGCTAGTCATTATCGCTGCAAAATAATTCAGCTTTTCAAAATTTTTCTCACATAAAATTCCGCCCCAATGGGGCGAAAACTGAGTTGACCGTTCAGCCTGAGGGTTAATCTACGAAACAGTGTATTTTTTGACAAAAAGTTTCTGGTTTTGCATGCAAAATTAACAAAAAACTTACCAGAAAAGTGGTACACGTCCAGACTATCCGAGATAGATAGATAGATAGATATGTTTCTTTTTATTTGCCACCAGAGCATCAAAATTGGGACAAGTACAATGGGGCGAGTTTACATAAAAAGCGAGTAAAGAAAACGAATAACAAATATAAAATTAACAATAAAGTCCTGAATAGGGAGGGGGCATTTGGGGGGTCGCACCCCACCCCCCCGAAAAAAGTGTGCAACTCCTTCTCCTCAGGAGCACAGAGAGAGGGTACTCCCTCGTTCCTTCCTCTTTTCCACCTACAGACTGATGTAAAGAGAAGGCCCATTCACACGGGACATTCTTGCCACTTTCACCCACCTTTCATAAAAATGACTTGGGTGGAGCACCTCTCTCTCCATCCTGATCCTTCTTCCGAAATGATATCGGAAGAAACGGATCAGTTGTTGGCCAGAGAGAAAGGTGCCTGACCTCAGTCCTTTCAGACGCGTCCACCATACAACCTCTTTCGCCATGGCTATTACGCACAGAAACACCGCCTCTCCTTCATTTTTGAAGGGGGGAGGCGGCTTGATCGTTACAATAGACTCGGTGGTCAACCGGATCGATTCCACCCTTGACAGCAGTTGTTCGACATAGCCCCACAGATCGGCTACGCCCGAGCAGTGTACCAATGCGTGTGCAACGGTTTCCTCGTCGCACACCCATCTGGGACAGATCTTTTTGGCGGGGTCCCTACCCGGGCGCCCGTGTCTGTAGAGCTTTTCTCGAACGGGTAGAGCCCCACGGTAGCATTGCCAGGCCAGGGACTTCTGGAAGTTGTCCATAGGTCCCGGGCTGAATGTCCTACCGAACAGGCTAGCCAGTTCGTCTTCCTCCATGTCTAGGGCTTCTCCGAGGGCGTCGTCGCCTCTGCTGCGTACCAGCCTTCTATAGAATGTTGCAGTGGAGTCTCCACTGATAACCGGGTCCGCCTGCCAGAAAGCGGTGAGCGCCTGGGCACACTGAGGTGTGCCAGGCGCCCAGTTTTCTCGGTCTTTGCATGACCCAGGATTGCAGCTCGGTGAGTGAGACGAGTCTGGGAAAGGTTCGTCTCACAAACGAGGCCCACACCGGCTGACCGGTGAGGAATACGTGGAGGTGCCGTAGCCTTAATGCGTGTTTACGCATCATTAGCCACGGCATCCCCAGCCCTCCTTTCGAAGGGTGTTGACAGCAGATGGATCTCCTCACCAAAGGAGCCCGCTTCTTCCAAAGGAATTTGGAAGAGTGCGCGCTCCATCTTGACGAGGGTTTCCCTTGGGCAAGGCACGACGGTCAGGCGGTAGTAGATGACAGACGCTATATAGGTGTTCGCCACCTCCGCCCGACCTTTCAGGGATAGTTTGCAACTGGCCCACTTCTGGGTCAGTGTAAACACACTGTGCGTAACCTCAGCCCAGTTCTTCTCCACCTGGAGGTCTGGTCCGAACCAGACCCCGAGCAACTTCACCGAGCCCTCCGTCCAGCGTCCGACGACGCCATCGGAGGGAATCGGTTTGCCCCTCCACGTGCCGAGTTGCAAACCGATCGACTTGTCGCGGTTCAGCTTAGCCCCTGTGAATATTTCGTACTCCTCCAGTAAGGTGCCGATCGCCCCGATTTCGGAGGCCGTTGACACGATTACTGTCACGTCATCGGCGTAGGCCGACACCGCTTTTCGCAATCCCGGTTCCAAAGGGATGCCCTGCAACAACTCCAACTTCCGCAGTAGTGGCTTGAGAGTCAACACATACAGAAGGGAGGAGAGAGGGCACCCTTGTCGGATGGACCGCGCGATTTCGAACGGCTCCGGTAGGTAGCCGTTCACCTTGACCCTAGAGCAGATGCGGCTGCTGTGCATAGCAGTGATCCAGCCCCTGAAAACGGGTCCGAAGCCTGCCGCCGTTAGCACCGCATCCAGGTAACCATGCTCGACCCTATCGATCGCCTTAGATTGATCCAAGTTGATCAGAGCCCCACCAAAGCCGGGTTCGTTCACAACCCGCTCTATGATGTATCGCATGAGGAGGAGGTTGTCATGGATGGACCTGGACGGTATAGCACATGTCTGCGCATCTCCCACCAGGTTGCCCACGACAAGCGCTAACCTCTTTGCTAGCACCTTGGCCAACATCTGTAACTCTGTATTTAGTAGAGTTATGGGCCTGAAGTTACTTATTTCGTCCCCCTTGTTTCTCGTCCTTCCTCACTAGCGTGACTACCTCCTTGGTCACAGCACAGGGAATTCTCCCGTTCTGTTGCCAGTTGCAGTAGACCGCCTCGAGGAGATCGGGGAACAAGTCCGGCATATCTAGATAATAGTTCGTATGGAAGACCATCGAGACCCGGGGATTTGCGTTTGCCGCATTGGCTCAGCACGTCCTCTATCTCAGCGGCTGAAATCGGCTCCTCGCAGGACTTCGCCCCCCTGTCCGAGAGACGCGGCAGGCCGTCGAGGTATGGACCGAAGTCCACATCCCCAACCGGCTCCCCGCCCCTTCCGAACAGTCGGGCAAAGTGCCTTTGAAAGGCCTCACACATCTGCTTAGGTTCAAGGATCGCCCGTCCATCCTGGTCTCGCAAAGACCGGATGGTGGATTTAGTTCCACTCTTGGCCTCTGTCACGCGGGCCCAGCTAACAGCTTTGGTCCCCTCGTTCCCTAGAGCACGTATTTTACTTCGGACAACGCAGCCTTCGTGCTTCGCGTCGAAAAACTGGCTCAAAGCCGTTCTCGACGCTAGCACTCTGGCCACGTCGCCGCTTCTAATTGCCTCTTCTACTCTATCTATTAGCTCCCTTTCCTTCCTATTCCTATCCGCAGCTAGAACCTTACTAAATTCTATCGAGACTACTCTAATCTCTCTCTTTAGAGATAACCACCACCTGCTGTTGACGATCGCTCCAGTCAACCGCTCCTTAACTAACATACTACTCCGGTCCCTGTAAGCTTTACTTGCCGGCAAGGACAAGTTCAGCTTCCATTAACCGGGGTCCTGTATATGCCTTCTATCAAGGTTGCCCATGCAGGTCACCAACTTGTGGTCTGAATAGCCAACCATGAGCATTTCTGGACAACTTAAAAAGTCCCTGTCCTTATTTCTAACTAAGAACCTATCTAGGTACGATCTAGATTGACCGCTACGATTTGACCAAGACCAAGTCGAAATATATCGGCCAGGTCAAATCGGCCGAGTAATCCCTTGAGGCTGTTGCACCCCTCTCTATCGAGAGATGCCCCTGTATAGTCCCAACGTGCATCCAGGATACCATTCCAGTCCCCCAGTAAAAGCAGGGAACGGGACGTCCCTAGATAAGACTCCAGACGCTGGAAAAAGTCGGGCCGCTCTGTCCCAAAAGGGGCATATGCGGCTACCAGCCTAAAGGCGCCACCTTCACCATTGCCAAGGTCCAGCACCACCAGTCGACCCCCCGGATCCAAGTGAACTATATGTGTGGCGAGACCCAGATGTTTTTGCAGCAGAACGACAACCCCACCCCACCTCCGGCTGACAGAGAGATGCGTGCATCTCAAAGTCATCAAAGGTGGGGGCTAGCTGTCGCATGCTGCTGATCCGGGCCTCGCAGATAACCATCAGATTTATAGATCGTACCCTGAGGTCATTTAGAAGCATTGTTTGCTTCCAAGATGAGCCCAGGCCACGCGCATTTAGACACCCTACTCTTAGCACAGCCATGTTAGTGGTAAGGAGAAAAGGCACTTACCTCTCTGCGTCCCGGGGAGCGGGCCGCTCAATTTCCATGAGGGTTAGGGATGGATTGTTGGGTGGGGTGGTGGTTTGTGGAAGTGTAGGGGCATGAGTGTGTTGTGGGGTTGGAGTGTTTGTTGTTGAGTGGGTGTATGGGCGGGGGAGTGGGGAAATGTTTAGGAGGACGCGGTTGATTGGCTTGGAGCAGGGGGAGGGGGGGGGGGGGGCACGTCCTCCGTGAAATTTATTTTCAATGATTTATATAAGTTCATAGGGACTTTAATCATTTGTAAATGAGGTAGTCCCACAGCAGTTAGAAAGTTAGGCCCTTCAGTTTGGACCGAAGGGTTTGCCGAAATTGTGTTCATTAGTACTTTGTTGTCTGTGTTCATGTATGTATATTGTAAAGTCTTTTTTTGCGTAGCAGTTAGTGTTGTGTGACGGGGAGGGGTGGTTTGTATATAGTTTGTTTTCTCTTGGGGAGGGTTTATGTTAATAAGTGTGTCTGTGGTGCGCCTATCTTCTTTCTTTTTACTATTTGGAAGGGATCTTTTTCGTCTTGCGACGAAAGGGGTTCGTCTTCCTTGTTGGGTGGGAGGGGTATATTTTATGGTAGTGTTTGCAGTGTGTGTTTTTGTATTTGTTTTGGGTGGGGAGGGATTGGGTGGGACAGTATTCTGTGTTGTTTTTTCACGTGTTAGTTGTTGTGGTGGTGGTGGTGGTGTTGTTGGTTTGTGTTGTTGTTGTGGTTGTTTTTGTTGTTGTTGTTGGGGTGGTGTTGGTGTTGGTTGTTGGGGTGTTGGTAGCAGTGTTTATTTCGGTGTGAGCTGGGGACAGGCAGCCCTCAGGTGACCTCTATTGCCACAGAGGTAACAGGATGGACGCCTACCCTCCACAATAATGTTGAGGTGGGTACGGTCATCCAGCATGACGCGCTCAGGGATTTGGGCGATACGTTCTGGTCTTATTTGGGTCAGAACTTCGATACTCGTTCCACTGAACGCGTCGCCGGATGCCTTCCCTATTGATATAAGGTTGTCCTCGTCTAAATTGAGGAAACCGGTTAGTAACCACCAGTAGTTTATGTTTGGTGTGATGGTTGTTATCCATATTCTTTGGGTTTTTTTACCGATGTAGGTTGGGAAGAAGGTGTAATGTGTGGAACGAATTGGCGACACAGAGTATTTTTTCGCCGCCAATTCGTCTTTCATCAATATGGATAAACTCCCATAGAGTGTATCCTTTTGTATGAAAATAATGTCTTTCATAGCTTCTTTCATAGCTTCTTACTAACTGAATTTCAGCTTGAGATGGTTGTGCTGGTTTTTTTGTTTTGTTTGAAATTGTACGGAATACGACAGTTCGTAATTCTGTCTGTTGTTTTAGTTCTGGAGGCGAATTTATAGAAAAAGAACCATTTTCGCCAAAAGATACATATTTTTTGTCTTTTTCAAGCATTTCTTTGGCATTTGAAATATCCTCAAGCACATATGTGACTGATATTTTAGACGTTTGTGCAAAAGATATTTTGTTTTCATTGTTGGTGTTTGAATTGTTTTGTTTCTCGTAATTTGAATTGTTTTCATTTTTGTTGTTGTTGTCTTTCTCGTTTGGTGTGTTAGTTTTGTCATTGTTTGTGTTTGAGTTGTAATAAATTGGGTTTGCACCCGTATTTAATTGTTTGTCTGGCATATTGCCTTTTACTAAGTCTTTTACAACGTTGGCGCGAGAAAGCAAAACGCTTTGCACCGCTTGCTTCTTTCTCTCTTCTTCCTTAGTCAGCGTGGCGTTATCGTCCACACGTGCTGCAGACATGGCGTCAATTTTTTACCATGTGAGTTAGCAAAAATGTTTTTGAGTAGTTTTTACCCCCAAACGGGGTAAAAATACGATGACCACCCGTCTACAGACCTAGCCGGGTGGTTAAAAGGCACGAAGACAACACAATAAAGAGACAAACACTTACTGTCAATGGGTAAAATTTCAAAAAGGCAGGAGCCGATGTTATACACGTCTATACTATACGAGATAGATAGATAGATAGACAGATAGATAGATAGTAATCCACCAGGTTGTGGTGGGGCTGATAACGTTGTTAAACTCAATATGTCCTTGGTAGGAATGTTTCAGCGAGGTTCAGTGACCGGCGTTAGGTGATCACCGCCTACGTTAATCTTGAAGAAGATACGTCCGAGTTACAGAATCATTTTCATATATGTATGTATGTATAGAACAATAAAAACAGAAGTCGGGTGTAGGCAGATAGTTAGTCCACTGTTTTACGATCGTTTCAGAGGGTCGATTGATTGATGCATATCGAGGTATCGACTAGCATGCTAGTGGTTAAGTTACTACATATTTCTGGTCTCAAAGTTCCTGATCAATTGGCCATTCTCATCAGAAACACTCTGTTTCTGAGGAGGACGGATTACGATATATCCATACACACACACACACACACACACACTCACACACACACATACACACACACACACATGCACACACACACACACACACACACACACACACACACACACACATACACACACAAACACACACACACACACATACACACACACACACACACACATATAGACAGACACACATACACACACACACACACATATACATATATATATATATATATATATATATAGTCATATATGTATGTTAAGTTTTTCCGTAGAAAAGGTAAAGAAAAGAAGAGTGCTCTATGTATAGTACAGAGCTATTTAATTACATAATAAACAACAGAATATAATTATTCAATTACCGAAGGTTTCAAGAAACTAGACGATCCTTACAAGGAACATCCAGTTCATTCGTCAGACAACATAATTATAATTTTCTCTGACGAATGAACTTAGTAATACCATTTCTCACTTAAGTGGTTGTCAAGACTACATACCCTTTCGCTTCTGCCGAGAGTTAAAGAAGCTGGATTCTTATAGAATTCCAATTATGTTTACGAACTGTTTAAACTCATTAACATACAGAGCGGTTGCTGGCCCAACAAAAATTAGAAAATACTATTAGTGCTTTGAAATAGCGATGTATATATGAAACGGTACTACCGCCGATTACTTCCCTTTGCTTTTGCCGAGACTAAGTACGAGATTAAGTACGAGACTAAGTAGTCACTACTTTAAAATTCATAGCGAATGGTCTTCAAAATGTGTTTAATTAAACATAAAATATATTATCAAATGGTGGTGTATATGTGTGTAGTCACTATATATATATATATAGAGAGAGAGAGAGAGAGAATTTTTTCAATGATTGTTTACATACTTGACCTGCTATATAATATTGGATTAAAGATCAACAAGCTGTAATATTCCAACCTAATTCATCAAGCATCCAATATTGAATCATCGTAGATTATGTGAAGGACATATAATCTATATATTACGTTTCCTGGATTGTGAAAATGGTGGTGTATACAAAAAACCATAACACTGTTTTGCTTCTCATTCTTAATATTTTAAATATTTCTCTGCACACAAGCTTCTATATCATACATATAAAATACTATACTACACCCATAATACTCTTGATTGCCCGCTTAAAGTGCTTATATTCCATATAACACCTTACCGCACTATAATCTTATACAAATAGGACACACGTGCATGCCCCACGTGTAACTAACTACTTCTAACTATCCTCCTGCATCATCATCGTAAACTGCCAATGTTGTATTATAATTTAATTTTGTTGTAATTTTCTTTTAATATGACTTTAAACTTTGAATGTAAACTGCCATGCTTAAATATTATAATGGATGTCAACCCACTGTGCATCAATATATACATATGTTTCTGTATGTCTCTTGTGTTGAAAACGAGGTCAAGTATGTAAACAATTATTGAAGAATTGCTGCGAAGACTCCAAACTTCGGTTTGGAAGGAACAATTGTAAGCGAATAAATGATTTGAACAGAACTTTGATTCATGAAATTTCTATATAACCGCTCTGTAGAACAACTGATGTTACTACATAGAGCTATTTATCTTACTGGTAATAAGGTAGTAATAAATTACTGTCTTTCACTGTTTAGGGTTTAAAATATATATAACTATAAAAGGTTTTAGTATATACATAACCATAAATAGTATCTTTAATACTATATATATATATATATATATATATATATTTGCATATTGAGTGAGTTAAATTTATCGTTTTCGGTATGCCTGACCGATTTAACTCACTCAATATGCAAATTAGGCTGCTCAGCCGTTAATTTTCATAAGGAAAGTATATACTTTCGAACGTTCAACTATCTGGCAGATGGGTAAACGGTGCTGATGATAGCTAACAAGCTTGAAACTAGTACATCGTTCCTGTGTCAGTGTTGAACAAAAAGGTGACGTGGTTGCCTTAACACCGTATGGCATAAATTCAGGCTGTTCAGTTTGTTTACAAACGAACAAAGCGACGTTAGCGCCGCTAAACTGATACGTGCATATATGTATGTGTACCTGTATGCATATGTATATATATATGTATATATATATATATATGTGCATGCTACTGTACGTCTGTATACACATATGTATGTACGTATACATGCATACTTACATTTAAGTAAGTGCCATACTAAGAGTGAGAAATGAAATTTCGTTTTCATTTTGTTTCAATTTATATATATATATATATATATATATATATATATATATATATATATATATATATATATATATATATATATATATATATATATATATATATATAAATATATATATATATATATATATATTTATATAGAAAATATATATATATATATATGTATATATAGTGGTGTAATGGTAGGACAGTGGTCTGGATAAACAAAGATGTGGGTTCGACTCCCATGTATGGCAGCACTCATCTTTTTACATTTCTCCTAAGGGTTATAATCCCCACTATCAAGCTATAAATTTCTTTAGTCTAAAATACGGTGAAAGCTTATAATTTCTATTTTCTAATTTCAAAATCGTGCACCGTTTCAAAAACATACTTACATGTTTACGTTTATAATATGTTTGTTTATCATTCACTTGCTAATTTCACAGCTTCTAATTCGAATGGAAGGAAATGGAATGTGTATTGATGTAATAGGTAGCACAGTGGTCTGGATAACCAAAGGTGTGGGTGCGACTCACATGTATGGCAACACTCATCGTTTTCAATTTCTCCGAGGGATATAAACCCCACTATCAGGCTAGAAACTTCTTTAGTGTAAAATACGGTGAAGGCTTATAATTTCTAATTTCTAATTTCAAACTCGCGCACCGTTTCAAAGACATACTTACATGTTTACGTTTATAATTTGCTTGTTTATCATTCACTTGCTAAGTTCATAGCTTCTAATTCGAATGGAAGGAGATGGGATGTGTATTGGTGTAATGGTAGCACAGTGGTCTGGATAACCAAGTATGTGGGTTCGACTCCCATGTATGGCAACACTCATTTTTTTCCATTTCTCCGAGAGTTATAAACACCACTATCAACCTATAAATTTCTTTAGTCTAAAATATGGTGAAAGCTTATCATTTTTAATTTCCAATTTCAAACTGGCGCATGGTTTCAAAAAAATACTTACATGTTTACGTTTATAATTTGCTTGTTTATTATTCACTTGCTAACTTCGTAGCTTCTAATTCGAATGGAAGGAGATGGGATGTGTATTCGTGTAATGGTAGCACAGTGGTCTGGATAACCAAAGATGTGGGTTCGACTCCCAGGTATGGCAACACTCATCTTTTTCCATTTCTCCTAGGGTTATAAACCCCACTATCAAGCTATACATTTCTTTAGTCTAAAATACGGTGAAAGCTTATAATTTCTCATTTCTAATTTCAAAATCGTGCACCGTTTCAAAAACATACTTACATGTTTACGTTTATAATATGTTTGTTTATCATTCACTTGCTAATTTCACAGCTTCTAATTCGAATGGAAGGAAATGGAATGTGTATTGATGTAATAGGTAGCACAGTGGTCTGGATAACCAAAGGTGTGTGTGCGACTCACATGTATGGCAACACTGATCGTTTTCCATTTTCCGAGGGATATAAATCAGGCTATAAATTTCTTTAGTTTAAAATACGGTGAAAGCTTATAATTTCTCATTTTTAATTTCAAAATCGTGCACCGTTTCAAAAAAATACTTACATGTTTACGTTTATAATTTGCTTGTTTATTATTCACTTGCTAACTTCGTAGCTTCTATTTCGAATGGAAGGAAATGGGATGTGTATTGATGTAATGGTAGGACATTGGTCTGGATAACCAAAGATGTGGGTTCGACTCCCATGTATGGCAACACTCATCTTTTTCCATTTCTCCGAGGGTTATAATCCCCATTATCAGGCTATAAATTTCTTTAGTCTCAAATACGGTGAGAGCTTATAATTTCTAATTTCTTATTTCAAACTCACGCACCGTTTCAAAAATATACTTACATGTATAAGTATATAATTTGCTTGTTTATCATTCACTTGCTAAGTTCGTAGCTTCTATTTCGAATGGAAGGAAATGGGATGTGTATTGATGTAATGGTAGCTCAGTGGTCTGGATAACCAAACGTGTGGGTTCGACTCCCATGTATGGCAACACTCATCTTTTTCCATTTCTCCGAGGGTTATAATCCCCATTATCAAGCTATACATTTCTTTATTCTAAAATCCTGTGAAAGCTTATAATTTCTAATTTCTAATTTCAAACTCACGCACCGTTTTAAAAAGTAACTTACATGTTTACGTTTATAATTTGCTTGTTTATCATTCACTTGCTAAGTTCATAGCTTCTAATTCGAATGGAAGAAGATGGGATGTGTATTGGTCTAATGGTAGGACAGTGGACTGGATAACCAAAGATGTGGGTTCGACTCCCATGTATGGCAACACTCATCTTTTTCCATTTCTCCGAGGGTTATAAACCCCACTATCAAGCTATAAATTTCTTTATTCTAAAATACGGTGAAAGCTTATAATTTCTAATTTCTAATTTCAAACTCGCGCACCGTTTCAAAAACATACATGTTTACGTTTATAATTTGCTTGTTTATCATTCACTTGCTAACTTCGTAGCTTCTAATTCGAATGCAAGGAGATGGGATGTGTATTCGTGTAATGGTAGCACAGTGGTCTGGATAACGAAATAGGTGGGTTCGACTCCCATGTATGGCAACACTCATTTTTTTCCATTTCTCCGAAGGTTATAATCCCCACTATCAAGCTAGAAATTTCTTTAGTCTAAAATACGGTGAAAGCTTATAATTTCTAATTTCTAATTTCAAACTCGCGCACCGTTTCAATAACATTTTTACATGTTTACGTTTATAATTTGCTTGTTTATCATTCACTTACTAACTTCATAGCTTCTAATTCGAATGGAAGGAGAAGGGATGTGTATTGGTGTAATGGTAGCACAGTGGTCTGGATAACCAAATATGTAGGTTCGACTCCCATGTGTGGCAACACTCATCGTTTTCCATTTTTCCGAGGGTTATGAACCCCACTATCAAGCTATAAATTTCTTTAGTCTAAAATCCGGTGAAAGCTTATAATTTCTAACTTCTAATTTCAAACTCGCGCACCGTTTCAAAAACATACTTACATGTTTACGTTTATAATTTGCTTGTTTATCATTCACTTGCTAAGTTCATAGCTTCTAATTCGAATGGAAGGAGAAGGGATGTGTATTGGTGTAATGGTAGCACAGTGGACTGGATAACCAAAGATGTGGGTTCGACTTCCAGGTATGGCAACACACATCTTTTTCCATTTCTCCGAGGGTTATAAACCCCACTATCAAGATATACATTTCTTTCTTCTAAAATACGGTGAAAGCTTATAATTTCTAATTTCTAATTTCAAACTCGCGCACCGTTTCAAAAACATACTTACATGTTTACGTTTATAATTTGCTTGTTTATCATTCACTTGCTAACTTCGTAGCTTCTAATTCGAATGCAAGGAGATGGGATGTGTATTCGTGTAATGGTAGCACAGTGGTCTGGATAACCAAATATGTGGGTTCGACTCCCATGTATGGCAACACTCATATTTTTCCATTTCTCCTAGGGTTATAAACCCCACTATCAAGCTATACATTTCTTTAGTCTAAAATCAGGTGAAAGCGTATAATATCTAATTTCTACTTTCAAACTCGCGCACCGTTTCAAAAACATACTTACATGTTTACGTTTATAATTTGCTTGTTTATCATTCACTTGCTAAGTTCATAGCTTCTAATTCGAATGGATGGAGATGGGATGTGTATTGGTCTAATGGTAGCACAGTGGTCTGGATAACCAAAGATGTGGGTTCGACTCCCAGGTATGGCAACACTCACCTTTTTCCATTTCTCCGAGGGTTATAATCCACACTATCAAGCTATAAATTTCTTTAGTCTAAAATACGGTGAAAGTTTATAATTTCTAATTTCTAATTTCAAACGAGCGCACCGTTTCAAAAACATACTTACATGTTTACGTTTATAATTTGCTTCTTTATCATTCACTTGCTTAGTTCATAGCTTCTATTTCGAATGGAAGGAGATGGGATGTGTATTGGAGTAATGGTAGCTCTGTAGTCTGGATAACCAAATATGTGGGTTCGACTCCCATGTGTGGCAACACTCACCTTTTTCCATTTCTCCTAGGGTTATAAACCCCTGTATCAAGCTATACATTTCTTTATTCTAAAATCCTGTGAAAGCTTATAATTTCTAATTTCTAATTTCAAACTCGCGCACCGTTTCAAAAACATACTTACATGTTTACGTTTATAATTTGCTTGTTTATCGTTCACTTGCTAAGTTCATAGCTTCTATTCGAATGGAAGGAAAAGGGATGTGTATTGGTGTAATGGTAGCACAGTGGTCAGGATAACCAAATATGTGGCTTCGACTCCCATGTATGGCAACACTCATCGTTTTCCATTTCTCCGAGTGTTATAAACCCCACTATCAAGCTATAAATTTCTTTATTCTAAAATACGGTGAAAGCTTATAATTTCTAATTTCTAATTTCAAACTCGCGCACCGTTTCAAAAACATACTTACATGTTTACGTTTATAATTTGCTTGTTTATCATTCACTTGCTAAGTTCGTAGCTTATATTTCGAATGGAAGGGAATGGGATGTGTATTGATGTAATGGTAGAACAGTGGTCTGGATAACCAAACGTGTGGTTTCGACTCCCATGTATGGCAACACTCATCGTTTTCCATTTCTCCGAGGGATATAAACCCCACTATCAGGCTAGAAATTTCTTTAGTGTGAAATAGGGTGAAAGCGTATAATTTCTAATTTCAAACTCGCGCACCGTTTCAAAAAAATACTTACATGTTTACGTTTATAATTTGCTCGTTTATCATTCACTTGCTAAGTTCATAGCTTCTAATTCGAATGGAAGGAGATGGGATGTGTATTGGTGTAATGGTAGCACAGTGGTCTGGATAACCAAAGATGTGGGTTCGACTCCCATGTATGGCAACACTCATCTTTTTCCATTTCTCCGAGGGTTATAATCCCCACTATCAAGCTATAAATTTATTTAGTCTAAAATACCCTGAAACCTTATAATTTCTAATTTCTAGTTTCAAACGAGCACACCGTTTCAAAAACATACTTACATGTTTACGTTTATAATTTGCTCGTTTATCATTCACTAGCTAAGTTCGTAGCTTCTAATTCGAATGGAAGGAGATGGGATGTGTATTGGTGTAATGGTAGCACAGTGGTCTGGATAACCAAATATGTCGTTTCGACTCCCATGTATGGCAACCCTCATCTTTTTCAATTTCTCGGAGAATTATAATCCCCACTATCAAGCTATAAATTTCCTTAGTCTAAAATACGGTGAAAGCTTATAATTTCTAATTTCTAATTTCAAACGAGCGCACCGTTTCAAAAACATACTTACATGTTTACGTTTATAATTTGCTCGTTTATCATTCACTTGCTAAGTTCATAGCTTCTAATTCGAATGGAAGGAGATGGGATGTGCATTGCTGTAATGGAAGGACAGTGGTTTGGATAACCAAATATGTAGGTTCGACTCCCATGTATGGCAACACTCTTCTTTTTCCATTTCTCCGAGGGTTATAAACCCCACTATTAAGCTATACATTTCTTTAGTCTAAAATCCGGTGAGAGCTTATAATTTCTAATTTCTACTTTCAAACTCGTGCACCGTTTCAAAAACATACTTACATGTTTACGTTTATAATTTGCTTGTGTATCATTCACTTGCTAACTTCGTAGCTTCTAATTCGAATGGAAGGAGATGGGATGTGTATTCGTGTAATGGTAGCCCAGTGGTCTGGATAACCAAAGATGTGGGTTCGACTCCCAGGTATGGCAACACGCATCTTTTTCCATTTCCACTCGGGTTATAAACCCCACAATCAAGCTATACATTTCTTTAGTCTAAAATCCGGTGAGAGCTTATAATTTCTAATTTCTAATTTCAAACTCGTGCACCGTTTCAAAAACATACTTGCATGTTTACGTTTATAATTTGCTCGTTTATCATTCACTAGCTAAGTTCATAGCTTCTAATTCGAATGGAAGGAGATGGGATGTGTATTGGTGTAATGGTAGCACAGTGGTCTGGATAACCAAATATGTGGGTTCGACACCCATGTATGGCAACACTCATATTTTTCCATTTCTCCTAGGGTTATAAACCCCACTATCAAGCTATACATTTCTTTAGTCTAAAATCAGGTGAAAGCGTATAATATCTAATTTCTAATTTCAAACTCGCGCACCGTTTCAAAAACATACTTACATGTTTACGTTTATAATTTGCTTGTTTATCATTCACTTGCTAAGTTCATAGCTTCTAATTCGAATGGAAGGAGATGGGATGTGTATTGGTGTAATGGTAGCACAGTGGTCTGGATAACAAAATATGTGGGTTCGACTCCCATGTGTGGCAACACTCATCTTTTTCGATTTCTCCGAGGGTTATGAACCCCATTATCAAGCTATAAATTTCTTTATTCTAAAATCCGGTGAAAGCTTATAATTTCTAATTTCTAATTTCAAACTCGCGCACCGTTTCAAAAACATACTTACATGTTTACGTTTATAATTTGCTTGTTTATCATTCACTTGCTAAGTTCATAGCTTCTAATTCGAATGGAAGGAGATGGGATGTGTATTGGTGTAATGGTAGCACAGTGGTCTGGATAACAAAATATGTGGGTTCGACTCCCATGTGTGGCAACACTCATCTTTTTCCATTTCTCCGAGGGTTATAATCCCCACTATCAAGCTATGAATTTATTTAGTCTAAAATACGGTGAAACCTTATAATTTCTAATTTCTAGTTTCAAACGAGCACACCGTTTCAAAAACATACTTACATGTTTACGTTTATAATTTGCTTGTTTATCATTCACTTGCTAACTTCGTAGCTTCTAATTCGAATGGAAGGAGATGGGATGTGTATTCGTGTAATGGTAGCACAGTGGTCTGCATAACCAAAGATGTGGGTTCGACTCCCAGGTATGGCAACACGCATCTTTTTCCATTTCTCCTAGGGTTATAAACCCCACTATCAAGCTATACATTTCTTTAGTCTAAAATCCGGTGAGAGCTTATAATTTCTAATTTCTAATTTCAAACTCGTGCACCGTTTCAAAAACATACTTACATGTTTACGTTTATAATTTGCTTGTTTATCATTCACTTGCTAAGTTCATAGCTTCTAATTCGAATGGAAGGAGAAGGGATGTGTATTGATGTAATAGGTAGCACAGTGGTCTGGATAACCAAAGGTGTGTGTGCGACTCACATGTATGGCAACACTGATCGTTTCCCATTTTCCGAGGGATATAAATCAGGCTATAAATTTCTTTAGTTTAAAATACGGTGAAAGCTTATAATTTCTCATTTTTAATTTCAAAATCGTGCACCGTTTCAAAAAAATACTTACATGTTTACGTTTATAATTTGCTTGTTTATTATTCACTTGCTAACTTCGTAGCTTCTATTTCGAATGGAAGGAAATGGGATGTGTATTGATGTAATGGTAGGACATTGGTCTGGATAACCAAAGATGTGGGTTCGACTCCCATGTATGGCAACACTCATCTTTTTCCATTTCTCCGAGGGTTATAATCCCCATTATCAGGCTATAAATTTCTTTAGTCTCAAATACGGTGAGAGCTTATAATTTCTAATTTCTTATTTCAAACTCACGCACCGTTTCAAAAATATACTTACATGTATAAGTATATAATTTGCTTGTTTATCATTCACTTGCTAAGTTCGTAGCTTCTATTTCGAATGGAAGGAAATGGGATGTGTATTGATGTAATGGTAGCTCAGTGGTCTGGATAACCAAACGTGTGGGTTCGACTCCCATGTATGGCAACACTCATCTTTTTCCATTTCTCCGAGGGTTATAATCCCCATTATCAAGCTATACATTTCTTTATTCTAAAATCCTGTGAAAGCTTATAATTTCTAATTTCTAATTTCAAACTCACGCACCGTTTTAAAAAGTAACTTACATGTTTACGTTTATAATTTGCTTGTTTATCATTCACTTGCTAAGTTCATAGCTTCTAATTCGAATGGAAGAAGATGGGATGTGTATTGGTCTAATGGTAGGACAGTGGACTGGATAACCAAAGATGTGGGTTCGACTCCCATGTATGGCAACACTCATCTTTTTCCATTTCTCCGAGGGTTATAAACCCCACTATCAAGCTACAAATTTCTTTATTCTAATATACGGTGAAAGCTTATAATTTCTAATTTCTAATTTCAAACTCGCGCACCGTTTCAAAAACATACTTACATGTTTACGTTTATAATTTGCTTGTTTATCATTCACTTGCTAAGTTCATAGCTTCTATTCGAATGGAAGGAAAAGGGATGTGTATTGGTGTAATGGTAGCACAGTGGTCTGGATAACCAAATATGTGGCTTCGACTCCCATGTATGGCAACACTCATCGTTTTCCATTTCTCCGAGTGTTATAAACCCCACTATCAAGCTATAAATTTCTTTATTCTAAAATACGGTGAAAGCTTATAATTTCTAATTTCTAATTTCAAACTCGCGCACCGTTTCAAAAACATACATGTTTACGTTTATAATTTGCTTGTTTATCATTCACTTGCTAACTTCGTAGCTTCTAATTCGAATGCAAGGAGATGGGATGTGTATTCGTGTAATGGTAGCACAATGGTCTGGATAACGAAATAGGTGGGTTCGACTCCCATGTATGGCAACACTCATTTTTTTCCATTTCTCCGAAGGTTATAATCCCCACTATCAAGCTAGAAATTTCTTTAGTCTAAAATACGGTGAAAGCTTATAATTTCTAATTTCTAATTTCAAACTCGCGCACCGTTTCAATAACATTTTTACATGTTTACGTTTATAATTTGCTTGTTTATCATTCACTTACTAACTTCATAGCTTCTAATTCGAATGGAAGGAGAAGGGATGTGTATTGGTGTAATGGTAGCACAGTGGTCTGGATAACCAAATATGTAGGTTCGACTCCCATGTGTGGCAACACTCATCGTTTTCCATTTTTCCGAGGGTTATGAACCCCACTATCAAGCTATAAATTTCTTTAGTCTAAAATCCGGTGAAAGCTTATAATTTCTAACTTCTAATTTCAAACTCGCGCACCGTTTCAAAAACATACTTACATGTTTACGTTTATAATTTGCTTGTTTATCATTCACTTGCTAAGTTCATAGCTTCTAATTCGAATGGAAGGAGAAGGGATGTGTATTGGTGTAATGGTAGCACAGTGGACTGGATAACCAAAGATGTGGGTTCGACTTCCAGGTATGGCAACACACATCTTTTTCCATTTCTCCGAGGGTTATAAACCCCACTATCAAGATATACATTTCTTTCTTCTAAAATACGGTGAAAGCTTATAATTTCTAATTTCTAATTTCAAACTCGCGCACCGTTTCAAAAACATACTTACATGTTTACGTTTATAATTTGCTTGTTTATCATTCACTTGCTAACTTCGTAGCTTCTAATTCGAATGCAAGGAGATGGGATGTGTATTCGTGTCATGGTAGCACAGTGGTCTGGATAACCAAATATGTGGGTTCGACTCCCATGTATGGCAACACTCATATTTTTCCATTTCTCCTAGGGTTATAAACCCCACTATCAAGCTATACATTTCTTTAGTCTAAAATCAGGTGAAAGCGTATAATATCTAATTTCTACTTTCAAACTCGCGCACCGTTTCAAAAACATACTTACATGTTTACGTTTATAATTTGCTTGTTTATCATTCACTTGCTAAGTTCATAGCTTCTAATTCGAATGGATGGAGATGGGATGTGTATTGGTCTAATGGTAGCACAGTGGTCTGGATAACCAAAGATGTGGGTTCGACTCCCAGGTATGGCAACACTCACCTTTTTCCATTTCTCCGAGGGTTATAATCCACACTATCAAGCTATAAATTTCTTTAGTCTAAAATACGGTGAAAGTTTATAATTTCTAATTTCTAATTTCAAACGAGCGCACCGTTTCAAAAACATACTTACATGTTTACGTTTATAATTTGCTTCTTTATCATTCACTTGCTAAGATCATAGCTTCTATTTCGAATGGAAGGAGATGGGATGTGTATTGGAGTAATGGTAGCTCTGTAGTCTGGATAACAAAATATGTGGGTTCGACTCCCATGTGTGGCAACACTCACCTTTTTCCATTTCTCCTAGGGTTATAAACCCCTGTATCAAGCTATACATTTCTTTATTCTAAAATCCTGTGAAAGCTTATAATTTCTAATTTCTAATTTCAAACTCACGCACCGTTTCAAAAAGTAACTTACATGTTTACGTTTATAATTTGCTTGTTTATCATTCACTTGCTAAGTTCATAGCTTCTAATTCGAATGGAAGAAGATGGGATGTGTATTGGTCTAATGGTAGGACAGTGGACTGGATAACCAAAGATGTGGGTTCGACTCCCATGTATGACAACACTCATCTTTTTCCATTTCTCCGAGGGTTATAAACCCCACTATCAAGCTACAAATTTCTTTATTCTAATATACGGTGAAAGCTTATAATTTCTAATTTCTAATTTCAAACTCGCGCACCGTTTCAAAAACATACTTACATGTTTACGTTTATAATTTGCTTGTTTATCGTTCACTTGCTAAGTTCATAGCTTCTATTCGAATGGAAGGAAAAGGGATGTGTATTGGTGTAATGGTAGCACAGTGGTCAGGATAACCAAATATGTGGCTTCGACTCCCATGTATGGCAACACTCATCGTTTTCCATTTCTCCGAGTGTTATAAACCCCACTATCAAGCTATAAATTTCTTTATTCTAAAATACGGTGAAAGCTTATAATTTCTAATTTCTAATTTCAAACTCGCGCACCGTTTCAAAAACATACTTACATGTTTACGTTTATAATTTGCTTGTTTATCATTCACTTGCTAAGTTCGTAGCTTATATTTCGAATGGAAGGGAATGGGATGTGTATTGATGTAATGGTAGAACAGTGGTCTGGATAACCAAACGTGTGGTTTCGACTCCCATGTATGGCAACACTCATCGTTTTCCATTTCTCCGAGGGATATAAACCCCACTATCAGGCTAGAAATTTCTTTAGTGTGAAATAGGGTGAAAGCGTATAATTTCTAATTTCAAACTCGCGCACCGTTTCAAAAAAATACTTACATGTTTACGTTTATAATTTGCTCGTTTATCATTCACTTGCTAAGTTCATAGCTTCTAATTCGAATGGAAGGAGATGGGATGTGTATTGGTGTAATGGTAGCACAGTGGTCTGGATAACCAAAGATGTGGGTTCGACTCCCATGTATGGCAACACTCATCTTTTTCCATTTCTCCGAGGGTTATAATCCCCACTATCAAGCTATAAATTTATTTAGTCTAAAATACCCTGAAACCTTATAATTTCTAATTTCTAGTTTCAAACGAGCACACCGTTTCAAAAACATACTTACATGTTTACGTTTATAATTTGCTCGTTTATCATTCACTAGCTAAGTTCGTAGCTTCTAATTCGAATGGAAGGAGATGGGATGTGTATTGGTGTAATGGTAGCACAGTGGTCTGGATAACCAAATATGTCGTTTCGACTCCCATGTATGGCAACCCTCATCTTTTTCAATTTCTCGTAGAATTATAATCCCCACTATCAAGCTATAAATTTCCTTAGTCTAAAATACGGTGAAAGCTTATAATTTCTAATTTCTAATTTCAAACTCGTGCACCGTTTCAAAAACATACTTGCATGTTTACGTTTATAATTTGCTCGTTTATCATTCACTAGCTAAGTTCATAGCTTCTAATTCGAATGGAAGGAGATGGGATGTGTATTGGTGTAATGGTAGCACAGTGGTCTGGATAACCAAATATGTGGGTTCGACACCCATGTATGGCAACACTCATATTTTTCCATTTCTCCTAGGGTTATAAACCCCACTATCAAGCTATACATTTCTTTAGTCTAAAATCAGGTGAAAGCGTATAATATCTAATTTCTAATTTCAAACTCGCGCACCGTTTCAAAAACATACTTACATGTTTACGTTTATAATTTGCTTGTTTATCATTCACTTGCTAAGTTCATAGCTTCTAATTCGAATGGAAGGAGATGGGATGTGTATTGGTGTAATGGTAGCACAGTGGTCTGGATAACAAAATATGTGGGTTCGACTCCCATGTGTGGCAACACTCATCTTTTTCGATTTCTCCGAGGGTTATGAACCCCATTATCAAGCTATAAATTTCTTTATTCTAA
Organism: Eledone cirrhosa; assembly: GCA_964016885.1. Classification (NCBI taxonomy): domain Eukaryota; kingdom Metazoa; phylum Mollusca; class Cephalopoda; order Octopoda; family Eledonidae; genus Eledone; species Eledone cirrhosa. The sequence goes on along the minus strand of OZ024744.1, from coordinate 19,704,558 downwards.
AATCCGGTGAAAGCTTATAATTTCTAATTTCTAATTTCAAACTCGCGCACCGTTTCAAAAACATACTTACATGTTTACGTTTATAATTTGCTTGTTTATCATTCACTTGCTAAGTTCATAGCTTCTAATTCGAATGGAAGGAGATGGGATGTGTATTGGTGTAATGGTAGCACAGTGGTCTGGATAACAAAATATGTGGGTTCGACTCCCATGTGTGGCAACACTCATCTTTTTCCATTTCTCCCAGGGTTATAATCCCCACTATCAAGCTATGAATTTATTTAGTCTAAAATACGGTGAAACCTTATAATTTCTAATTTCTAGTTTCAAACGAGCACACCGTTTCAAAAACATACTTACATGTTTACGTTTATAATTTGCTTGTTTATCATTCACTTGCTAACTTCGTAGCTTCTAATTCGAATGGAAGGAGATGGGATGTGTATTCGTGTAATGGTAGCACAGTGGTCTGCATAACCAAAGATGTGGGTTCGACTCCCAGGTATGGCAACACGCATCTTTTTCCATTTCTCCTAGGGTTATAAACCCAACTATCAAGCTATACATTTCTTTAGTCTAAAATCCGGTGAGAGCTTATAATTTCTAATTTCTAATTTCAAACTCGTGCACCGTTTCAAAAACATACTTACATGTTTACGTTTATAATTTGCTTGTTTATCATTCACTTGCTAAGTTCATAGCTTCTAATTCGAATGGAAGGAGAAGGGATGTGTATTGGTGTAATTGTAGCACAGTGGTCTGGATAACCAAATATGTGGCTTCGACTCCCATGTATGGCAACACTCTTTTTTTGCCATTTCCCCGAGGGTTATAAACCCCACTATCAAGCTATACATTTCTTTAGTCTAAAATACGGTGAAAGCTTATAATTTTTAATTTCTAATTTCAAACTCGCGCACCGTTTCAAAAAAATACTTACATGTTTACGTTTATAATTTGCTTGTTTATCATTCACTTGCTAAGTTCATAGCTTCTATATTCGAATGGAAGTAAATGGGATGTGTATTGGTGTAATGGTAATACAGTGGTCTGGATAACCAAGGTGTGTGTTCGAATCCCATGTATGGCAACACTCATCGTTTTCCATTCCTCCGAGGGTTATATACCCCACTATCAAGCTATAAATTTCTTTATTCTAAAATACGGTGAAACCTTATAATTTCTAATTTCTAATTTCAAACTCGCGCACCGTTTCAAAAACATACTTACATGTTTACGTTTATAATTTGCTTGTTTATCATTCACTTGCTAAGTTCGTAGCTTCTATTTCGAATGGAAGGGAATGGGATGTGTATTGATGTAATGGTAGAACAGTGGTCTGGATAACCAAACGTGTGGTTTCGACTCCCATGTATGGCAACACTCATCGTTTTCCATTTCTCCGAGGGATATAAACCCCACTATCAGGCTAGAAATTTCTTCAGTGTAAAATACGGTGAAAGCTTATAATTTCTAATTTCAAACTCGCGCACCGTTTCAAAAAAATACTTACATGTTTACGTTTATAATTTGCTTGTTTATCATTCACTTGCTAAGTTCATAGCTTCTAATTCGAATTGAAGGAGATGGGATGTGTATTGGTGTAATGGTAGCACAGTGGTCTGGATAACAAAATATGTGGGTTCGACGCCCATGTGTGGCAACACTCATCTTTTTCCATTTCCCCGAGGGTTATGAACCCCGCTATCAAGCTATAAATTTCTTTATTCTAAAATCCGGTGAAAGCTTATAATTTCTAAATTCTAATTTCAAACTCGCGCACCGTTTCAAAAACATACTTACATGTTTACGTTTATAATTTGCTTGTTTATCAATCACTTGCTAACTTCGTAGCTTCTAATTCGAATGGAAGGAGATGGGATGTGTATTGGTGTAATGGTAGCACAGTGGTCTGGATAACAAAATATGTGGGTTCGACTCCCATGTGTGGCAACACTCATCTTTTTCCATTTCTCCTAGGGTTATAAACCCCACTATCAAGCTATACATTTCTTTAGTCTAAAATCCGGTGAAAGCCTATAATTTCTAATTTCTAATTTCAAACTCTCGCACCATTTCAAAAACATACTTACATGTTTACGTTTATAATTTGCTTGTTTATCATTCACTTGCTAAGTTCATAGCTTCTAATTCGAATGGAAGGAGATGGGATGTGTATTGGTGTAATGGTAGCACAGTGGTCTGGATAACAAAATATCTGGGTTCGACTCCCATGAGTGGCAACACTCATCTTTTTCCATTTCTCCGAGGGTTATAAACCCCACTATCAAGCTATAAATTTCTTTATTCTAAAATACGGTGAAAGCTTATAATTTCTAATTTTTTTATTTTAAACGAGCGCACCGTTTCAAAAACATACTTACATGTTTACGTTTATAATTTGCTTGTTTATCATTCACTTGCTAAGTTCATAGCTTCTAATTCGAATGGAAGGAGATGGGATGTGTATTGGTCTAATGGTAGGACAGTGGTCTGGATAACCAAAGATGTGGGTTCGACTCCCATGTATGGCAACACTCATCTTTTTCCATTTCTCCGAGGGTTATAATCCCCACTATCAAGCTATTAATTTATTTAGTCTAAAATACGGTGAAACCTTATAATTTCTAATTTCTAGTTTCAAAGGAGCACACCGTTTCAAAAACATACTTACATGTTTACGTTTATAATTTGCTCGTTTATCATTCACTTGCTAAGTTCATAGCTTCTAATTCGAATGGAAGGAGATGGGATGTGTATTCGTGTAATGGTAGCACAGTGGTCTGGATAACCAAAGATGTGGGTTCGACTCCCAGGTATGGCAACACGCATCTTTTTCCATTTCTCCTAGGGTTATAAACCCCACTATCAAGCTATACATTTCTTTAGTCTAAAATACGGTGAAAGCTTATCATTTCTGACTTCTAATTTCAAACACGCGCACCGTTTCAAAAACATACTTACATGTTTACGTTTATAATTTGCTTGTTTATCATTCACTTGCTAAGTTCATAGCTTCTAATTCGAATGGAAGGAGAAGGGATGTGTATTGGTGTAATTGTAGCACAGTGGTCTGGATAACCAAATATGTGGCTTCGACTCGCATGTATGGCAACACTCATTTTTTGCCATTTCTCCGAGGGTTATAAACCCAACTATCAAGCTATAAATTTCTTTATTCTAAAATCCGGTGAAAGCTTATAATTTCTAATTTCTAATTTCAAACTCGCGCACCGTTTCAAAAACATACTTACATGTTTACGTTTATAATTTGCTTGTTTATCATTCACTTGCTAAGTTCATAGCTTCTAATTCGAATGGAAGGAGATGGGATGTGTATTGGTGTAATGGTAGCACAGTGGTCTGGATAACAAAATATGTGGGTTCGACTCCCATGTGTGGCAACACTCATCTTTTTCCATTTCTCCTAGGGTTATAAACCCCACTATCAAGCTATACATTTCTTTAGTCTAAAATTCGGAGAAAGCTTATAATTTCTAATTTCTAATTTCAAACTCTCGCACCATTTCAAAAACATACTTACATGTTTACGTTTATAATTTGCTTGTTTATCATTCACTTGCTAAGTTCATAGCTTCTAATTCGAATGGAAGGAGATGGGATGTGTATTGGTGTAATGGTAGCACAGTGGTCTGGATAACAAAATATGTGGGTTCGACACCCATGTGTGGCAACACTCATCTTTTTCCATTTCTCCTAGGGTTATAAACCCCACTATCAAGCTATAAATTTCTTTATTCTAAAATACGGTGAAAGCTTATAATTTATAATTTCTAATTTCAAACTCGCGCACCGTTTCAAAAACATACTTACATGTTTACGTTTATAATTTGCTTGTTTATCATTCACTTGCTAAGTTCGTAGCTTCTATTTCGAATGGAAGGGAATGGGATGTGTATTGATGTAATGGTAGAACAGTGGTCTGGATAACCAAACGTGTGGTTTCGACTCCCATGTATGGCAACACTCATCGTTTTCCATTTCTCCGAGGGATATAAACCCCACTATCAGGCTAGAAATTTCTTCAGTGTAAAATACGGTGAAAGCTTATAATTTCTAATTTCAAACTCGCGCACCGTTTCAAAAAAATACTTACATGTTTACGTTTATAATTTGCTTGTTTATCATTCACTTGCTAAGTTCATAGCTTCTAATTCGAATTGAAGGAGATGGGATGTGTATTGGTGTAATGGTAGCACAGTGGTCTGGATAACAAAATATGTGGGTTCGACGCCCATGTGTGGCAACACTCATCTTTTTCCATTTCTCCGAGGGTTATGAACCCCGCTATCAAGCTATAAATTTCTTTATTCTAAAATCCGGTGAAAGCTTATAATTTCTAAATTCTAATTTCAAACTCGCGCACCGTTTCAAAAACATACTTACATGTTTACGTTTATAATTTGCTTGTTTATCAATCACTTGCTAACTTCGTAGCTTCTAATTCGAATGGAAGGAGATGGGATGTGTATTGGTGTAATGGTAGCACAGTGGTCTGGATAACAAAATATGTGGGTTCGACTCCCATGTGTGGCAACACTCATCTTTTTCCATTTCTCCTAGGGTTATAAACCCCACTATCAAGCTATACATTTCTTTAGTCTAAAATCCGGTGAAAGCCTATAATTTCTAATTTCTAATTTCAAACTCTCGCACCATTTCAAAAACATACTTACATGTTTACGTTTATAATTTGCTTGTTTATCATTCACTTGCTAAGTTCATAGCTTCTAATTCGAATGGAAGGAGATGGGATGTGTATTGGTGTAATGGTAGCACAGTGGTCTGGATAACAAAATATCTGGGTTCGACTCCCATGAGTGGCAACACTCATCTTTTTCCATTTCTCCGAGGGTTATAAACCCCACTATCAAGCTATAAATTTCTTTATTCTAAAATACGGTGAAAGCTTATAATTTCTAATTTTTTTATTTTAAACGAGCGCACCGTTTCAAAAACATACTTACATGTTTACGTTTATAATTTGCTTGTTTATCATTCACTTGCTAAGTTCATAGCTTCTAATTCGAATGGAAGGAGATGGGATGTGTATTGGTCTAATGGTAGGACAGTGGTCTGGATAACCAAAGATGTGGGTTCGACTCCCATGTATGGCAACACTCATCTTTTTCCATTTCTCCGAGGGTTATAATCCCCACTATCAAGCTATTAATTTATTTAGTCTAAAATACTTTGAAACCTTATAATTTCTAATTTCTAGTTTCAAAGGAGCACACCGTTTCAAAAACATACTTACATGTTTACGTTTATAATTTGCTCGTTTATCATTCACTTGCTAAGTTCATAGCTTCTAATTCGAATGGAAGGAGATGGGATGTGTATTCGTGTAATGGTAGCACAGTGGTCTGGATAACCAAAGATGTGGGTTCGACTCCCAGGTATGGCAACACGCATCTTTTTCCATTTCTCCTAGGGTTATAAACCCCACTATCAAGCTATACATTTCTTTAGTCTAAAATACGGTGAAAGCTTATCATTTCTGACTTCTAATTTCAAACACGCGCACCGTTTCAAAAACATACTTACATGTTTACGTTTATAATTTGCTTGTTTATCATTCACTTGCTAAGTTCATAGCTTCTAATTCGAATGGAAGGAGAAGGGATGTGTATTGGTGTAATTGTAGCACAGTGGTCTGGATAACCAAATATGTGGCTTCGACTCGCATGTATGGCAACACTCATTTTTTGCCATTTCTCCGAGGGTTATAAAACCCCACTATCAAGCTATACATTTCTTTAGTCTAAAATTCGGAGAAAGCTTATAATTTCTAATTTCTAATTTCAAACTCTCGCACCATTTCAAAAACATACTTACATGTTTACGTTTATAATTTGCTTGTTTATCATTCACTTGCTAAGTTCATAGCTTCTAATTCGAATGGAAGGAGATGGGATGTGTATTGGTGTAATGGTAGCACAGTGGTCTGGATAACAAAATATGTGGGTTCGACACCCATGTGTGGCAACACTCATCTTTTTCCATTTCTCCTAGGGTTATAAACCCCACTATCAAGCTATAAATTTCTTTATTCTAAAATACGGTGAAAGCTTATAATTTATAATTTCTAATTTCAAACTCGCGCACCGTTTCAAAAACATACTTACATGTTTACGTTTATAATTTGCTTGTTTATCATTCACTTGCTAAGTTCGTAGCTTCTATTTCGAATGGAAGGGAATGGGATGTGTATTGATGTAATGGTAGAACAGTGGTCTGGATAACCAAACGTGTGGTTTCGACTCCCATGTATGGCAACACTCATCGTTTTCCATTTCTCCGAGGGATATAAACCCCACTATCAGGCTAGAAATTTCTTCAGTGTAAAATACGGTGAAAGCTTATAATTTCTAATTTCAAACTCGCGCACCGTTTCAAAAAAATACTTACATGTTTACGTTTATAATTTGCTTGTTTATCATTCACTTGCTAAGTTCATAGCTTCTAATTCGAATGGAAGGAGATGGGATGTGTATTGGTCTAATGGTAGGACAGTGGTCTGGATAACCAAAGATGTGGGTTCGACTCCCATGTATGGCAACACTCATCTTTTTCCATTTCTCCGAGGGTTATAATCCCCACTATCAAGCTATTAATTTATTTAGTCTAAAATACGGTGAAACCTTATAATTTCTAATTTCTAGTTTCAAACGAGCACACCGTTTCAAAAACATACTTACATGTTTACGTTTATAATTTGCTCGTTTATCATTCACTTGCTAAGTTCATAGCTTCTAATTCGAATGGAAGGAGATGGGATGTGTATTCGTGTAATGGTAGCACAGTGGTCTGGATAACCAAAGATGTGGGTTCGACTCCCAGGTATGGCAACACGCATCTTTTTCCATTTCTCCTAGGGTTATAAACCCCACTATCAAGCTATACATTTCTTTAGTCTAAAATACGGTGAAAGCTTATCATTTCTAATTTCTGATTTCAAAAGAGCGCACCGTTTCAAAAACATACTTACATGTTTACGTTTATAATTTGCTTGTTTATCATTCACTTGCTAAGTTCATAGCTTCTAATTCGAATGGAAGGAGATGGGATGTGTATTCGTGTAATGGTAGCACAGTGGTCTGGATAACCAAAGATGTGGGTTCGACTCCCAGGTATGGCAACACTCATCTTTTTCCATTTCTCCTAGGGTTATAAACCCCACTATCAAGCTATACATTTCTTTAGTCTAAAATCCATTGAAAGCTTATCATTTCTGACTTCTAATTTCAAACACGCGCACCGTTTCAAAAACATACTTACATGTTTACGTTTATAATTTGCTTGTTTATCATTCACTTGCTAAGTTCATAGCTTCTAATTCGAATGGAAGGAGATGGGATGTGTATTGGTCTAATGGTAGGACAGTGGTCTGGATAACCAAAGATGTGGGTTCGACTCCCATGTATGGCAACACTCATCTTTTCCCATTTCTCCGAGGGTTATAAACCCCACTATCAAGCTATAAATTTCTTTATTCTAAAATACGGTGAAACCTTATAATTTCTAATTTCTACTTTCAAACTCGCGCACCGTTTCAAAAACATACTTACATGTTTACGTTTATAATTTGCTTGTTTATCATTCACTTGCTAAGTTCATAGCTTCTAATTCGAATGGAAGAAGGGATGTGTATTGGTGTAATTGTAGCACAGTGGCCTGGATAACCAAATATGTGGCTTCAACTCCCATGTATGGCAACACTCATTTTTTGCCATTTCTCCGAGGTTTATAAACCCCACTATCAAGCTATAAATTTCTTTAGTGTAAAATACGGTGAAAGCTTATTATTTCTAATTTCAAACTCGCGCACCGTTTCAAAAAAATACTTACATGTTTACGTTTATAATTTGCTTGTTTATCATTCACTTGCTAAGTTTATAGCTTCTAATTCGAATGGAAGGAGATGGGATGTGTATTGGTGTAATGGTAGCACAGTGGTCTGGATAACAAATTATGTGGGTTCGACGCCCATGTGTGGCAACACTCATCTTTTTCCATTTCTCCGAGGGTTATGAACCCCACTATCAAGCTATAAATTTTTTTATTCTAAAATCCGGTGAAAGCTTATAATTTCTAATTTCTAATTTCAAACTCGCGCACCGTTTCAAAAACATACTTACATGTTTACGTTTATAATTTGCTTGTTTATCATTCACTTGCTAAGTTCATAGCTTCTAATTCGAATGGAAGGAGATGGGATGTGTATTGGTGTAATGGTAGCACAGTGGTCTGGATAACAAAATATGTGGGTTCGACTCCCATGTGTGGCAACACTCATCTTTTTCCATTTCTCCGAGGGTTATGAACCCCACTATCAAGCTATAAATTTTTTTATTCTAAAATCCGGTGAAAGCTTATAATTTCTAATTTCTAATTTCAAACTCGCGCACCGTTTCAAAAACATACTTACATGTTTACGTTTATAATTTGCTTGTTTATCATTCACTTGCTAAGTTCATAGCTTCTAATTCGAATGGAAGGAGATGGGATGTGTATTGGTGTAATGGTAGCACAGTGGTCTGGATAACAAAATATGTGGGTTCGACTCCCATGTGTGGCAACACTCATCTTTTTCCATTTCTCCTAGGGTTATAAACCCCACTATCAAGCTATACATTTCTTTAGTCTAAAATCCGGTGAAAGCTTATAATTTCTAATTTCTAATTTCAAACTCTCGCACCATTTCAAAAACATACTTACATGTTTACGTTTATAATTTGCTTGTTTATCATTCACTTGCTAAGTTCATAGCTTCTAATTCGAATGGAAGGAGATGGGATGTGTATTGGTGTAATGGTAGCACAGTGGTCTGGATAACAAAATATGTGGGTTAGACTCCCATGTGTGGCAACACTCATCTCTTTCCATTTCTCCTAGGGTTATAAACCCCACTATCAAGCTATAAATTTCTTTATTCTAAAATACGGTGAAAGCTTATAATTTGTAATTTCTAATTTTAAACGAGCGCACCGTTTCAAAAACATACTTACATGTTTACGTTTATAATTTGCTTCTTTATCATTCACTTGCTAAGTTCATAGCTTCTAATTCGAATGGAAGGAGATGGGATGTGTATTGGTCTAATGGTAGGACAGTGGTCTGGATAACCAAAGATGTGGGTTCGACTCCCATGTATGGCAACACTCATCTTTTTCCATTTCTCCGAGGGTTATAATCCCCACTATCAAGCTATAAATTTATTTAGTCTAAAATACGGTGAAACCTTATAATTTCTAATTTCTAGTTTCAAACGAGCACACTGTTTCAAAAACATACTTACATGTTTACGTTTATAATTTGCTCGTTTATCATTCACTTGCTAAGTTCATAGCTTCTAATTCGAATGGAAGGAGATGGGATATGCATTGGTGTAATGGAAGCACAGTGGTTTGGATAACCAAATATGTGGGTTCGACTCCCATGTATGGCAACACTCTTCTTTTTCCATTTCTCCGAGGGTTATAAACCCCACTATTAAGCTATACATTTCTTTAGTCTAAAATCCGGTGAGAGCTTATAATTTCTAATTTCTACTTTCAAACTCGTGCACCGTTTCAAAAACATACTTACATGTTTACGTTTATAATTTGCTTGTTTATCATTCACTTGCTAACTTCGTAGCTTCTAATTCGAATGGAAGGAGATGGGATGTGTATTCGTGTAATGGTAGCACAGTGGTCTGGATAACCAAAGATGTGGGTTCGACTCCCAGGTATGGCAACACGCATCTTTTTCCATTTCTCCTAGGGTTATAAACCCCACTATCAAGCTATAAATTTCTTTAGTCTAAAATACGGTGAAAGCTTATAATTTTTAATTTCTAATTTCAAACTCGCGCACCGTTTCAAAAAAATACTTACATGTTTACGTTTATAATTTGCTTGTTTATCATTCACTTGCTAACTTTATAGCTTCTATATTCGAATGGAAGTAAATGGGATGTGTATTCGCGTAATGGTAATACAGTGGTCTGGATAACCAAGGTGTGTGTTCGACTCCCATGTATGGCAACACTCATCGTTTTCCATTTCTCCGAGGGTTATATACCCCACTATCAAGCTATAAATTTCTTTATTCTAAAATACGGTGAAAGCTTATAATTTCTAATTTCTAATTTCAAACTCGCGCACCGGTTCAAAAACATACTTACATGTTTACGTTTATAATTTGCTTGTTTATCATTCACTTGCTAATTTCATAGCTTCTAATTCGAATGGAAGGAGATGGGATGTGTATTGGTGTAATGGTAGCACAGTGGTCTGGATAACAAATTATGTGGGTTCGACGCCCATGTGTGGCAACACTCATCTTTTTCCATTTCTCCGAGGGTCATGAACCCCACTATCAAGCTATAAATTTTTTTATTCTAAAATCCGGTGAAAGCTTATAATTTCTAATTTCTAATTTCAAACTCGCGCACCGTTTCAAAAACATACTTACATGTTTACGTTTATAATTTGCTTGTTTATCATTCACTTGCTAACTTCGTAGCTTCTAATTCGAATGGAAGGAGATGGGACATGTATTCGTATAATGGTAGGACAGTGGTCTGGATAACCAAAGATGTGGGTTCGACTCCCAGGTATGGCGACACTCATCTTTTTCCATTTCTCCTAGGGTTATAAACCCCACTATCAAGCTATACATTTCTTTAGTCTAAAATCCGGTGAAAGCTTATAATTTCTGACTTCTAATTTCAAACACGCGCACCGTTTCAAAAACATACTTACATGTTTACGTTTATAATTTGCTTGTTTATCATTCACTTGCTAAGTTCATAGCTTCTAATTCGAATGGAAGGAGATGGGATGTGTATTGGTCTAATGGTAGGACAGTGGTCTGGATAACCAAAGATGTGGGTTCGACTCCCATGCATGGCAACACTCATCTTTTTCCATTTCTCCGAGGGTTATAATCCCCACTATCAAGCTATAAATTTCTTTAGTCTAAAATACGGTGAAAGCTTATAATTTCTAATTTCTGATTTCAAAAGAGCGCACTGTTTCAAAAACATACTTACATGTTTACGTTTATAATTTGCTTGTTTATCATTCACTTGCTAAGTTCATAGCTTCTAATTCGAATGGAAGGAGATGGGATGTGTATTCGTGTAATGGTAGCACAGTGGTCTGGATAACCAAAGATGTGGGTTCGACTCCCAGGTATGGCAACACTCATCTTTTTCCATTTCTCCTAGGGTTATAAACCCCACTATCAAGCTATACATTTCTTTAGTCTAAAATTCATTGAAAGCTTATCATTTCTGACTTCTAATTTCAAACACGCGCACCGTTTCAAAAACATACTTACATGTTTACGTTTATAATTTGCTTGTTTATCATTCACTTGCTAAGTTCATAGCTTCTAATTCGAATGGAAGGAGATGGGATGTGTATTGGTCTAATGGTAGGACAGTGGTCTGGATAACCAAAGATGTGGGTTCGACTCCCATGTATGGCAACACTCATCTTTTTCCATTTCTCCGAGGGTTATAAACCCCACTATCAAGCTATAAATTTCTTTATTCTAAAATAAGGTGAAACCTTATAATTTCTAATTTCTACTTTCAAACTCGCGCACCGTTTCAAAAACATACTTACATGTTTACGTTTATAATTTGCTTGTTTATCATTCACTTGCTAAGTTCATAGCTTCTAATTCGAATGGAAGGAGAAGGGATGTGTATTGGTGTAATTGTAGCACAGTGGTCTCGATAACCAAATATGTGGCTTCGACTCCCATGTATGGCAACACTCATTTTTTGCCATTTCTCCGAGGGTTATAAACCCCACTATCAAGCTATAAATTTCTTTAGTGTCAAATACGGTGAAAGCTTATTATTTCTAATTTCAAACTCGCGCACCGTTTCAAAAAAATACTTACATGTTTACGTTTATAATTTGCTTGTTTATCATTCACTTGCTAAGTTTATAGCTTCTAATTCGAATGGAAGGAGATGGGATGTGTATTGGTGTAATGGTAGCACAGTGGTCTGGATAACAAAATATGTGGGTTCGACTCCCATGTGTGGCAACACTCATCTTTTTCCATTTCTCCTAGGGTTATAAACCCCACTATCAAGCTATACATTTCTTTAGTCTAAAATCCGGTGAAAGCCTATAATTTCTAATTTCTAATTTCAAACTCTCGCACCATTTCAAAAACATACTTACATGTTTACGTTTATAATTTGCTTGTTTATCATTCACTTGCTAAGTTCATAGCTTCTAATTCGAATGGAAGGAGATGGGATGTGTATTGGTGTAATGGTAGCACAGTGGTCTGGATAACAAAATATCTGGGTTCGACTCCCATGAGTGGCAACACTCATCTTTTTCCATTTCTCCGAGGGTTATAAACCCCACTATCAAGCTATAAATTTCTTTATTCTAAAATACGGTGAAAGCTTATAATTTCTAATTTTTTTATTTTAAACGAGCGCACCGTTTCAAAAACATACTTACATGTTTACGTTTATAATTTGCTTGTTTATCATTCACTTGCTAAGTTCATAGCTTCTAATTCGAATGGAAGGAGATGGGATGTGTATTGGTCTAATGGTAGGACAGTGGTCTGGATAACCAAAGATGTGGGTTCGACTCCCATGTATGGCAACACTCATCTTTTTCCATTTCTCCGAGGGTTATAATCCCCACTATCAAGCTATTAATTTATTTAGTCTAAAATACGGTGAAACCTTATAATTTCTAATTTCTAGTTTCAAAGGAGCACACCGTTTCAAAAACATACTTACATGTTTACGTTTATAATTTGCTCGTTTATCATTCACTTGCTAAGTTCATAGCTTCTAATTCGAATGGAAGGAGATGGGATGTGTATTCGTGTAATGGTAGCACAGTGGTCTGGATAACCAAAGATGTGGGTTCGACTCCCAGGTATGGCAACACGCATCTTTTTCCATTTCTCCTAGGGTTATAAACCCCACTATCAAGCTATACATTTCTTTAGTCTAAAATACGGTGAAAGCTTATCATTTCTGACTTCTAATTTCAAACACGCGCACCGTTTCAAAAACATACTTACATGTTTACGTTTATAATTTGCTTGTTTATCATTCACTTGCTAAGTTCATAGCTTCTAATTCGAATGGAAGGAGAAGGGATGTGTATTGGTGTAATTGTAGCACAGTGGTCTGGATAACCAAATATGTGGCTTCGACTCGCATGTATGGCAACACTCATTTTTTGCCATTTCTCCGAGGGTTATAAACCCAACTATCAAGCTATAAATTTCTTTATTCTAAAATCCGGTGAAAGCTTATAATTTCTAATTTCTAATTTCAAACTCGCGCACCGTTTCAAAAACATACTTACATGTTTACGTTTATAATTTGCTTGTTTATCATTCACTTGCTAAGTTCATAGCTTCTAATTCGAATGGAAGGAGATGGGATGTGTATTGGTGTAATGGTAGCACAGTGGTCTGGATAACAAAATATGTGGGTTCGACTCCCATGTGTGGCAACACTCATCTTTTTCCATTTCTCCTAGGGTTATAAACCCCACTATCAAGCTATACATTTCTTTAGTCTAAAATTCGGAGAAAGCTTATAATTTCTAATTTCTAATTTCAAACTCTCGCACCATTTCAAAAACATACTTACATGTTTACGTTTATAATTTGCTTGTTTATCATTCACTTGCTAAGTTCATAGCTTCTAATTCGAATGGAAGGAGATGGGATGTGTATTGGTGTAATGGTAGCACAGTGGTCTGGATAACAAAATATGTGGGTTCGACACCCATGTGTGGCAACACTCATCTTTTTCCATTTCTCCTAGGGTTATAAACCCCACTATCAAGCTATAAATTTCTTTATTCTAAAATACGGTGAAAGCTTATAATTTATAATTTCTAATTTCAAACTCGCGCACCGTTTCAAAAACATACTTACATGTTTACGTTTATAATTTGCTTGTTTATCATTCACTTGCTAAGTTCGTAGCTTCTATTTCGAATGGAAGGGAATGGGATGTGTATTGATGTAATGGTAGAACAGTGGTCTGGATAACCAAACGTGTGGTTTCGACTCCCATGTATGGCAACACTCATCGTTTTCCATTTCTCCGAGGGATATAAACCCCACTATCAGGCTAGAAATTTCTTCAGTGTAAAATACGGTGAAAGCTTATAATTTCTAATTTCAAACTCGCGCACCGTTTCAAAAAAATACTTACATGTTTACGTTTATAATTTGCTTGTTTATCATTCACTTGCTAAGTTCATAGCTTCTAATTCGAATTGAAGGAGATGGGATGTGTATTGGTGTAATGGTAGCACAGTGGTCTGGATAACAAAATATGTGGGTTCGACGCCCATGTGTGGCAACACTCATCTTTTTCCATTTCTCCGAGGGTTATGAACCCCGCTATCAAGCTATAAATTTCTTTATTCTAAAATCCGGTGAAAGCTTATAATTTCTAAATTCTAATTTCAAACTCGCGCACCGTTTCAAAAACATACTTACATGTTTACGTTTATAATTTGCTTGTTTATCAATCACTTGCTAACTTCGTAGCTTCTAATTCGAATGGAAGGAGATGGGATGTGTATTGGTGTAATGGTAGCACAGTGGTCTGGATAACAAAATATGTGGGTTCGACTCCCATGTGTGGCAACACTCATCTTTTTCCATTTCTCCTAGGGTTATAAACCCCACTATCAAGCTATACATTTCTTTAGTCTAAAATCCGGTGAAAGCCTATAATTTCTAATTTCTAATTTCAAACTCTCGCACCATTTCAAAAACATACTTACATGTTTACGTTTATAATTTGCTTGTTTATCATTCACTTGCTAAGTTCATAGCTTCTAATTCGAATGGAAGGAGATGGGATGTGTATTGGTGTAATGGTAGCACAGTGGTCTGGATAACAAAATATCTGGGTTCGACTCCCATGAGTGGCAACACTCATCTTTTTCCATTTCTCCGAGGGTTATAAACCCCACTATCAAGCTATAAATTTCTTTATTCTAAAATACGGTGAAAGCTTATAATTTCTAATTTTTTTATTTTAAACGAGCGCACCGTTTCAAAAACATACTTACATGTTTACGTTTATAATTTGCTTGTTTATCATTCACTTGCTAAGTTCATAGCTTCTAATTCGAATGGAAGGAGATGGGATGTGTATTGGTCTAATGGTAGGACAGTGGTCTGGATAACCAAAGATGTGGGTTCGACTCCCATGTATGGCAACACTCATCTTTTTCCATTTCTCCGAGGGTTATAATCCCCACTATCAAGCTATTAATTTATTTAGTCTAAAATACTTTGAAACCTTATAATTTCTAATTTCTAGTTTCAAAGGAGCACACCGTTTCAAAAACATACTTACATGTTTACGTTTATAATTTGCTCGTTTATCATTCACTTGCTAAGTTCATAGCTTCTAATTCGAATGGAAGGAGATGGGATGTGTATTCGTGTAATGGTAGCACAGTGGTCTGGATAACCAAAGATGTGGGTTCGACTCCCAGGTATGGCAACACGCATCTTTTTCCATTTCTCCTAGGGTTATAAACCCCACTATCAAGCTATACATTTC
The DNA here is from genome assembly GCA_964016885.1 of Eledone cirrhosa. Classification (NCBI taxonomy): domain Eukaryota; kingdom Metazoa; phylum Mollusca; class Cephalopoda; order Octopoda; family Eledonidae; genus Eledone; species Eledone cirrhosa. The sequence continues at coordinate 19,688,948 of OZ024744.1, read as the reverse complement.
TTTAGTCTAAAATACGGTGAAAGCTTATCATTTCTGACTTCTAATTTCAAACACGCGCACCGTTTCAAAAACATACTTACATGTTTACGTTTATAATTTGCTTGTTTATCATTCACTTGCTAAGTTCATAGCTTCTAATTCGAATGGAAGGAGAAGGGATGTGTATTGGTGTAATTGTAGCACAGTGGTCTGGATAACCAAATATGTGGCTTCGACTCGCATGTATGGCAACACTCATTTTTTGCCATTTCTCCGAGGGTTATAAAACCCCACTATCAAGCTATACATTTCTTTAGTCTAAAATTCGGAGAAAGCTTATAATTTCTAATTTCTAATTTCAAACTCTCGCACCATTTCAAAAACATACTTACATGTTTACGTTTATAATTTGCTTGTTTATCATTCACTTGCTAAGTTCATAGCTTCTAATTCGAATGGAAGGAGATGGGATGTGTATTGGTGTAATGGTAGCACAGTGGTCTGGATAACAAAATATGTGGGTTCGACACCCATGTGTGGCAACACTCATCTTTTTCCATTTCTCCTAGGGTTATAAACCCCACTATCAAGCTATAAATTTCTTTATTCTAAAATACGGTGAAAGCTTATAATTTATAATTTCTAATTTCAAACTCGCGCACCGTTTCAAAAACATACTTACATGTTTACGTTTATAATTTGCTTGTTTATCATTCACTTGCTAAGTTCGTAGCTTCTATTTCGAATGGAAGGGAATGGGATGTGTATTGATGTAATGGTAGAACAGTGGTCTGGATAACCAAACGTGTGGTTTCGACTCCCATGTATGGCAACACTCATCGTTTTCCATTTCTCCGAGGGATATAAACCCCACTATCAGGCTAGAAATTTCTTCAGTGTAAAATACGGTGAAAGCTTATAATTTCTAATTTCAAACTCGCGCACCGTTTCAAAAAAATACTTACATGTTTACGTTTATAATTTGCTTGTTTATCATTCACTTGCTAAGTTCATAGCTTCTAATTCGAATGGAAGGAGATGGGATGTGTATTGGTCTAATGGTAGGACAGTGGTCTGGATAACCAAAGATGTGGGTTCGACTCCCATGTATGGCAACACTCATCTTTTTCCATTTCTCCGAGGGTTATAATCCCCACTATCAAGCTATTAATTTATTTAGTCTAAAATACGGTGAAACCTTATAATTTCTAATTTCTAGTTTCAAACGAGCACACCGTTTCAAAAACATACTTACATGTTTACGTTTATAATTTGCTCGTTTATCATTCACTTGCTAAGTTCATAGCTTCTAATTCGAATGGAAGGAGATGGGATGTGTATTCGTGTAATGGTAGCACAGTGGTCTGGATAACCAAAGATGTGGGTTCGACTCCCAGGTATGGCAACACGCATCTTTTTCCATTTCTCCTAGGGTTATAAACCCCACTATCAAGCTATACATTTCTTTAGTCTAAAATACGGTGAAAGCTTATCATTTCTAATTTCTGATTTCAAAAGAGCGCACCGTTTCAAAAACATACTTACATGTTTACGTTTATAATTTGCTTGTTTATCATTCACTTGCTAAGTTCATAGCTTCTAATTCGAATGGAAGGAGATGGGATGTGTATTCGTGTAATGGTAGCACAGTGGTCTGGATAACCAAAGATGTGGGTTCGACTCCCAGGTATGGCAACACTCATCTTTTTCCATTTCTCCTAGGGTTATAAACCCCACTATCAAGCTATACATTTCTTTAGTCTAAAATCCATTGAAAGCTTATCATTTCTGACTTCTAATTTCAAACACGCGCACCGTTTCAAAAACATACTTACATGTTTACGTTTATAATTTGCTTGTTTATCATTCACTTGCTAAGTTCATAGCTTCTAATTCGAATGGAAGGAGATGGGATGTGTATTGGTCTAATGGTAGGACAGTGGTCTGGATAACCAAAGATGTGGGTTCGACTCCCATGTATGGCAACACTCATCTTTTCCCATTTCTCCGAGGGTTATAAACCCCACTATCAAGCTATAAATTTCTTTATTCTAAAATACGGTGAAACCTTATAATTTCTAATTTCTACTTTCAAACTCGCGCACCGTTTCAAAAACATACTTACATGTTTACGTTTATAATTTGCTTGTTTATCATTCACTTGCTAAGTTCATAGCTTCTAATTCGAATGGAAGAAGGGATGTGTATTGGTGTAATTGTAGCACAGTGGCCTGGATAACCAAATATGTGGCTTCAACTCCCATGTATGGCAACACTCATTTTTTGCCATTTCTCCGAGGTTTATAAACCCCACTATCAAGCTATAAATTTCTTTAGTGTAAAATACGGTGAAAGCTTATTATTTCTAATTTCAAACTCGCGCACCGTTTCAAAAAAATACTTACATGTTTACGTTTATAATTTGCTTGTTTATCATTCACTTGCTAAGTTTATAGCTTCTAATTCGAATGGAAGGAGATGGGATGTGTATTGGTGTAATGGTAGCACAGTGGTCTGGATAACAAATTATGTGGGTTCGACGCCCATGTGTGGCAACACTCATCTTTTTCCATTTCTCCGAGGGTTATGAACCCCACTATCAAGCTATAAATTTTTTTATTCTAAAATCCGGTGAAAGCTTATAATTTCTAATTTCTAATTTCAAACTCGCGCACCGTTTCAAAAACATACTTACATGTTTACGTTTATAATTTGCTTGTTTATCATTCACTTGCTAAGTTCATAGCTTCTAATTCGAATGGAAGGAGATGGGATGTGTATTGGTGTAATGGTAGCACAGTGGTCTGGATAACAAAATATGTGGGTTCGACTCCCATGTGTGGCAACACTCATCTTTTTCCATTTCTCCGAGGGTTATGAACCCCACTATCAAGCTATAAATTTTTTTATTCTAAAATCCGGTGAAAGCTTATAATTTCTAATTTCTAATTTCAAACTCGCGCACCGTTTCAAAAACATACTTACATGTTTACGTTTATAATTTGCTTGTTTATCATTCACTTGCTAAGTTCATAGCTTCTAATTCGAATGGAAGGAGATGGGATGTGTATTGGTGTAATGGTAGCACAGTGGTCTGGATAACAAAATATGTGGGTTCGACTCCCATGTGTGGCAACACTCATCTTTTTCCATTTCTCCTAGGGTTATAAACCCCACTATCAAGCTATACATTTCTTTAGTCTAAAATCCGGTGAAAGCTTATAATTTCTAATTTCTAATTTCAAACTCTCGCACCATTTCAAAAACATACTTACATGTTTACGTTTATAATTTGCTTGTTTATCATTCACTTGCTAAGTTCATAGCTTCTAATTCGAATGGAAGGAGATGGGATGTGTATTGGTGTAATGGTAGCACAGTGGTCTGGATAACAAAATATGTGGGTTAGACTCCCATGTGTGGCAACACTCATCTCTTTCCATTTCTCCTAGGGTTATAAACCCCACTATCAAGCTATAAATTTCTTTATTCTAAAATACGGTGAAAGCTTATAATTTGTAATTTCTAATTTTAAACGAGCGCACCGTTTCAAAAACATACTTACATGTTTACGTTTATAATTTGCTTCTTTATCATTCACTTGCTAAGTTCATAGCTTCTAATTCGAATGGAAGGAGATGGGATGTGTATTGGTCTAATGGTAGGACAGTGGTCTGGATAACCAAAGATGTGGGTTCGACTCCCATGTATGGCAACACTCATCTTTTTCCATTTCTCCGAGGGTTATAATCCCCACTATCAAGCTATAAATTTATTTAGTCTAAAATACGGTGAAACCTTATAATTTCTAATTTCTAGTTTCAAACGAGCACACTGTTTCAAAAACATATTTACATGTTTACGTTTATAATTTGCTCGTTTATCATTCACTTGCTAAGTTCATAGCTTCTAATTCGAATGGAAGGAGATGGGATATGCATTGGTGTAATGGAAGCACAGTGGTTTGGATAACCAAATATGTGGGTTCGACTCCCATGTATGGCAACACTCTTCTTTTTCCATTTCTCCGAGGGTTATAAACCCCACTATTAAGCTATACATTTCTTTAGTCTAAAATCCGGTGAGAGCTTATAATTTCTAATTTCTACTTTCAAACTCGTGCACCGTTTCAAAAACATACTTACATGTTTACGTTTATAATTTGCTTGTTTATCATTCACTTGCTAACTTCGTAGCTTCTAATTCGAATGGAAGGAGATGGGATGTGTATTCGTGTAATGGTAGCACAGTGGTCTGGATAACCAAAGATGTGGGTTCGACTCCCAGGTATGGCAACACGCATCTTTTTCCATTTCTCCTAGGGTTATAAACCCCACTATCAAGCTATAAATTTCTTTAGTCTAAAATACGGTGAAAGCTTATAATTTTTAATTTCTAATTTCAAACTCGCGCACCGTTTCAAAAAAATACTTACATGTTTACGTTTATAATTTGCTTGTTTATCATTCACTTGCTAACTTTATAGCTTCTATATTCGAATGGAAGTAAATGGGATGTGTATTCGCGTAATGGTAATACAGTGGTCTGGATAACCAAGGTGTGTGTTCGACTCCCATGTATGGCAACACTCATCGTTTTCCATTTCTCCGAGGGTTATATACCCCACTATCAAGCTATAAATTTCTTTATTCTAAAATACGGTGAAAGCTTATAATTTCTAATTTCTAATTTCAAACTCGCGCACCGGTTCAAAAACATACTTACATGTTTACGTTTATAATTTGCTTGTTTATCATTCACTTGCTAATTTCATAGCTTCTAATTCGAATGGAAGGAGATGGGATGTGTATTGGTGTAATGGTAGCACAGTGGTCTGGATAACAAATTATGTGGGTTCGACGCCCATGTGTGGCAACACTCATCTTTTTCCATTTCTCCGAGGGTCATGAACCCCACTATCAAGCTATAAATTTTTTTATTCTAAAATCCGGTGAAAGCTTATAATTTCTAATTTCTAATTTCAAACTCGCGCACCGTTTCAAAAACATACTTACATGTTTACGTTTATAATTTGCTTGTTTATCATTCACTTGCTAACTTCGTAGCTTCTAATTCGAATGGAAGGAGATGGGACATGTATTCGTATAATGGTAGGACAGTGGTCTGGATAACCAAAGATGTGGGTTCGACTCCCAGGTATGGCGACACTCATCTTTTTCCATTTCTCCTAGGGTTATAAACCCCACTATCAAGCTATACATTTCTTTAGTCTAAAATCCGGTGAAAGCTTATAATTTCTGACTTCTAATTTCAAACACGCGCACCGTTTCAAAAACATACTTACATGTTTACGTTTATAATTTGCTTGTTTATCATTCACTTGCTAAGTTCATAGCTTCTAATTCGAATGGAAGGAGATGGGATGTGTATTGGTCTAATGGTAGGACAGTGGTCTGGATAACCAAAGATGTGGGTTCGACTCCCATGCATGGCAACACTCATCTTTTTCCATTTCTCCGAGGGTTATAATCCCCACTATCAAGCTATAAATTTCTTTAGTCTAAAATACGGTGAAAGCTTATAATTTCTAATTTCTGATTTCAAAAGAGCGCACTGTTTCAAAAACATACTTACATGTTTACGTTTATAATTTGCTTGTTTATCATTCACTTGCTAAGTTCATAGCTTCTAATTCGAATGGAAGGAGATGGGATGTGTATTCGTGTAATGGTAGCACAGTGGTCTGGATAACCAAAGATGTGGGTTCGACTCCCAGGTATGGCAACACTCATCTTTTTCCATTTCTCCTAGGGTTATAAACCCCACTATCAAGCTATACATTTCTTTAGTCTAAAATTCATTGAAAGCTTATCATTTCTGACTTCTAATTTCAAACACGCGCACCGTTTCAAAAACATACTTACATGTTTACGTTTATAATTTGCTTGTTTATCATTCACTTGCTAAGTTCATAGCTTCTAATTCGAATGGAAGGAGATGGGATGTGTATTGGTCTAATGGTAGGACAGTGGTCTGGATAACCAAAGATGTGGGTTCGACTCCCATGTATGGCAACACTCATCTTTTTCCATTTCTCCGAGGGTTATAAACCCCACTATCAAGCTATAAATTTCTTTATTCTAAAATAAGGTGAAACCTTATAATTTCTAATTTCTACTTTCAAACTCGCGCACCGTTTCAAAAACATACTTACATGTTTACGTTTATAATTTGCTTGTTTATCATTCACTTGCTAAGTTCATAGCTTCTAATTCGAATGGAAGGAGAAGGGATGTGTATTGGTGTAATTGTAGCACAGTGGTCTCGATAACCAAATATGTGGCTTCGACTCCCATGTATGGCAACACTCATTTTTTGCCATTTCTCCGAGGGTTATAAACCCCACTATCAAGCTATAAATTTCTTTAGTGTCAAATACGGTGAAAGCTTATTATTTCTAATTTCAAACTCGCGCACCGTTTCAAAAAAATACTTACATGTTTACGTTTATAATTTGCTTGTTTATCATTCACTTGCTAAGTTTATAGCTTCTAATTCGAATGGAAGGAGATGGGATGTGTATTGGTGTAATGGTAGCACAGTGGTCTGGATAACAAATTATGTGGGTTCGACGCCCATGTGCGGCAACACTCATCTTTTTCCATTTCTCCGAGGGTTATGAACCCCACTATCAAGCTATAAATTTTTTTATTCTAAAATCCGGTGAAAGCTTATAATTTCTAATTTCTAATTTCAAACTCGCGCACCGTTTCAAAAACATACTTACATGTTTACGTTTATAATTTGCTCGTTTATCATTCACTTGCTAAGTTCATAGCTTCTAATTCGAATGGAAGGAGATGGGATATGCATTGGTGTAATGGAAGCACAGTGGTTTGGATAACCAAATATGTCGGTTCGACTCCCATGTATGGCAACACTCTTCTTTTTCCATTTCTCCGAGGGTTATAAACCCCACTATTAAGCTATACATTTCTTTAGTCTAAAATCCGGTGAGAGCTTATAATTTCTAATTTCTACTTTCAAACTCGTGCACCGTTTCAAAAACATACTTACATGTTTACGTTTATAATTTGCTTGTTTATCATTCACTTGCTAACTTCGTAGCTTCTAATTCGAATGGAAGGAGATGGGATGTGTATTCGTGTAATGGTAGCACAGTGGTCTGGACAACCAAAGATGTGGGTTCGACTCCCAGGTATGGCAACACGCATCTTTTTCCATTTCTCCTAGGGTTATAAACCCCACTATCAAGCTATAAATTTCTTTAGTCTAAAATACGGTGAAAGCTTATAATTTTTAATTTCTAATTTCAAACTCGCGCACCGTTTCAAAAAAATACTTACATGTTTACGTTTATAATTTGCTTGTTTATCATTCACTTGCTAACTTTATAGCTTCTATATTCGAATGGAAGTAAATGGGATGTGTATTCGCGTAATGGTAATACAGTGGTCTGGATAACCAAGGTGTGTGTTCGACTCCCATGTATGGCAACACTCATCGTTTTCCATTTCTCCGAGGGTTATATACCCCACTATCAAGCTATAAATTTCTTTATTCTAAAATACGGTGAAAGCTTATAATTTCTAATTTCTAATTTCAAACTCGCGCACCGGTTCAAAAACATACTTACATGTTTACGTTTATAATTTGCTTGTTTATCATTCACTTGCTAATTTCATAGCTTCTAATTCGAATGGAAGGAGATGGGATGTGTATTGGTGTAATGGTAGCACAGTGGTCTGGATAACAAATTATGTGGGTTCGACGCCCATGTGTGGCAACACTCATCTTTTTCCATTTCTCCGAGGGTCATGAACCCCACTATCAAGCTATAAATTTTTTTATTCTAAAATCCGGTGAAAGCTTATAATTTCTAATTTCTAATTTCAAACTCGCGCACCGTTTCAAAAACATACTTACATGTTTACGTTTATAATTTGCTTGTTTATCATTCACTTGCTAACTTCGTAGCTTCTAATTCGAATGGAAGGAGATGGGACATGTATTCGTATAATGGTAGGACAGTGGTCTGGATAACCAAAGATGTGGGTTCGACTCCCAGGTATGGCGACACTCATCTTTTTCCATTTCTCCTAGGGTTATAAACCCCACTATCAAGCTATACATTTCTTTAGTCTAAAATCCGGTGAAAGCTTATAATTTCTGACTTCTAATTTCAAACACGCGCACCGTTTCAAAAACATACTTACATGTTTACGTTTATAATTTGCTTGTTTATCATTCACTTGCTAAGTTCATAGCTTCTAATTCGAATGGAAGGAGATGGGATGTGTATTGGTCTAATGGTAGGACAGTGGTCTGGATAACCAAAGATGTGGGTTCGACTCCCATGCATGGCAACACTCATCTTTTTCCATTTCTCCGAGGGTTATAATCCCCACTATCAAGCTATAAATTTCTTTAGTCTAAAATACGGTGAAAGCTTATAATTTCTAATTTCTGATTTCAAAAGAGCGCACTGTTTCAAAAACATACTTACATGTTTACGTTTATAATTTGCTTGTTTATCATTCACTTGCTAAGTTCATAGCTTCTAATTCGAATGGAAGGAGATGGGATGTGTATTCGTGTAATGGTAGCACAGTGGTCTGGATAACCAAAGATGTGGGTTCGACTCCCAGGTATGGCAACACTCATCTTTTTCCATTTCTCCTAGGGTTATAAACCCCACTATCAAGCTATACATTTCTTTAGTCTAAAATTCATTGAAAGCTTATCATTTCTGACTTCTAATTTCAAACACGCGCACCGTTTCAAAAACATACTTACATGTTTACGTTTATAATTTGCTTGTTTATCATTCACTTGCTAAGTTCATAGCTTCTAATTCGAATGGAAGGAGATGGGATGTGTATTGGTCTAATGGTAGGACAGTGGTCTGGATAACCAAAGATGTGGGTTCGACTCCCATGTATGGCAACACTCATCTTTTTCCATTTCTCCGAGGGTTATAAACCCCACTATCAAGCTATAAATTTCTTTATTCTAAAATAAGGTGAAACCTTATAATTTCTAATTTCTACTTTCAAACTCGCGCACCGTTTCAAAAACATACTTACATGTTTACGTTTATAATTTGCTTGTTTATCATTCACTTGCTAAGTTCATAGCTTCTAATTCGAATGGAAGGAGAAGGGATGTGTATTGGTGTAATTGTAGCACAGTGGTCTCGATAACCAAATATGTGGCTTCGACTCCCATGTATGGCAACACTCATTTTTTGCCATTTCTCCGAGGGTTATAAACCCCACTATCAAGCTATAAATTTCTTTAGTGTCAAATACGGTGAAAGCTTATTATTTCTAATTTCAAACTCGCGCACCGTTTCAAAAAAATACTTACATGTTTACGTTTATAATTTGCTTGTTTATCATTCACTTGCTAAGTTTATAGCTTCTAATTCGAATGGAAGGAGATGGGATGTGTATTGGTGTAATGGTAGCACAGTGGTCTGGATAACAAATTATGTGGGTTCGACGCCCATGTGCGGCAACACTCATCTTTTTCCATTTCTCCGAGGGTTATGAACCCCACTATCAAGCTATAAATTTTTTTATTCTAAAATCCGGTGAAAGCTTATAATTTCTAATTTCTAATTTCAAACTCGCGCACCGTTTCAAAAACATACTTACATGTTTACGTTTATAATTTGCTCGTTTATCATTCACTTGCTAAGTTCATAGCTTCTAATTCGAATGGAAGGAGATGGGATATGCATTGGTGTAATGGAAGCACAGTGGTTTGGATAACCAAATATGTCGGTTCGACTCCCATGTATGGCAACACTCTTCTTTTTCCATTTCTCCGAGGGTTATAAACCCCACTATTAAGCTATACATTTCTTTAGTCTAAAATCCGGTGAGAGCTTATAATTTCTAATTTCTACTTTCAAACTCGTGCACCGTTTCAAAAACATACTTACATGTTTACGTTTATAATTTGCTTGTTTATCATTCACTTGCTAACTTCGTAGCTTCTAATTCGAATGGAAGGAGATGGGATGTGTATTCGTGTAATGGTAGCACAGTGGTCTGGACAACCAAAGATGTGGGTTCGACTCCCAGGTATGGCAACACGCATCTTTTTCCATTTCTCCTAGGGTTATAAACCCCACTATCAAGCTATAAATTTCTTTAGTCTAAAATACGGTGAAAGCTTATAATTTTTAATTTCTAATTTCAAACTCGCGCACCGTTTCAAAAAAATACTTACATGTTTACGTTTATAATTTGCTTGTTTATCATTCACTTGCTAACTTTATAGCTTCTATATTCGAATGGAAGTAAATGGGATGTGTATTCGCGTAATGGTAATACAGTGGTCTGGACAACCAAGGTGTGTGTTCGACTCCCATGTATGGCAACACTCATCGTTTTCCATTTCTCCGAGGGTTATATACCCCACTATCAAGCTATAAATTTCTTTATTCTAAAATACGGTGAAAGCTTATAATTTCTAATTTCTGATTTCAAAAGAGCGCACTGTTTCAAAAACATACTTACATGTTTACGTTTATAATTTGCTTGTTTATCATTCACTTGCTAAGTTCATAGCTTCTAATTCGAATGGAAGGAGATGGGATGTGTATTCGTGTAATGGTAGCACAGTGGTCTGGATAACCAAAGATGTGGGTTCGACTCCCAGGTATGGCAACACTCATCTTTTTCCATTTCTCCTAGGGTTATAAACCCCACTATCAAGCTATACATTTCTTTAGTCTAAAATTCATTGAAAGCTTATCATTTCTGACTTCTAATTTCAAACACGCGCACCGTTTCAAAAACATACTTACATGTTTACGTTTATAATTTGCTTGTTTATCATTCACTTGCTAAGTTCATAGCTTCTAATTCGAATGGAAGGAGATGGGATGTGTATTGGTCTAATGGTAGGACAGTGGTCTGGATAACCAAAGATGTGGGTTCGACTCCCATGTATGGCAACACTCATCTTTTTCCATTTCTCCGAGGGTTATAAACCCCACTATCAAGCTATAAATTTCTTTATTCTAAAATAAGGTGAAACCTTATAATTTCTAATTTCTACTTTCAAACTCGCGCACCGTTTCAAAAACATACTTACATGTTTACGTTTATAATTTGCTTGTTTATCATTCACTTGCTAAGTTCATAGCTTCTAATTCGAATGGAAGGAGAAGGGATGTGTATTGGTGTAATTGTAGCACAGTGGTCTCGATAACCAAATATGTGGCTTCGACTCCCATGTATGGCAACACTCATTTTTTGCCATTTCTCCGAGGGTTATAAACCCCACTATCAAGCTATAAATTTCTTTAGTGTCAAATACGGTGAAAGCTTATTATTTCTAATTTCAAACTCGCGCACCGTTTCAAAAAAATACTTACATGTTTACGTTTATAATTTGCTTGTTTATCATTCACTTGCTAAGTTTATAGCTTCTAATTCGAATGGAAGGAGATGGGATGTGTATTGGTGTAATGGTAGCACAGTGGTCTGGATAACAAATTATGTGGGTTCGACGCCCATGTGTGGCAACACTCATCTTTTTCCATTTCTCCGAGGGTTATGAACCCCACTATCAAGCTATAAATTTTTTTATTCTAAAATCCGGTGAAAGCTTATAATTTCTAATTTCTAATTTCAAACTCGCGCACCGTTTCAAAAACATACTTACATGTTTACGTTTATAATTTGCTCGTTTATCATTCACTTGCTAAGTTCATAGCTTCTAATTCGAATGGAAGGAGATGGGATATGCATTGGTGTAATGGAAGCACAGTGGTTTGGATAACCAAATATGTCGGTTCGACTCCCATGTATGGCAACACTCTTCTTTTTCCATTTCTCCGAGGGTTATAAACCCCACTATTAAGCTATACATTTCTTTAGTCTAAAATCCGGTGAGAGCTCATAATTTCTAATTTCTACTTTCAAACTCGTGCACCGTTTCAAAAACATACTTACATGTTTACGTTTATAATTTGCTTGTTTATCATTAACTTGCTAACTTCGTAGCTTCTAATTCGAATGGAAGGAGATGGGATGTGTATTCGTGTAATGGTAGCACAGTGGTCTGGATAACCAAAGATGTGGGTTCGACTCCCAGGTATGGCAACACGCATCTTTTTCCATTTCTCCTAGGGTTATAAACCCCACTATCAAGCTATAAATTTCTTTAGTCTAAAATACGGTGAAAGCTTATAATTTTTAATTTCTAATTTCAAACTCGCGCACCGTTTCAAAAAAATACTTACATGTTTACGTTTATAATTTGCTTGTTTATCATTCACTTGCTAACTTTATAGCTTCTATATTCGAATGGAAGTAAATGGGATGTGTATTCGCGTAATGGTAATACAGTGGTCTGGATAACCAAGGTGTGTGTTCGACTCCCATGTATGGCAACACTCATCGTTTTCCATTTCTCCGAGGGTTATATACCCCACTATCAAGCTATAAATTTCTTTATTCTAAAATACGGTGAAAGCTTATAATTTCTAATTTCTAATTTCAAACTCGCGCACCGGTTCAAAAACATACTTACATGTTTACGTTTATAATTTGCTTGTTTATCATTCACTTGCTAAGTTCGTAGCTTCTATTTCGAATGGAAGGGAATGGGATGTGTATTGATGTAATGGTAGAACAGTGGTCTGGATAACCAAACGTGTGGTTTCGACTCCCATGTATGGCAACACTCATCGTTTTCCATTTCTCCGAGGGATATAAACCCCACTATCAGGCTAGAAATTTCTTTAGTGTAAAATACGGTGAAACCTTATAATTTCTAATTTCTACTTTCAAACTCGCGCACCGTTTCAAAAACATACTTACATGTTTACGTTTATAATTTGCTTGTTTATCATTCACTTGCTAAGTTCATAGCTTCTAATTCGAATGGAAGGAGAAGGGATGTGTATTGGTGTAATTGTAGCACAGTGGTCTCGATAACCAAATATGTGGCTTCGACTCCCATGTATGGCAACACTCATTTTTTGCCATTTCTCCGAGGGTTATAAACCCCACTATCAAGCTATAAATTTCTTTAGTGTCAAATACGGTGAAAGCTTATTATTTCTAATTTCAAACTCGCGCACCGTTTCAAAAAAATACTTACATGTTTACGTTTATAATTTGCTTGTTTATCATTCACTTGCTAAGTTTATAGCTTCTAATTCGAATGGAAGGAGATGGGATGTGTATTGGTGTAATGGTAGCACAGTGGTCTGCATAACAAATTATGTGGGTTCGACGCCCATGTGCGGCAACACTCATCTTTTTCCATTTCTCCGAGGGTTATGAACCCCACTATCAAGCTATAAATTTTTTTATTCTAAAATCCGGTGAAAGCTTATAATTTCTAATTTCTAATTTCAAACTCGCGCACCGTTTCAAAAACATACTTACATGTTTACGTTTATAATTTGCTCGTTTATCATTCACTTGCTAAGTTCATAGCTTCTAATTCGAATGGAAGGAGATGGGATATGCATTGGTGTAATGGAAGCACAGTGGTTTGGATAACCAAATATGTCGGTTCGACTCCCATGTATGGCAACACTCTTCTTTTTCCATTTCTCCGAGGGTTATAAACCCCACTATTAAGCTATACATTTCTTTAGTCTAAAATCCGGTGAGAGCTTATAATTTCTAATTTCTACTTTCAAACTCGTGCACCGTTTCAAAAACATACTTACATGTTTACGTTTATAATTTGCTTGTTTATCATTCACTTGCTAACTTCGTAGCTTCTAATTCGAATGGAAGGAGATGGGATGTGTATTCGTGTAATGGTAGCACAGTGGTCTGGACAACCAAAGATGTGGGTTCGACTCCCAGGTATGGCAACACGCATCTTTTTCCATTTCTCCTAGGGTTATAAACCCCACTATCAAGCTATAAATTTCTTTAGTCTAAAATACGGTGAAAGCTTATAATTTTTAATTTCTAATTTCAAACTCGCGCACCGTTTCAAAAAAATACTTACATGTTTACGTTTATAATTTGCTTGTTTATCATTCACTTGCTAACTTTATAGCTTCTATATTCGAATGGAAGTAAATGGGATGTGTATTCGCGTAATGGTAATACAGTGGTCTGGATAACCAAGGTGTGTGTTCGACTCCCATGTATGGCAACACTCATCGTTTTCCATTTCTCCGAGGGTTATATACCCCACTATCAAGCTATAAATTTCTTTATTCTAAAATACGGTGAAAGCTTATAATTTCTAATTTCTGATTTCAAAAGAGCGCACTGTTTCAAAAACATACTTACATGTTTACGTTTATAATTTGCTTGTTTATCATTCACTTGCTAAGTTCATAGCTTCTAATTCGAATGGAAGGAGATGGGATGTGTATTCGTGTAATGGTAGCACAGTGGTCTGGATAACCAAAGATGTGGGTTCGACTCCCAGGTATGGCAACACTCATCTTTTTCCATTTCTCCTAGGGTTATAAACCCCACTATCAAGCTATACATTTCTTTAGTCTAAAATTCATTGAAAGCTTATCATTTCTGACTTCTAATTTCAAACACGCGCACCGTTTCAAAAACATACTTACATGTTTACGTTTATAATTTGCTTGTTTATCATTCACTTGCTAAGTTCATAGCTTCTAATTCGAATGGAAGGAGATGGGATGTGTATTGGTCTAATGGTAGGACAGTGGTCTGGATAACCAAAGATGTGGGTTCGACTCCCATGTATGGCAACACTCATCTTTTTCCATTTCTCCGAGGGTTATAAACCCCACTATCAAGCTATAAATTTCTTTATTCTAAAATAAGGTGAAACCTTATAATTTCTAATTTCTACTTTCAAACTCGCGCACCGTTTCAAAAACATACTTACATGTTTACGTTTATAATTTGCTTGTTTATCATTCACTTGCTAAGTTCATAGCTTCTAATTCGAATGGAAGGAGAAGGGATGTGTATTGGTGTAATTGTAGCACAGTGGTCTCGATAACCAAATATGTGGCTTCGACTCCCATGTATGGCAACACTCATTTTTTGCCATTTCTCCGAGGGTTATAAACCCCACTATCAAGCTATAAATTTCTTTAGTGTCAAATACGGTGAAAGCTTATTATTTCTAATTTCAAACTCGCGCACCGTTTCAAAAAAATACTTACATGTTTACGTTTATAATTTGCTTGTTTATCATTCACTTGCTAAGTTTATAGCTTCTAATTCGAATGGAAGGAGATGGGATGTGTATTGGTGTAATGGTAGCACAGTGGTCTGGATAACAAATTATGTGGGTTCGACGCCCATGTGTGGCAACACTCATCTTTTTCCATTTCTCCGAGGGTTATGAACCCCACTATCAAGCTATAAATTTTTTTATTCTAAAATCCGGTGAAAGCTTATAATTTCTAATTTCTAATTTCAAACTCGCGCACCGTTTCAAAAACATACTTACATGTTTACGTTTATAATTTGCTCGTTTATCATTCACTTGCTAAGTTCATAGCTTCTAATTCGAATGGAAGGAGATGGGATATGCATTGGTGTAATGGAAGCACAGTGGTTTGGATAACCAAATATGTCGGTTCGACTCCCATGTATGGCAACACTCTTCTTTTTCCATTTCTCCGAGGGTTATAAACCCCACTATTAAGCTATACATTTCTTTAGTCTAAAATCCGGTGAGAGCTCATAATTTCTAATTTCTACTTTCAAACTCGTGCACCGTTTCAAAAACATACTTACATGTTTACGTTTATAATTTGCTTGTTTATCATTAACTTGCTAACTTCGTAGCTTCTAATTCGAATGGAAGGAGATGGGATGTGTATTCGTGTAATGGTAGCACAGTGGTCTGGATAACCAAAGATGTGGGTTCGACTCCCAGGTATGGCAACACGCATCTTTTTCCATTTCTCCTAGGGTTATAAACCCCACTATCAAGCTATAAATTTCTTTAGTCTAAAATACGGTGAAAGCTTATAATTTTTAATTTCTAATTTCAAACTCGCGCACCGTTTCAAAAAAATACTTACATGTTTACGTTTATAATTTGCTTGTTTATCATTCACTTGCTAACTTTATAGCTTCTATATTCGAATGGAAGTAAATGGGATGTGTATTCGCGTAATGGTAATACAGTGGTCTGGATAACCAAGGTGTGTGTTCGACTCCCATGTATGGCAACACTCATCGTTTTCCATTTCTCCGAGGGTTATATACCCCACTATCAAGCTATAAATTTCTTTATTCTAAAATACGGTGAAAGCTTATAATTTCTAATTTCTAATTTCAAACTCGCGCACCGGTTCAAAAACATACTTACATGTTTACGTTTATAATTTGCTTGTTTATCATTCACTTGCTAAGTTCGTAGCTTCTATTTCGAATGGAAGGGAATGGGATGTGTATTGATGTAATGGTAGAACAGTGGTCTGGATAACCAAACGTGTGGTTTCGACTCCCATGTATGGCAACACTCATCGTTTTCCATTTCTCCGAGGGATATAAACCCCACTATCAGGCTAGAAATTTCTTTAGTGTAAAATACGGTGAAAACTTATAAATTCTAATTTCAAACTCGCGCACCGTTTCAAAAAAATACTTACATGTTTACGTTTATAAATTGCTTGTTTATCATTCACTTGCTAAGTTCATAGCTTCTAATTCGAATGGAAGGAGATGGGATGTGTATTGGTGTAATGGTAGCACAGTGGTCTGGATAATAAAATATGTGGGTTTGACTCCCATGTGTGGCAACACTCATCTTTTTCCATTTCTCCTAGGGTTATAAACCCCACTATCAAGCTATAAATTTCTTTATTCTAAAATACGGTGAAAGCTTATAATTTCTAATTTCTAATTTTAAACGAGCGCACCGTTTCAAAAACATACTTACATGTTTACGTTTATAATTTGCTTCTTTATCATTCACTTGCTAAGTTCATAGCTTCTAATTCGAATGGAAGGAGATGGGATGTGTATTGGTCTAATGGTAGGACAGTGGTCTGGATAACCAAAGATGTGGGTTCGACTCCCATGTATGGCAACACTCATCTTTTTCCATTTCTCCCCACTATCAAGCTATAAATTTATTTAGTCTAAAATACGGTGAAACCTTATAATTTCTAATTTCTAGTTTCAAACGAGCACACCGTTTCAAAAACATACTTACATGTTTACGTTTATAATTTGCTCGTTTATCATTCACTTGCTAAGTTCATAGCTTCTAATTCGAATGGAAGGAGATGGGATATGCATTGGTGTAATTGAAGCACAGTGGTTTGGATAACCAAATATGTCGGTTCGACTCCCATGTATGGCGACACTCTTCTTTTTCCATTTCTCCGAGGGTTATAAACCCCACTATTAAGCTATACATTTCTTTAGTCTAAAATCCGGTGAGAGCTTATAATTTCTAATTTCTACTTTCAAACTCGTGCACCGTTTCAAAAACATACTTACATGTTTACGTTTATAATTTGCTTGTTTATCATTCACTTGCTAACTTCGTAGCTTCTAATTCGAATGGAAGGAGATGGGATGTGTATTCGTGTAATGGTAGCACAGTGGTCTGGATAACCAAAGATGTGGGTTCGACTCCCAGGTATGGCAACACGCATCTTTTTCCATTTCTCCTAGGGTTATAAACCCCACTATCAAGCTATAAATTTCTTTAGTCTAAAATACGGTGAAAGCTTATAATTTTTAATTTCTAATTTCAAACTCGCGCACCGTTTCAAAAAAATACTTACATGTTTACGTTTATAATTTGCTTGTTTATCATTCACTTGCTAACTTTATAGCTTCTATATTCGAATGGAAGTAAATGGGATGTGTATTCGCGTAATGGTAATACAGTGGTCTGGATAACCAAGGTGTGTGTTCGACTCCCATGTATGGCAACACTCATCTTTTTCCATTTCTCCGAGGGTTATATACCCCACTATCAAGCTATAAATTTCTCTATTCTAAAATACGGTGAAAGCTTATAATTTCTAATTTCTGATTTCAAAAGAGCGCACCGTTTCAAAAACATACTTACATGTTTACGTTTATAATTTGCTTGTTTATCATTCACTTGCTAAGTTCATAGCTTCTAATTCGAATGGAAGGAGATGGGATGTGTATTGGTGTAATGGTAGCACAGTGGTCTGGATAACAAATTATGTGGGTTCGACGCCCATGTGTGGCAACACTCATCTTTTTCCATTTCTCCGAGGGTTATGAACCCCACTATCAAGCTATAAATTTTTTTATTCTAAAATCCGGTGAAAGCTTATAATTTCTAATTTCTAATTTCAAACTCGCGCACCGTTTCAAAAACATACTTACATGTTTACTTTTATAATTTGCTTGTTTATCATTCACTTGCTAAGTTCATAGCTTCTAATTCGAATGGAAGGAGATGGGATGTGTATTGGTCTAATGGTAGGACAGTGGTCTGGATAACCAAAGATGTGGGTTCGACTCCCATGTATGGCAACACTCATCTTTTTCCATTTCTCCGAGGGTTATAAACCCCACTATCAAGCTATAAATTTCTTTATTCTAAAATAAGGTGAAACCTTATAATTTCTAATTTCTACTTTCAAACTCGCGCACCGTTTCAAAAACATACTTACATGTTTACGTTTATAATTTGCTTGTTTATCATTCACTTGCTAAGTTCATAGCTTCTAATTCGAATGGAAGGAGAAGGGATGTGTATTGGTGTAATTGTAGCACAGTGGTCTCGATAACCAAATATGTGGCTTCGACTCCCATGTATGGCAACACTCATTTTTTGCCATTTCTCCGAGGGTTATAAACCCCACTATCAAGCTATAAATTTCTTTAGTGTCAAATACGGTGAAAGCTTATTATTTCTAATTTCAAACTCGCGCACCGTTTCAAAAAAATACTTACATGTTTACGTTTATAATTTGCTTGTTTATCATTCACTTGCTAAGTTTATAGCTTCTAATTCGAATGGAAGGAGATGGGATGTGTATTGGTGTAATGGTAGCACAGTGGTCTGGATAACAAATTATGTGGGTTCGACGCCCATGTGTGGCAACACTCATCTTTTTCCATTTCTCCGAGGGTTATGAACCCCACTATCAAGCTATAAATTTTTTTATTCTAAAATCCGGTGAAAGCTTATAATTTCTAATTTCTAATTTCAAACTCGCGCACCGTTTCAAAAACATACTTACATGTTTACGTTTATAATTTGCTCGTTTATCATTCACTTGCTAAGTTCATAGCTTCTAATTCGAATGGAAGGAGATGGGATATGCATTGGTGTAATGGAAGCACAGTGGTTTGGATAACCAAATATGTCGGTTCGACTCCCATGTATGGCAACACTCTTCTTTTTCCATTTCTCCGAGGGTTATAAACCCCACTATTAAGCTATACATTTCTTTAGTCTAAAATCCGGTGAGAGCTTATAATTTCTAATTTCTACTTTCAAACTCGTGCACCGTTTCAAAAACATACTTACATGTTTACGTTTATAATTTGCTTGTTTATCATTCACTTGCTAACTTCGTAGCTTCTAATTCGAATGGAAGGAGATGGGATGTGTATTCGTGTAATGGTAGCACAGTGGTCTGGATAACCAAAGATGTGGGTTCGACTCCCAGGTATGGCAACACGCATCTTTTTCCATTTCTCCTAGGGTTATAAACCCCACTATCAAGCTATAAATTTCTTTAGTCTAAAATACGGTGAAAGCTTATAATTTTTAATTTCTAATTTCAAACTCGCGCACCGTTTCAAAAAAATACTTACATGTTTACGTTTATAATTTGCTTGTTTATCATTCACTTGCTCACTTTATAGCTTCTATATTCGAATGGAAGTAAATGGGATGTGTATTCGCGTAATGGTAATACAGTGGTCTGGATAACCAAGGTGTGTGTTCGACTCCCATGTATGGCAACACTCATCGTTTTCCATTTCTCCGAGGGTTATATACCCCACTATCAAGCTATAAATTTCTTTATTCTAAAATACGGTGAAAGCTTATAATTTCTAATTTCTGATTTCAAAAGAGCGCACTGTTTCAAAAACATACTTACATGTTTACGTTTATAATTTGCTTGTTTATCATTCACTTGCTAAGTTCATAGCTTCTAATTCGAATGGAAGGAGATGGGATGTGTATTCGTGTAATGGTAGCACAGTGGTCTGGATAACCAAAGATGTGGGTTCGACTCCCAGGTATGGCAACACTCATCTTTTTCCATTTCTCCTAGGGTTATAAACCCCACTATCAAGCTATACATTTCTTTAGTCTAAAATTCATTGAAAGCTTATCATTTCTGACTTCTAATTTCAAACACGCGCACCGTTTCAAAAACATACTTACATGTTTACGTTTATAATTTGCTTGTTTATCATTCACTTGCTAAGTTCATAGCTTCTAATTCGAATGGAAGGAGATGGGATGTGTATTGGTCTAATGGTAGGACAGTGGTCTGGATAACCAAAGATGTGGGTTCGACTCCCATGTATGGCAACACTCATCTTTTTCCATTTCTCCGAGGGTTATAAACCCCACTATCAAGCTATAAATTTCTTTATTCTAAAATAAGGTGAAACCTTATAATTTCTAATTTCTACTTTCAAACTCGCGCACCGTTTCAAAAACATACTTACATGTTTACGTTTATAATTTGCTTGTTTATCATTCACTTGCTAAGTTCATAGCTTCTAATTCGAATGGAAGGAGAAGGGATGTGTATTGGTGTAATTGTAGCACAGTGGTCTCGATAACCAAATATGTGGCTTCGACTCCCATGTATGGCAACACTCATTTTTTGCCATTTCTCCGAGGGTTATAAACCCCACTATCAAGCTATAAATTTCTTTAGTGTCAAATACGGTGAAAGCTTATTATTTCTAATTTCAAACTCGCGCACCGTTTCAAAAAAATACTTACATGTTTACGTTTATAATTTGCTTGTTTATCATTCACTTGCTAAGTTTATAGCTTCTAATTCGAATGGAAGGAGATGGGATGTGTATTGGTGTAATGGTAGCACAGTGGTCTGGATAACAAATTATGTGGGTTCGACGCCCATGTGTGGCAACACTCATCTTTTTCCATTTCTCCGAGGGTTATGAACCCCACTATCAAGCTATAAATTTTTTTATTCTAAAATCCGGTGAAAGCTTATAATTTCTAATTTCTAATTTCAAACTCGCGCACCGTTTCAAAAACATACTTACATGTTTACGTTTATAATTTGCTCGTTTATCATTCACTTGCTAAGTTCATAGCTTCTAATTCGAATGGAAGGAGATGGGATATGCATTGGTGTAATGGAAGCACAGTGGTTTGGATAACCAAATATGTCGGTTCGACTCCCATGTATGGCAACACTCTTCTTTTTCCATTTCTCCGAGGGTTATAAACCCCACTATTAAGCTATACATTTCTTTAGTCTAAAATCCGGTGAGAGCTTATAATTTCTAATTTCTACTTTCAAACTCGTGCACCGTTTCAAAAACATACTTACATGTTTACGTTTATAATTTGCTTGTTTATCATTCACTTGCTAACTTCGTAGCTTCTAATTCGAATGGAAGGAGATGGGATGTGTATTCGTGTAATGGTAGCACAGTGGTCTGGATAACCAAAGATGTGGGTTCGACTCCCAGGTATGGCAACACGCATCTTTTTCCATTTCTCCTAGGGTTATAAACCCCACTATCAAGCTATAAATTTCTTTAGTCTAAAATACGGTGAAAGCTTATAATTTTTAATTTCTAATTTCAAACTCGCGCACCGTTTCAAAAAAATACTTACATGTTTACGTTTATAATTTGCTTGTTTATCATTCACTTGCTAACTTTATAGCTTCTATATTCGAATGGAAGTAAATGGGATGTGTATTCGCGTAATGGTAATACAGTGGTCTGGATAACCAAGGTGTGTGTTCGACTCCCATGTATGGCAACACTCATCGTTTTCCATTTCTCCGAGGGTTATATACCCCACTATCAAGCTATAAATTTCTTTATTCTAAAATACGGTGAAAGCTTATAATTTCTAATTTCTAATTTCAAACTCGCGCACCGGTTCAAAAACATACTTACATGTTTACGTTTATAATTTGCTTGTTTATCATTCACTTGCTAAGTTCATAGCTTCTATTTCGAATGGAAGGGAATGGGATGTGTATTGATGTAATGGTAGAACAGTGGTCTGGATAACCAAACGTGTGGTTTCGACTCCCATGTATGGCAACACTCATCGTTTTCCATTTCTCCGAGGGATATAAACCCCACTATCAGGCTAGAAATTTCTTTAGTGTAAAATACGGTGAAAACTTATAAATTCTAATTTCAAACTCGCGCACCGTTTCAAAAAAATACTTACATGTTTACGTTTATAAATTGCTTGTTTATCATTCACTTGCTAAGTTCATAGCTTCTAATTCGAATGGAAGGAGATGGGATGTGTATTGGTGTAATGGTAGCACAGTGGTCTGGATAACAAAATATGTGGGTTCGACTCCCATGTGTGGCAACACTCATCTTTTTCCATTTCTCCTAGGGTTATAAACCCCACTATCAAGCTATAAATTTCTTTATTCTAAAATACGGTGAAAGCTTATAATTTCTAATTTCTAATTTTAAACGAGCGCACCGTTTCAAAAACATACTTACATGTTTACGTTTATAATTTGCTTCTTTATCATTCACTTGCTAAGTTCATAGCTTCTAATTCGAATGGAAGGAGATGGGATGTGTATTGGTCTAATGGTAGGACAGTGGTCTGGATAACCAAAGATGTGGGTTCGACTCCCATGTATGGCAACACTCATCTTTTTCCATTTCTCCGAGGGTTATAATCCCCACTATCAAGCTATAAATTTATTTAGTCTAAAATACGGTGAAACCTTATAATTTCTAATTTCTAGTTTCAAACGAGCACACCGTTTCAAAAACATACTTACATGTTTACGTTTATAATTTGCTCGTTTATCATTCACTTGCTAAGTTCATAGCTTCTAATTCGAATGGAAGGAGATGGGATATGCATTGGTGTAATTGAAGCACAGTGGTTTGGATAACCAAATATGTCGGTTCGACTCCCATGTATGGCGACACTCTTCTTTTTCCATTTCTCCGAGGGTTATAAACCCCACTATTAAGCTATACATTTCTTTAGTCTAAAATCCGGTGAGAGCTTATAATTTCTAATTTCTACTTTCAAACTCGTGCACCGTTTCAAAAACATACTTACATGTTTACGTTTATAATTTGCTTGTTTATCATTCACTTGCTAACTTCGTAGCTTCTAATTCGAATGGAAGGAGATGGGATGTGTATTCGTGTAATGGTAGCACAGTGGTCTGGATAACCAAAGATGTGGGTTCGACTCCCAGGTATGGCAACACGCATCTTTTTCCATTTCTCCTAGGGTTATAAACCCCACTATCAAGCTATAAATTTCTTTAGTCTAAAATACGGTGAAAGCTTATAATTTTTAATTTCTAATTTCAAACTCGCGCACCGTTTCAAAAACATACTTACATGTTTACGTTTATAATTTGCTTGTTTATCATTCACTTGCTAACTTTATAGCTTCTATATTCGAATGGAAGTAAATGGGATGTGTATTCGCGTAATGGTAATACAGTGGTCTGGATAACCAAGGTGTGTGTTCGACTCCCATGTATGGCAACACTCATCGTTTTCCATTTCTCCGAGGGTTATATACCCCACTATCAAGCTATAAATTTCTTTATTCTAAAATACGGTGAAAGCTTATAATTTCTAATTTCTGATTTCAAAAGAGCGCACCGTTTCAAAAACATACTTACACGTTTACATTTATAATTTGCTTGTTTATCATTCACTTGCTAAGTTCATAGCTTCTAATTCGAATGGAAGGAGATGGGATGTGTATTGGTGTAATGGTAGCACAGTGGTCTGGATAACAAATTATGTGGGTTCGACGCCCATGTGTGGCAACACTCATCTTTTTCCATTTCTCCGAGGGTTATGAACCCCACTATCAAGCTATAAATTTTTTTATTCTAAAATCCGGTGAAAGCTTATAATTTCTAATTTCTAATTTCAAACTCGCGCACCGTTTCAAAAACATACTTACATGTTTACGTTTATAATTTGCTTGTTTATCATTCACTTGCTAAGTTCATAGCTTCTAATTCGAATGGAAGGAGATGGGATGTGTATTCGTGTAATGGTAGCACAGTGGTCTGGATAACCAAAGATGTGGGTTCGACTCCCAGGTATGGCAACACTCATCTTTTTCCATTTCTCCTAGTGTTATAAACCCCACTATCAAGCTATACATTTCTTTAGTCTAAAATTCATTGAAAGCTTATCATTTCTGACTTCTAATTTCAAACACGCGCACCGTTTCAAAAACATACTTACATGTTTACGTTTATAATTTGCTTGTTTATCATTCACTTGCTAAGTTCATAGCTTCTAATTCGAATGGAAGGAGATGGGATGTGTATTGGTCTAATGGTAGGACAGTGGTCTGGATAACCAAAGATGTGGGTTCGACTCCCATGTATGGCAACACTCATCTTTTTCCATTTCTCCGAGGGTTATAAACCCCACTATCAAGCTATAAATTTCTTTATTCTAAAATAAGGTGAAACCTTATAATTTCTAATTTCTACTTTCAAACTCGCGCACCGTTTCAAAAACATACTTACATGTTTACGTTTATAATTTGCTTGTTTATCATTCACTTGCTAAGTTCATAGCTTCTAATTCGAATGGAAGGAGAAGGGATGTGTATTGGTGTAATTGTAGCACAGTGGTCTCGATAACCAAATATGTGGCTTCGACTCCCATGTATGGCAACACTCATTTTTTGCCATTTTTCCGAGGGTTATAAACCCCACTATCAAGCTATAAATTTCTTTAGTGTAAAATACGGTGAAAGCTTATTATTTCTAATTTCAAACTCGCGCACCGTTTCAAAAAAATACATACATGTTTACGTTTATAATTTGCTTCTTTATCATTCACTTGCTAAGTTCATAGCTTCTAATTCGAATGGAAGGAGATGGGATGTGTATTGGTCTAATGGTAGGACAGTGGTCTGGATAACCAAAGATGTGGGTTCGACTCCCATGTATGGCAACACTCATCTTTTTCCATTTCTCCGAGGGTTATAATCCCCACTATCAAGCTATAAATTTATTTAGTCTAAAATACGGTGAAACCTTATAATTTCTAATTTCTAGTTTCAAACGAGCACACCGTTTCAAAAACATACTTACATGTTTACGTTTATAATTTGCTCGTTTATCATTCACTTGCTAAGTTCATAGCTTCTAATTCGAATGGAAGGAGATGGGATATGCATTGGTGTAATGGAAGCACAGTGGTTTGGATAACCAAATATGTCGGTTCGACTCCCATGTATGGCAACACTCTTCTTTTTCCATTTCTCCGAGGGTTATAAACCCCACTATTAAGCTATACATTTCTTTAGTCTAAAATCCGGTGAGAGCTTATAATTTCTAATTTCTACTTTCAAACTCGTGCACCGTTTCAAAAACATACTTACATGTTTACGTTTATAATTTGCTTGTTTATCATTCACTTGCTAACTTCGTAGCTTCTAATTCGAATGGAAGGAGATGGGATGTGTATTCGTAGTAATGGTAGCACAGTGGTCTGGATAACCAAAGATGTGGGTTCGACTCCCAGGTATGGCAACACGCATCTTTTTCCATTTCTCCTAGGGTTATAAACCCCACTATCAAGCTATACATTACTTTAGTCTAAAATCCGGTGAGA
Organism: Eledone cirrhosa; assembly: GCA_964016885.1. Lineage (NCBI taxonomy): Eukaryota > Metazoa > Mollusca > Cephalopoda > Octopoda > Eledonidae > Eledone > Eledone cirrhosa. The sequence goes on along the minus strand of OZ024744.1, from coordinate 19,663,215 downwards.
GCTTATAATTTCTAATTTCTTATTTCAAACTCGTGCACCGTTTCAAAAACATGCTTACATGTTTACGTTTATAATTTGCTTGTTTATCATTCACTTGCTAAGTTCATAGCTTCTAATTCGAATGGAAGGAGAAGGGATGTGTATTGGTGTAATTGTAGCACAGTGGTCTGGATAACCAAATATGTGGCTTCGACTCCCATGTATGGCAACACTCATTTTTTGCCATTTCTCCGAGGCTTATAAACCCCACTATCAAGCTATAAATTTCTTTAGTGTAAAATACGGTGAAAGCTTATTATTTCTAATTTCAAACTCGCGCACCGTTTCAAAAACATACTTACATGTTTACGTTTATAATTTGCTTGTTTATCATTCACTTGCTAAGTTCATAGCTTCTAATTCGAATGGAAGGAGATGGGATGTGTATTGGTGTAATGGTAGCACAGTGGTCTGGATAACAAAATATGTGGGTTCGACTCCCATGTGTGGCAACACTCATCTTTTTCCATTTCTCCTAGGGTTATAAACCCCACTATCAAGCTATAAATTTATTTAGTCTAAAATACGGTGAAACCTTATAATTTCTAATTTCTAGTTTCAAACGAGCACACCGTTTCAAAAACATAGTTACATGTTTACGTTTATAATTTGCTCGTTTATCATTCACTTGCTAAGTTCATAGCTTCTAATTCGAATGGAAGGAGATGGGATATGCATTGGTGTAATGGAAGCACAGTGGTTTGGATAACCAAATATGTCGGTTCAACTCCCATGTATGGCAACACTCTTCTTTTTCCATTTCTCCGAGGGTTATAAACACCACTATCAAGCTATACATTACTTTAGTCTAAAATCCGGTGAGAGCTTATAATTTCTAATTTCTACTTTCAAACTCGTGCACCGTTTCAAAAACATACTTACATGTTTACGTTTATAATTTGCTTGTTTATCATTCACTTGCTAACTTCGTAGCTTCTAATTCGAATGGAAAGAGATGGGATGTGTATTCGTATTAATGGTAGCACAGTGGTCTGGATAACCAAAGATGTGGTTTCGACTCCCAGGTATGGCAACACGCATCTTTTTCCATTTCTCCTAGGGTTATAAACCCCACTATCAAGCTATACATTACTTTAGTCTAAAATCCGGTGAGAGCTTATCATTTCTAATTTCTAATTTCAAACTCGTGCACCGTTTCAAAAACATGCTTACATGTTTACGTTTATAATTTGCTTGTTTATCATTCACTTGCTAAGTTCATAGCTTCTAATTCGAATGGAAGGAGAAGGGATGTGTATTGGTGTAATTGTAGCACAGTGGTCTGGATAACCAAATATGTGGCTTCGACTCCCATGTATGGCAACACTCATTTTTTGCCATTTCTCCGAGGGTTATAAACCCCACTATCAAGCTATACATTTCTTTAGTCTAAAATCCGGTGAAAGCTTATAATTTCTAATTTCTAATTTCAAACTCTCGCACCATTTCAAAAAGATACTTACATGTTTACGTTTATAATTTGCTTGTTTATCATTCACTTGCTAAGTTCATAGCTTCTAATTCGAATGGAAGGAGATGGGATGTGTATTGGTGTAATGGTAGCACAGTGGTCTGGATAACAAAATATGTGGGTTCGACTCCCATGTGTGGCAACACTCATCTTTTTCCATTTCTCCGAGGGTTATAAACCCCACTATCAAGCTATAAATTTCTTTATTCTAAAATACGGTGAAAGCTTATAATTTGTAATTTCTAATTTTAAACGAGCGCACCGTTTCAAAAACATACTTACATGTTTACGTTTATAATTTGCTTGTTTATCATTCACTTGCTAAGTTCATAGCTTCTAATTCGAATGGAAGGAGATGGGATGTGTATTGGTCTAATGGTAGGACAGTGGTCTGGATAACCAAAGATGTGGGTTCGACTCCCATGTATGGCAACACTCATCTTTTTCCATTTCTCCGAGGGTTATAATCCCCACTATCAAGCTATAAATTTATTTAGTCTAAAATACGGTGAAACCTTATAATTTCTAATTTCTAGTTTCAAACGAGCACACCGTTTCAAAAACATACTTACATGTTTACGTTTATAATTTGCTCGTTTATCATTCACTTGCTAAGTTCATAGCTTCTAATTCGAATGGAAGGAGATGGGATATGCATTGGTGTAATGGAAGCACAGTGGTTTGGATAACCAAATATGTCGGTTCGACTCCCATGTATGGCAACACTCTTCTTTTTCGCTTTCTCCGAGGGTTATAAACCCCACTATTAAGCTATACATTTCTTTAGTCTAAAATCCGGTGAGAGCTTATAATTTCTAATTTCTACTTTCAAACTCGTGCACCGTTTCAAAAACATACTTACATGTTTACGTTTATAATTTGCTTGTTTATCATTCACTTGCTAACTTCGGAGCTTCTAATTCGAATGGAAGGAGATGGGATGTGTATTCGTAGTAATGGTAGCACAGTGGTCTGGATAACCAAAGATGTGGGTTCGACTCCCAGGTATGGCAACACGCATCTTTTTCTATTTCTCCTAGGGTTATAAACCCCACTATCAAGCTATACATTACTTTAGTCTAAAATCCGGTGAGAGCTTATAATTTCTAATTTCTAATTTCAAACTCGTGCACCGTTTCAAAAACATGCTTACATGTTTACGTTTATAATTTGCTTGTTTATCATTCACTTGCTAAGTTCATAGCTTCTAATTCGAATGGAAGGAGAAGGGATGTGTATTGGTGTAATTGTAGCACAGTGGTCTGGATAACCAAATATGTGGATTCGACTCCCATGTATGGCAACACTCATTTTTTGCCATTTCTCCGAGGGTTATAAACCCCACTATCAATCTATAAATTTCTTTCGTCTAAAATACGGTGAAAGCTTATAATTTTTAATTTATAATTTCAAACTCGCGCACCGTTTCAAAAACATACTTACATGTTTACGTTTATAATTTGCTTGTTTATCATTCACTTGCTAAGTTCATAGCTTCTAATTCGAATGGAAGGAGATGGGATGTGTATTGGTGTAATGGTAGCACAGTGGTCTGGATAACAAAATATGTGGGTTCGACTCCCATGTGTGGCAACACTCATCTTTTTCCATTTCTCCTAGGGTTATAAACCCCACTATCAAGCTATAAATTTATTTAGTCTAAAATACGGTGAAACCTTATAATTTCTAATTTCTAGTTTCAAGCCAGCACACCGTTTCAAAAACATACTTACATGTTTACGTTTATAATTTGCTCGTTTATCATTCACTTGCTAAGTTCATAGCTTCTAATTCGAATGGAAGGAGATGGGATATGCATTGGTGTAATGGAAGCACAGTGGTTTGGATAACCAAATATGTCGGTTCGACTCCCATGTATGGCAACACTCTTCTTTTTCCATTTCTCCGAGGGTTATAAACCCCACTATTAAGCTATACATTTCTTTAGTCTAAAATCCGGTGAGAGCTTATAATTTCTAATTTCTACTTTCAAACTCGTGCACCGTTTCAAAAACATACTTACATGTTTACGTTTATAATTTGCTTGTTTATCATTCACTTGCTAACTTCGTAGCTTCTAATTCGAATGGAAGGAGATGGGATGTGTATTCGTAGTAATGGTAGCACAGTGGTCTGGATAACCAAAGATGTGGGTTCGACTCCCAGGTATGGCAACACGCATCTTTTTCCATTTCTCCTAGGGTTATAAACCCCACTATCAAGCTATACATTACTTTAGTCTAAAATCCGGTGAGAGCTTATAATTTCTAATTTCTACTTTCAAACTCGTGCACCGTTTCAAAAACATACTTACATGTTTACGTTTATAATTTGCTTGTTTATCATTCACTTGCTAACTTCGTAGCTTCTAATTCGAATGGAAGGAGATGGGATGTGTATTCGTATTAATGGTAGCACAGTGGTCTGGATAACCAAAGATGTGGTTTCGACTCCCAGGTATGGCAACACGCATCTTTTTCCATTTCTCCTAGGGTTATAAACCCCACTATCAAGCTATACATTACTTTAGTCTAAAATCCGGTGAGAGCTTATAATTTCTAATTTCTAATTTCAAACTCGTGCACCGTTTCAAAAACATGCTTACATGTTTACGTTTATAATTTGCTTGTTTATCATTCACTTGCTAAGTTCATAGCTTCTAATTCGAATGGAAGGAGAAGGGATGTGTATTGGTGTAATTGTAGCACAGTGGTCTGGATAACCAAATATGTGGCTTCGACTCCCATGTATGGCAACACTCATTTTTTGCCATTTCTCCGAGGGTTATAAACCCCACTATCAAGCTATAAATTTCTTTAGTCTAAAATACGGTGAAAGCTTATAATTTTTAATTTCTAATTTCAAACTCGCGCACCGTTTCAAAAAAATACTTACATGTTTACGTTTATAATTTGCTTGTTTATCATTCACTTGCTAAGTTCATAGCTTCTAATTCGAATGGAAGGAAATGGGATGTGTATTGGTGTAATGGTAGCACAGTGGTCTGGATAACAAAATATGTGGGTTCGACTCCCATGTGTGGCAACACTCATCTTTTTCCATTTCTCCTAGGGTTATAAACCCCACTATCAAGCTATACATTTCTTTAGTCTAAAATCCGGTGAAAGCTTATAATTTCTAATTTCTAATTTTAAACGAGCGCACCGTTTCAAAAACATACTTACATGTTTACGTTTATAATTTGCTTCTTTATCTTTCACTTGCTAAGTTCATAGCTTCTAATTCGAATGGAAGGAGATGGGATGTGTATTGGTCTAATGGTAGGACAGTGGTCTGGATAACCAAAGATGTGGGTTCGACTCCCATGTATGGCAACACTCATCTTTTTCCATTTCTCCGAGGGTTATAATCCCCACTATCAAGCTATAAATTTATTTAGTCTAAAATACGGTGAAACCTTATAATTTCTAATTTCTAGTTTCAAACGAGCACACCGTTTCAAAAACATACTTACATGTTTACGTTTATAATTTGCTTGTTTATCATTCACTTGCTAACTTCGTAGCTTCTAATTCGAATGGAAGGAGATGGGATGTGTATTCGTAGTAATGGTAGCACAGTGGTCTGGATAACCAAAGATGTGGGTTCGACTCCCAGGTATGGCAACACGCATCTTTTTCCATTTCTGCTAGGGTTATAAACCCCACTATCAAGCTATACATTACTTTAGTCTAAAATCCGGTGAGAGCTTATAATTTCTAATTTCTTATTTCAAACTCGTGCACCGTTTCAAAAACATGCTTACATGTTTACGTTTATAATTTGCTTGTTTATCATTCACTTGCTAAGTTCATAGCTTCTAATTCGAATGGAAGGAGAAGGGATGTGTATTGGTGTAATTGTAGCACAGTGGTCTGGATAACCAAATATGTGGCTTCGACTCCCATGTATGGCAACACTCATTTTTTGCCATTTCTCCGAGGGTTATAAACCCCACTATCAAGCTATAAATTTCTTTAGTCTAAAATACGGTGAAAGCTTATAATTTTTAATTTCTAATTTCAAACTCGCGCACCGTTTCAAAAAAATACTTACATGTTTACGTTTATAATTTGCTTGTTTATCATTCACTTGCTAAGTTCATAGCTTCTAATTCGAATGGAAGGAGAAGGGATGTGTATTGGCGTAATTGTAGTACAGTGGTCTGGATAACCAAATATGTGGCTTCGACTCCCATGTATGGCAACACTCATTTTTTGCCATTTCTCCGAGGCTTATAAACCCCACTATCAAGCTATAAATTTCTTTAGTGTAAAATACGGTGAAAGCTTATTATTTCTAATTTCAAACTCGCGCACCGTTTCAAAAACATACTTACATGTTTACGTTTATAATTTGCTTGTTTATCATTCACTTGCTAAGTTCATAGCTTCTAATTCGAATGGAAGGAGATGGGATGTGTATTGGTGTAATGGTAGCACAGTGGTCTGGATAACAAAATATGTGGGTTCGACTCCCATGTGTGGCAACACTCATCTTTTTCCATTTCTCCTAGGGTTATAAACCCCACTATCAAGCTATAAATTTATTTAGTCTAAAATACGGTGAAACCTTATAATTTCTAATTTCTAGTTTCAAACGAGCACACCGTTTCAAAAACATACTTACATGTTTACGTTTATAATTTGCTCGTTTATCATTCACTTGCTAAGTTCATAGCTTCTAATTCGAATGGAAGGAGATGGGATATGCATTGGTGTAATGGAAGCACAGTGGTTTGGATAACCAAATATGTCGGTTCGACTCCCATGTATGGCAACACTCTTCTTTTTCCATTTCTCCGAGGGTTATAAACCCCACTATTAAGCTATACATTTCTTTAGTCTAAAATCCGGTGAGAGCTTATAATTTCTAATTTCTACTTTCAAACTCGTGCACCGTTTCAAAAACATACTTACATGTTTATGTTTATAATTTGCTTGTTTATCATTCACTTGCTAACTTCGTAGCTTCTAATTCGAATGGAAGGAGATGGGATGTGTATTCGTAGTAATGGTAGCACAGTGGTCTGGATAACCAAAGATGTGGGTTCGACTCCCAGGTATGGCAACACGCATCTTTATCCATTTCTCCTAGGGTTATAAACCCCACTATCAAGCTATACATTACTTTAGTCTAAAATCCGGTGAGAGCTTATAATTTCTAATTTCTACTTTCAAACTCGTGCACCGTTTCAAAAACATACTTACATGTTTACGTTTATAATTTGCTTGTTTATCATTCACTTGCTAACTTCGTAGCTTCTAATTCGAATGGAAGGAGATGGGATGTGTATTCGTATTAATGGTAGCACAGTGGTCTGGATAACCAAAGATGTGGTTTCGACTCCCAGGTATGGCAACACGCATCTTTTTCCATTTCTCCTAGGGTTATAAACCCCACTATCAAGCTATACATTACTTTAGTCTAAAATCCGGTGAGAGCTTATCATTTCTAATTTCTAATTTCAAACTCGTGCACCGTTTCAAAAACATGCTTACATGTTTACGTTTATAATTTGCTTGTTTATCATTCACTTGCTAAGTTCATAGCTTCTAATTCGAATGGAAGGAGAAGGGATGTGTATTGGTGTAATTGTAGCACAGTGGTCTGGATAACCAAATATGTGGCTTCGACTCCCATGTATGGCAACACTCATTTTTTGCCATTTCTCCGAGGGTTATAAACCCCACTATCAAGCTATACATTTCTTTAGTCTAAAATCCGGTGAAAGCTTATAATTTCTAATTTCTAATTTCAAACTCTCGCACCATTTCAAAAAGATACTTACATGTTTACGTTTATAATTTGCTTGTTTATCATTCACTTGCTAAGTTCATAGCTTCTAATTCGAATGGAAGGAGATGGGATGTGTATTGGTGTAATGGTAGCACAGTGGTCTGGATAACAAAATATGTGGGTTCGACTCCCATGTGTGGCAACACTCATCTTTTTCCATTTCTCCGAGGGTTATAAACCCCACTATCAAGCTATAAATTTCTTTATTCTAAAATACGGTGAAAGCTTATAATTTGTAATTTCTAATTTTAAACGAGCGCACCGTTTCAAAAACATACTTACATGTTTACGTTTATAATTTGCTTCTTTATCATTCACTTGCTAAGTTCATAGCTTCTAATTCGAATGGAAGGAGATGGGATGTGTATTGGTCTAATGGTAGGACAGTGGTCTGGATAACCAAAGATGTGGGTTCGACTCCCATGTATGGCAACACTCATCTTTTTCCATTTCTCCGAGGGTTATAATCCCCACTATCAAGCTATAAATTTATTTAGTCTAAAATACGGTGAAACCTTATAATTTCTAATTTCTAGTTTCAAACGAGCACACCGTTTCAAAAACATACTTACATGTTTACGTTTATAATTTGCTCGTTTATCATTCACTTGCTAAGTTCATAGCTTCTAATTCGAATGGAAGGAGATGGGATATGCATTGGTGTAATGGAAGCACAGTGGTTTGGATAACCAAATATGTCGGTTCGACTCCCATGTATGGCAACACTCTTCTTTTTCCATTTCTCCGAGGGTTATAAACCCCACTATTAAGCTATACATTTCTTTAGTCTAAAATCCGGTGAGAGCTTATAATTTCTAATTTCTACTTTCAAACTCGTGCACCGTTTCAAAAACATACTTACATGTTTACGTTTATAATTTGCTTGTTTATCATTCACTTGCTAACTTCGTAGCTTCTAATTCGAATGGAAGGAGATGGGATGTGTATTCGTAGTAATGGTAGCACAGTGGTCTGGATAACCAAAGATGTGGGTTCGACTCCCAGGTATGGCAACACGCATCTTATTCCATTTCTCTTAGGGTTATAAACCCCACTATAAAGCTATACATTACTTTAGTCTAAAATCCGGTGAGAGCTTATAATTTCTAATTTCTAATTTCAAACTCGTGCACCGTTTCAAAAACATGCTTACATGTTTACGTTTATAATTTGCTTGTTTATCATTCACTTGCTAAGTTCATAGCTTCTAATTCGAATGGAAGGAGAAGGGATGTGTATTGGTGTAATTGTAGCACAGTGGTCTGGATAACCAAATATGTGGCTTCGACTCCCATGTATGGCAACACTCATCTTTTTCCATTTCTCCGAGGGTTATAAACCCCACTATCAAGCTATAAATTTATTTAGTCTAAAATACGGTGAAAACTTATAATTTCTAATTTCTAGTTTCAAACGAGCACACCGTTTCAAAAACATACTTACATGTTTACGTTTATAATTTGCTCGTTTATCATTCACTTGCTAAGTTCATAGCTTCTAATTCGAATGGAAGGAGATGGGATATGCATTGGTGTAATGGAAGCACAGTGGTTTGGATAACCAAATATGTCGGTTCGACTCCCATGTATGGCAACACTCTTCTTTTTCCATTTCGCCGAGGGTTATAAACCCCACTATTAAGCTATACATTTCTTTAGTCTAAAATCCGGTGAGAGCTTATAATTTCTAATTTCTACTTTCAAACTCGTGCACCGTTTCAAAAACATACTTACATGTTTACGTTTATAATTTGCTTGTTTATCATTCACTTGCTAACTTCGTAGCTTCTAATTCGAATGGAAGGAGATGGGATATGCATTGGTGTAATGGAAGCACAGTGGTTTGGATAACCAAATATGTCGGTTCGACTCCCATGTATGGCAACACTCTTCTTTTTCCATTTCTCCGAGGGTTATAAACCCCACTATTAAGCTATACATTTCTTTAGTCTAAAATCCGGTGAGAGCTTATAATTTCTAATTTCTACTTTCAAACTCGTGCACCGTTTCAAAAACATACTTACATGTTTACGTTTATAATTTGCTTGTTTATCATTCACTTGCTAACTTCGTAGCTTCTAATTCGAATGGAAGGAGATGGGATGTGTATTCGTAGTAATGGTAGCACAGTGGTCTGGATAACCAAAGATGTGGGTTCGACTCCCAGGTATGGCAACACGCATCTTTTTCCATTTCTCCTAGGGTTATAAACCCCACTATCAAGCTATACATTACTTTAGTCTAAAATCCGGTGAGAGCTTATAATTTCTAATTTCTAATTTCAAACTCGTGCACCGTTTCAAAAACATGCTTACATGTTTACGTTTATAATTTGCTTGTTTATCATTCACTTGCTAAGTTCATAGCTTCTAATTCGAATGGAAGGAGAAGGGATGTGTATTGGTGTAATTGTAGCACAGTGGTCTGGATAACCAAATATGTGGCTTCGACTCCCATGTATGGCAACACTCATTTTTTGCCATTTCTCCGAGGGTTATAAACCCCACTATCAAGCTATAAATTTCTTTAGTGTAAAATACGGTGAAAGCTTATTATTTCTAATTTCAAACTCGCGCACCGTTTCAAAAAAATACTTACATGTTTACGTTTATAATTTGCTTGTTTATCATTCACTTGCTAAGTTCATAGCTTCTAATTCGAATGGAAGGAGATGGGATGTGTATTGGTGTAATGGTAGCACAGTGGTCTGGATAACAAAATATGTGTGTTCGACTCCCATGTGTGGCAACACTCATCTTTTTCCATTTCTCCGAGGGTTATAAACCCCACTATCAAGCTATAAATTTCTTTATTCTAAAATACGGTGAAAGCTTATAATTTGTAATTTCTGATTTTAAACGAGCGCACCGTTTCACAAACATACTTACATGTTTACGTTTATAATTTGCTTCTTTATCATTCACTTGCTAAGTTCATAGCTTCTAATTCGAATGGAAGGAGATGGGATGTGTATTGGTCTAATGGTAGGACAGTGGTCTGGATAACCAAAGATGTGGGTTCGACTCCCATGTATGGCAACACTCACCTTTTTCCATTTCTCCGAGGGTTATAATCCCCACTATCAAGCTATAAATTTATTTAGTCTAAAATACGGTGAAACGTTATAATTTCTAATTTCTAGTTTCAAACGAGCACACCGTTTCAAAAACATACTTACATGTTTACGTTTATAATTTGCTTCTTTATCATTCACTTGCTAAGTTCATAGCTTCTAATTCGAATGGAAGGAGAAGGGATGTGTATTGGTGTAATTGTATCACAGTGGTCTGGATAACCAAATATGTGGCTTCGACTCCCATGTATGGCAACACTCATTTTTTGCCATTTCTCCGAGGGTTGTAAACCCCACTATCAAGCTATAAATTTCTTTAGTCTAAAATACGGTGAAAGCTTATAATTTTTAATTTCTAATTTCAAACTCGCGCACCGTTTCAAAAAAATACTTACATGTTTACGTTTATAATTTGCTAGTTTATCATTCACTTGCTAAGTTCATAGCTTCTAATTCGAATGGAAGGAGAAGGGATGTGTATTGGTGTAATTGTAGCACAGTGGTCTGGATAACCAAATATGTGGCTTCGACTCCCATGTGTGGCAACACTCATTTTTTGCCATTTCTCCGAGGGTTATAAACCCCACTATCAAGCTATAAATTTCTTTAGTGTAAAATACGGTGAAAGCTTATTATTTCTAATTTCAAACTCGCGCACCGTTTCAAAAAAATACTTACATGTTTACGTTTATAATTTGCTTGTTTATCATTCACTTGCTAAGTTCATAGCTTCTAATTCGAATGGAAGGAGATGGGATGTGTATTGGTGTAATGGTAGCACAGTGGTCTGGATAACAAAATATGTGGGTTCCACGCCCATGTGTGGCAACACTCATCTTTTTCCATTTCTCCGAGGGTTATGAACCCCACTATCAAGCTATACATTTTTTTATTCTAAAATCCGGTGAAAGCTTATAATTTCTAATTTCTAATTTCAAACTCGCGCACCGTTTCAAAAACATACTTACATGTTTACGTTTATAATTTGCTTGTTTATCATTCACTTGCTAAGTTCATAGCTTCTAATTCGAATGAAGGGAGATGGGATGTGTATTGGTGTAATGGTAGCACAGTGGTCTGGATAACAAAATATGTGGGTTCTACTCCAATGTGTGGCAACACTCATCTTTTTCCATTTCTCCTAGGGTTATAAACCCCACTATCAAGCTATAAATTACTTTAGTCTAAAATCCGGTGAAAGCTTATAATTTCTAATTTCTAATTTCAAACTCTCGCACCATTTCAAAAACATACTTACATGTTTACGTTTATAATTTGCTTGTTTATCATTCACTTGCTAAGTTCATAGCTTCTAATTCGAATGGAAGGAGATGGGATGTGTATTGGTGTAATGGTAGCACAGTGGTCTGGATAACAAAATATGTGGGTTCGACTCCCATGTGTGGCAACACTCATCTTTTTCCAATTCTCCGAGGGTTATGAACCCCACTATCAAGCTATAAATTTCTTTATTCTAAAATACGGTGAAAGCTTATAATTTGTAATTTCTAATTTTAAACGAGCGCACCGTTTCAAAAACATACTTACATGTTTACGTTTATAATTTGCTTGTTTATCATTCACTTGCTAACTTCGTAGCTTCTAATTCGAATGGAAGGAGATGGGATGTGTATTCGTAGTAATGGTAGCACAGTGGTCTGGATAACCAAAGATGTGGGTTCGACTCCTAGGTATGGCAACACGCATCTTTTTCCATTTCTCCTAGGGTTATAAACCCCACTATCAAGCTATACATTACTTTAGTCTAAAATCCGGTGAGAGCTTATAATTTCTAATTTCTAATTTCAAACTCGTGCACCGTTTCAAAAACATGCTTACATGTTTACGTTTATAATTTGCTTGTTTATCATTCACTTGCTAAGTTCATAGCTTCTAATTCGAATGGAAGGAGAAGGGATGTGTATTGGTGTAATTGTAGCACAGTGGTCTGGATAACCAAATATGTGGCTTCGACTCCCATGTATGGCAACACTCATTTTTTGCCATTTCTCCGAGGGTTATAAACCCCACTATCAAGCTATAAATTTCTTTAGTCTAAAATACGGTGAAAGCTTATAATTTTTAATTTCTAATTTCAAACTCGCGCACCGTTTCAAAAAAATACTTACATGTTTACGTTTATAATTTGCTTGTTTATCATTCACTTGCTAAGTTCATAGCTTCTAATTCGAATGGAAGGAGAAGGGATGTGTATTGGTGTAATTGTAGCACAGTGGTCTGGATAACCAAATATGTGGCTTCGACTCCCATGTATGGCAACACTCATTTTTTGCCATTTCTCCGAGGGTTATAAACCCCACTATCAAGCTATAAATTTCTTTATTCTAAAATACGGTGAAAGCTTATAATTTGTAATTTCTGATTTTAAACGAGCGCACCGTTTCACAAACATACTTACATGTTTACGTTTATAATTTGCTTCTTTATCATTCACTTGCTAAGTTCATAGCTTCTAATTCGAATGGAAGGAGATGGGATGTGTATTGGTCTAATGGTAGGACAGTGGTCTGGATAACCAAAGATGTGGGTTCGACTCCCATGTATGGCAACACTCACCTTTTCCATTTCTCCGAGGGTTATAATCCCCACTATCAAGCTATAAATTTATTTAGTCTAAAATACGGTGAAACGTTATAATTTCTAATTTCTAGTTTCAAACGAGCACACCGTTTCAAAAACATACTTACATGTTTACGTTTATAATTTGCTCGTTTATCATTCACTTGCTAAGTTCATAGCTTCTAATTCGAATGGAAGGAGATGGGATATGCATTGGTGTAATGGAAGCACAGTGGTTTGGATAACCAAATATGTCGGTTCGACTGCCATGTATGGCAACACTCTTCTTTTTCCATTTCTCCGAGGGTTATAAACCCCACTATTAAGCTATACATTTCTTTAGTCTAAAATCCGGTGAGAGCTTATAATTTCTAATTTCTACTTTCAAACTCGTGCACCGTTTCAAAAACATACTTACATGTTTACGTTTATAATTTGCTTGTTTATCATTCACTTGCTAAGTTCATAGCTTCTAATTCGAATGGAAGGAGAAGGGATGTGTATTGGTGTAATTGTAGCACAGTGGTCTGGATAACCAAATATGTGGCTTCGACTACCATGTATGGCAACACTCATTTTTTGCCATTTCTCCGAGGGTTATAAACCCCACTATCAAGCTATAAATTTCTTTAGTCTAAAATATGGTGAAAGCTTATAATTTTTAATTTCTAATTTCAAACTCGCGCACCGTTTCAAAAAAATACTTACATGTTTACGTTTATAATTTGCTTGTTTATCATTCACTTGCTAAGTTCATAGCTTCTAATTCGAATGGAAGGAGAAGGGATGTGTATTGGTGTAAGTGTAGCACAGTGGTCTGGATAACCAAATATGTGGCTTCGACTCCCATGTGTGGCAACACTCATTTTTTGCCATTTCTCCGAGGGTTATAAACCCCACTATCAAGCTATAAATTTCTTTAGTGTAAAATACGGTGAAAGCTTATTATTTCTAATTTCAAACTCGCGCACCGTTTCAAAAAAATACTTACATGTTTACGTTTATAATTTGCTTGTTTATCATTCACTTGCTAAGTTCATAGCTTCTAATTCGAATGGAAGGAGATGGGATGTGTATTGGTGTAATGGTAGCACAGTGGTCTGGATAACAAAATATGTGGGTTCCACGCCCATGTGTGGCAACACTCATCTTTTTCCATTTCTCCGAGGGTTATGAACCCCACTATCAAGCTATAAATTTTTTTATTCTAAAATCCGGTGAAAGCTCATAATTTATAATTTCTAATTTCAAACTCGCGCACCGTTTCATAAACATACTTACATGTTTACTTTTATAATTTGCTTGTTTATCATTCACTTGCTAAGTTCATAGCTTCTAATTCGAATGAAGGGAGATGGGATGTGTATTGGTGTAATGGTAGCACAGTGGTCTGGATAACAAAATATGTGGGTTCGACTCCCATGTGTGGCAACACTCATCTTTTTCCATTTCTCCTAGGGTTATAAACCCCACTATCAAGCTATAAATTTCTTTAGTCTAAAATCCGGATAAAGCTTATAATTTCTAATTTCTAATTTCAAACTCTCGCACCATTTCAAAAACATACTTACATGTTTACGTTTATAATTTGCTTGTTTATCATTCACTTGCTAAGTTCATAGCTTCTAATTCGAATGGAAGGAGATGGGATGTGTATTGGTGTAATGGTAGCACAGTGGTCTGGATAACAAAATATGTGGGTTCGACTCCCATGTGTGGCAACACTCATCTTTTTCCATTTCTCCGAGGGTTATAAACCCCACTATCAAGCTATAAATTTCTTTATTCTAAAATACGGTGAAAGCTTATAATTTGTAATTTCTAATTTTAAACGAGCGCACCGTTTCAAAAACATACTTACATGTTTACGTTTATAATTTGCTTCTTTATCATTCACTTGCTAAGTTCATAGCTTCTAATTCGAATGGAAGGAGATGGGATGTGTATTGGTCTAATGGTAGGACAGTGGTCTGGATAACCAAAGATGTGGGTTCGACTCCCATGTATGGCAACACTCATCTTTTTCCATTTCTCCGAGGGTTATAATCCCCACTATCAAGCTATAATTTTATTTAGTCTAAAATACGGTGAAACCTTATAATTTCTAATCTCTAGTTTCAAACGAGCACACCGTTTCAAAAACATACTTACATGTTTACGTTTATAATTTGCTCGTTTATCATTCACTTGCTAAGTTCATAGCTTCTAATTCGAATGGAAGGAGATGGGATATGCATTGGTGTAATGGAAGCACAGTGGTTTGGATAACCAAATATGTCGGTTCGACTCCCATGTATGGCAACACTCTTCTTTTTCCATTTCTCCGAGGGTTATAAACCCCACTATTAAGCTATACATTTCTTTAGTCTAAAATCCGGTGAGAGCTTATAATTTCTAATTTCTACTTTCAAACTCGTGCACCGTTTCAAAAACATACTTACATGTTTACGTTTATAATTTGCTTGTTTATCATTCACTTGCTAACTTCGTAGCTTCTAATTCGAATGGAAGGAGATGGGATGTGTATTCGTAGTAATGGTAGCACAGTGGTCTGGATAACCAAAGATGTGGGTTCGACTCCCAGGTATGGCAACACGCATCTTTTTCCATTTCTCCTAGGGTTATAAACCCCACTATCAAGCTATACATTTCTTTAGTCTAAAATCCGGTGAGAGCTTATAATTTCTAATTTCTAATTTCAAACTCGTGCACCGTTTCAAAAACATGCTTACATGTTTACGTTTATAATTTGCTTGTTTATCATTCACTTGCTAAGTTCATAGCTTCTAATTCGAATGGAAGGAGAAGGGATGTGTATTGGTGTAATTGTAGCACAGTGGTCTGGATAACCAAATATGTGACTTCGACTCCCATGTATGGCAACACTCATTTTTTGCCATTTCTCCGAGGGTTATAAACCCCACTATCAAGCTATAAATTTCTTTAGTGTAAAATACGGTGAAAGCTTATTATTTCTAATTTCAAACTCGCGCACCGTTTCAAAAAAATACTTACATGTTTACGTTTATAATTTGCTTGTTTATCATTCACTTGCTAAGTTCATAGCTTCTAATTCGAATGGAAGGAGATGGGATGTGTATTGGTGTAATGGTAGCACAGTGGTCTGGATAACAAAATATGTGGGTTCCACGCCCATGTGTGGAAACACTCATCTTTTTCCATTTCTCCGAGGGTTATGAACCCCACTATCAAGCTATAAATTTTTTTATTCTAAAATCCGGTGAAAGCTTATAATTTCTAATTTCTAATTTCAAAATCGCGCACCGTTTCAAAAACATACTTCCATGTTTACGTTTATAATTTGCTTGTTTATCATTCACTTGCTAAGTTCATAGCTTCTAATTCGAATGGAAGGAGATGGGATGTGTATTGGTGTAATGGTAGCACAGTGGTCTGGATAACAAAATATGTGGGTTCGACTCCCATGTGTGGCAACACTCATCTTTTTCCATTTCTCCGAGGGTTATAAACCCCACTATCAAGCTATAAATTTCTTTATTCTAAAATACGGTGAAAGCTTATAATTTGTAATTTCTAATTTTAAACGAGCGCACCGTTTCAAAAACATACTTACATGTTTACGTTTATAATTTGCTTCTTTATCATTCACTTGCTAAGTTCATAGCTTCTAATTCGAATGGAAGGAGATGGGATGTGTATTGGTCTAATGGTAGGACAGTGGTCTGGATAACCAAAGATGTGGGTTCGACTCCCATGTATGGTAACACTCATCTTTTTCCATTTCTCCGAGGGTTATAATCCCCACTATCAAGCTATAAATTTATTTAGTCTAAAATACGGTGAAACCTTATAATTTCTAATTTCTAGTTTCAAACGAGCACACCGTTTCAAAAACATACTTACATGTTTACGTTTATAATTTGCCCGTTTATCATTCACTTGCTAAGTTCATAGCTTCTAATTCGAATGGAAGGAGATGGGATATGCATTGGTGTAATGGAAGCACAGTGGTTTGGATAACCAAATATGTCGGTTCGACTCCCATGTATGGCAACACTCTTCTTTTTCCATTTCTCCGAGGGTTATAAACCCCACTATTAAGCTATACATTTCTTTAGTCTAAAATCCGGTGAGAGCTTATAATTTCTAATTTCTACTTTCAAACTCGTGCACCGTTTCAAAAACATACTTACATGTTTACGTTTATAATTTGCTTGTTTATCATTCACTTGCTAACTTCGTAGCTTCTAATTCGAATGGAAGGAGATGGGATGTGTATTCGTAGTAATGGTAGCACAGTGGTCTGGATAACCAAAGATGTGGGTTCGACTCCCAGGTATGGCAACACGCATCTTTTTCCATTTCTCCTAGGGTTATAAACCCCACTATCAAGCTATACATTTCTTTAGTCTAAAATCCGGTGAGAGCTTATAATTTCTAATTTCTAATTTCAAACTCGTGCACCGTTTCAAAAACATGCTTACATGTTTACGTTTATAATTTGCTTGTTTATCATTCACTTGCTAAGTTCATAGCTTCTAATTCGAATGGAAGGAGAAGGGATGTGTATTGGTGTAATTGTAGCACAGTGGTCTGGATAACCAAATATGTGGCTTCGACTCCCATGTATGGCAACACTCATTTTTTGCCATTTCTCCGAGGGTTATAAACCCCACTATCAAGCTATAAATTTCTTTAGTCTAAAATACGGTGAAAGCTTATAATTTTTAATTTCTAATTTCAAACTCGCGCACCGTTTCAAAAAAATACTTAAATGTTTACGTTTATAATTTGCTTGTTTATCATTCACTTGCTAAGTTCATAGCTTCTAATTCGAATGGAAGGAGATGGGATGTGTATTGGTCTAATGGTAGGACAGTGGTCTGGATAACCAAATATGTGGCTTCGACTCCCATGTATGGCAACACTCATTTTTTGCCATTTCTCCGAGGGTTATAAACCCCACTATCAAGCTATAAATTTCTTTAGTCTAAAATACGGTGAAAGCTTATAATTTTTAATTTCTAATTTCAAACTCGCGCATCGTTTCAAAAGAATATTTACATGTTTACGTTTATAATTTGCTTGTTTATCATTCACTTGCTAAGTTCATAGCTTCTAATTCGAATGGAAGGAGATGGGATGTGTATTGGTGTAATGGTAGCACAGTGGTCTGGATAACAAAATATGTGGGTTCGACTCACATGTGTGGCAACACTCATCTTTTTCCATTTCTCCGAGGGTTATAAACTCCACTATCAAGCTATAAATTTTTTTATTCTAAAATACGGTGAAAGCTTATAATTTCTAATTTCTTATTTCAAACTCGCGCACCGTTTCAAAAACATACTTACATGAGTACGTATATAATTTGCTTGTTTATCATTCACTTGCTAACTTCGTAGCTTCTAATTCGAATGGAAGGAGATGGGATATGTATTCGTGAAATGGTAGCACACTGGTCTGGATAACCAAAGATGTGGGTTCGACTCCCAGGTATGGCAACACTCATCTTTTTCCATTTCTCCTAGGGTTATAAACCGCACTATCAAGCTATACATTTCTTTAGTCTAAAATCCGGTGAAAGCTTATAATTTCTGACTTCTAATTTCAAACACGCGCACCGTTTCAAAAACATACTTACATGTTTACGTTTATAATTTGCTTGTTTATCATTCACTTGCTAAGTTCATAGCTTCTAATTCGATTGGAAGGAGATGGGATGTGTATTGGTCTAATGGTAGGACAGTGGTCTGGATAACCAAAGATGTGGGTTCGACTCCCATGCATGGCAACACTCATTTTTTACATTTCTCCGAGGGTTATAATCCCCACTATCAAGCTATAAATTTCTTTAGTCTAAAATACGGTGAAAGCTTATAATTTCTAATTTCTAGTTTCAAAAGAGCGCACCGTTTCGAAAACATACTTACATGTTTACGTTTATAATTTGCTTGTTTATCATTCACTTGCTAAGTTCATAGCTTCTAATTCGAATGGAAGGAGATGGGATGTGTATTCCTGTAATGGTAGCACAGTGGTCTGGATAACCAAAGATGTGGGTTCGACTCCCAGGTATGGCAACACGCATCTTTTTCCATTTCTCCTAGTGTTATAAACCCCACTATCAATCTATACATTTCTTTAGTCTAAAATCCGGTGAGAGCTTATAATTTCTAATTTCTAATTTCAAACTCGTGCACCGTTTCAAAAACATGCTTACATGTTTACGTTTATAATTTGCTTGTTTATCATTCACTTGCTAAGTTCATAGCTTCTAATTCGAATGGAAGGAGAAGGGATGTGTATTGGTGTAATTGTAGCACAGTGGTCTGGATAACCAAATATGTGGCTTCGACTCCCATGTATGGCAACACTCATTTTTTGCCATTTCTCCGAGGGTTATAAACCCCACTATCAAGCTATAAATTTCTTTAGTCTAAAATACGGTGAAAGCTTATAATTTTTAATTTCTAATTTCAAACTCGCGCATCGTTTCAAAAGAATACTTACATGTTTACGTTTATAATTTGCTTGTTTATCATTCACTTGCTAACTTCGTAGCTTCTAATTCGAATGGAAGGAGATGGGATATGTATTCGTGAAATGGTAGCACACTGGTCTGGATAACCAAAGATGTGGGTTCGACTCCCTGGTATGGCAACACTCATCTTTTTCCATTTCTCCTAGGGTTATAAACCCCACTATCAAGCTATACATTTCTTTAGTCTAAAATCCGGTGAAAGCTCATAATTTCTGACTTCTAATTTCAAACACACGCACCGTTTCAAAAATATACTTACATGTTTACGTTTATAATTTGCTTGTTTATCATTCACTTGCTAAGTTCATAGCTTCTAATTCGAATGGAAGGAGATGGGATGTGTATTGGTCTAATGGTAGGACTGTGGTCTGGATAACCAAAGATGTGGGTTCGACTCCCATGTATGGCAACACTCATCTTTTTCCATTTCTCCGAGGGTTATAATCCCCACTATCAAGCTATGAATTTATTTAGTCTAAAATACGGTGAAACCTTATAATTTCTAATTTCTAATTTCAAACGAGCGCTCCATTTCAAAAACATATTTACATGTTTACGTTTATAATTTGCTTGTTTATCATTCACTTGCTAAGTTCATAGCTTCTAATTCGAATGGAAGGAGATGGGATGTGTATTCGTGAAATGGTAGCACACTGGTCTGGATAACCAAAGATGTGGGTTCGACTCCCAGGTATGGCAACACTCATCTTTTTCCATTTCTCCGAGGGTTATAATCCCCACTATCAAGCTATGAATTTATTTAGTCTAAAATACGGTGAAACCTTATAATTTCTAATTTCTAGTTTCAAACGAGCACACCGTTTCAAAAACATACTTACATGTTTACGTTTATAATTTGCTCGTTTATCATTCACTTGCTAAGTTCATAGCTTCTAATTCGAATGGAAGGAGATGGGATATGTATTCGTATAATGGTAGCACACTGGTCTGGATAACCAAAGATGTGGGTTCGACTCCCAGGTATGGCAACACTCATCTTTTTCCATTTCTCCTAGGGTTATAAACCGCACTATCAAGCTATACATTTCTTTAGTCTAAAATCCGGTGAAAGCTTATAATTTCTGACTTCTAATTTCAAACACGCGCACCGTTTCAAAAACATACTTACATGTTTACGTTTATAATTTGCTTGTTTATCATTCACTTGCTAAGTTCATAGCTTCTAATTCGATTGGAAGGAGATGGGATGTGTATTGGTCTAATGGTAGGACAGTGGCCTGGATAACCAAAGATGTGGGTTCGACTCCCATGCATGGCAACACTCATTTTTTACATTTCTCCGAGGGTTATAATCCCCACTATCAAGCTATAAATTTCTTTAGTCTAAAATACGGTGAAAGCTTATAATTTCTAATTTCTAGTTTCAAAAGAGCGCACCGTTTCGAAAACATACTTACATGTTTATGTTTATAATTTGCTTGTTTATCATTCACTTGCTAAGTTCATAGCTTCTAATTCGAATGGAAGGAGATGGGATGTGTATTCCTGTAATGGTAGCACAGTGGTCTGGATAACCAAAGATGTGGGTTCGACTCCCAGGTATGGCAACACGCATCTTTTTCCATTTCTCCTAGTGTTATAAACCCCACTATCAATCTATACATTTCTTTAGTCTAAAATCCGGTGAGAGCTTATAATTTCTAATTTCTAATTTCAAACTCGTGCACCGTTTCAAAAACATGCTTACATGTTTACGTTTATAATTTGCTTGTTTATCATTCACTTGCTAAGTTCATAGCTTCTAATTCGAATGGAAGGAGAAGGGATGTGTATTGGTGTAATTGTAGCACAGTGGTCTGGATAACCAAATATGTGGCTTCGACTCCCATGTATGGCAACACTCATTTTTTGCCATTTCTCCGAGGGTTATAAACCCCACTATCAAGCTATAAATTTCTTTAGTCTAAAATACGGTGAAAGCTTATAATTTTTAATTTCTAATTTCAAACTCGCGCATCGTTTCAAAAGAATACTTACATGTTTACGTTTATAATTTGCTTGTTTATCATTCACTTGCTAAGTTCATAGCTTCTAATTCGAATGGAAGGAGATGGGATGTGTATTGGTGTAATGGTAGCACAGTGGTCTGAATAACAAAATATGTGGGTTCGACTCCCATGTGTGGCAACACTCATCTTTTTCCATTTCTCCGAGGGTTATAAACTCCACTATCAAGCTATAAATTTTTTTATTCTAAAATACGGTGAAAGCTTATAATTTCTAATTTCTTATTTCAAACGAGCGCACCGTTTCAAAAACATACTTACATGAGTACGTATATAATTTGCTTGTTTATC
The DNA here is from genome assembly GCA_964016885.1 of Eledone cirrhosa. Lineage (NCBI taxonomy): Eukaryota > Metazoa > Mollusca > Cephalopoda > Octopoda > Eledonidae > Eledone > Eledone cirrhosa. The sequence goes on along the minus strand of OZ024744.1, from coordinate 19,641,410 downwards.
ATTCACTTGCTAACTTCGTAGCTTCTAATTCGAATGGAAGGAGATGGGATATGTATTCGTGAAATGGTAGCACACTGGTCTGGATAACCAAAGATGTGGGTTCGACTCCCTGGTATGGCAACACTCATCTTTTTCCATTTCTCCTAGGGTTATAAACCCCACTATCAAGCTATACATTTCTTTAGTCTAAAATCCGGTGAAAGCTCATAATTTCTGACTTCTAATTTCAAACACACGCACCGTTTCAAAAATATACTTACATGTTTACGTTTATAATTTGCTTGTTTATCATTCACTTGCTAAGTTCATAGCTTCTAATTCGAATGGAAGGAGATGGGATGTGTATTGGTCTAATGGTAGGACAGTGGTCTGGATAACCAAAGATGTGGGTTCGACTCCCATGTATGGCAACACTCATCTTTTTCCATTTCTCCGAGGGTTATAATCCCCACTATCAAGCTATGAATTTATTTAGTCTAAAATACGGTGAAACCTTATAATTTCTAATTTCTAATTTCAAACGAGCGCTCCATTTCAAAAACATATTTACATGTTTACGTTTATAATTTGCTTGTTTATCATTCACTTGCTAAGTTCATAGCTTCTAATTCGAATGGAAGGAGATGGGATGTGTATTGGTGTAATGGTAGCACAGTGGTCTGGATAACAAAATATGTGGGTTCGACTCCCATGTGTGGCAACACTCATCTTTTTCCATTTCTCCGAGGGTTATAAACTCCACTATCAAGCTATAAATTGTTTTATTCTAAAATACGGTGAAAGCTTATAATTTCTAATTTCTTATTTCAAACTCGCGCACCGTTTCAAAAAAATACTTACATGAGTACGTATATAATTTGCTTGTTTATCATTCACTTGCTAACTTCGTAGCTTCTAATTCGAATGGAAGGAGATGGGATATGTATTCGTGAAATGGTAGCACACTGGTCTGGATAACCAAAGATGTGGGTTCGACTCCGAGGTATGCAACACTCATCTTTTTCCATTTCTCCTAGGGTTATAAACCCCACTATTAAGCTATACATTTCTTTAGTCTAAAATCCGGTGAGAGCTTATAATTTCTAATTTCTACTTTCAAACTCGTGCACCGTTTCAAAAACATACTTACATGTTTACGTTTATAATTTGCTTGTTTATCATTCACTTGCTAACTTCGTAGCTTCTAATTCGAATGGAAGGAGATGGGATGTGTATTCGTGTAATGGTAGCACACTGGTCTGGATAACCAAAGATGTGGGTTCGACTCCCAGGTATGGCAACACTCATCTTTTTCCATTTCTCCTAGGGTTATAAACCCCACTATCAAGCTATACATTTCTTTAGTCTAAAATACGGTGAAAGCTTATAATTTCTGACTTCTAATTTCAAACACGCGCACCGTTTCAAAAACATACTTACATGTTTACGTTTATAATTTGCTTGTTTATCATTCACTTGCTAAGTTCATAGCTTCTAATTCGAATGGAAGGAGATGGGATGTGTATAGGTCTAATGGTAGGACAGTGGTCTGGATAACCAAAGATGTGGGTTCGACTCCCATGCATGGCAACACTCATCTTTTTCCATTTCTCCGAGGGTTATAATCCCCACTATCAAGCTATAAATTTCTTTAGTCTAAAATACGGCGAAAGCTTATAATTTCTAATTTATAGTTTCAAAAGAGCGCACCGTTTCAAAAACATACTTACATATTTACGTTTATAATTTGCTTGTTAATCATTCACTTGCTAAGTTCATAGCTTCTAATTCGAATGGAAGGAGATGGGATGTGTGTTGGTCTAATGGTAGGACAGTGGTCTGGATAACCAAAGATGTGGGTTCGACTCCCATGTATGGCAACACTCATCTTTTTCCATTTCTCCGAGGATTATAATCCCCACTATCAAGCTATAAATTTCATTAGTCTAAAATACGGTGAAATCTTATAATTTCTAATTTCTAATTTTAAACGAGCGCACCGTTTCAAAAACATACTTACATGTTTACGTTTATAATTTGCTCGTTTATCATTCACTTGCTAAGTTCATAGCTTCTAATTCGAATGGAAGGAGATGGGATGTGTATTGGTGTAATTGTAGCACAGTGGTCTGGATAACAAAATATGTGGGTTCGACTCCCAGGTATGCAACACTCATCTTTTTCCATTTCTCCTGGGGTTTTAAACCCCACTATCAAGCTATACATTTCTTTAGTCTAAAATCCGGTGAAAGCTTATAATTTCTAATTTCTAATTTCAAACTCGCGCACCGTTTCAAAAACATACTTACATGTTTACGTTTATAATTTGCTCGTTTATCATTCACTTGCTAAGTTCATAGCTTCTAATTCGAATGGAAGGAGATGGGATGTGTATTCGTGTAATGGTAGCACAGTGGTCTGGATAACCAAAGATGTGGGTTCGACTCACAGGTATGGCAACACTCATCTTTTTCCATTTCTCCTAGGGTTATAAACCCCACTATCAAGCTATACATTTCTTTAGTCTAAAATCCATTGAAAGCTTATCATTTCTGACTTCTAATTTCAAACACGCGCACCGTTTCAAAAACATACTTACATGTTTACGTTTATAATTTGCTTGTTTATCATTCACTTGCTAAGTTCATAGCTTCTAATTCGAATGGAAGGAGATGGGATGTGTATTGGTCTAATGGTAGGACAGTGGTCTGGATAACCAAAGATGTGGGTTCGACTCCCATGTATGGCAACACTCATCTTTTTCCATTTCTCCGAGGGTTATAAACCCCACTATCAAGCTATACATTTCTTTAGTCTAAAATCCGGTGAAAGCTTATAATTTCTGACTTCTAATTTCAAACACGCGCACCGTTTCAAAAACATACTTACATGTTTACGTTTATAATTTGCTTGTTTATCATTCACTTGCTAAGTTCATAGCTTCTAATTCGAATGGAAGGAGATGGGATGTGTGTTGGTCTAATGGTAGGACAGTGGTCTGGATAACCAAAGATGTGGGTTCGACTCCCATGTATGGCAACACTCATCTTTTTCCATTTCTCCGAGGATTATAATCCCCACTATCAAGCTATAAATTTCATTAGTCTAAAATACGGTGAAATCTTATAATTTCTAATTTCTAATTTTAAACGAGCGCACCGTTTCAAAAACATACTTACATGTTTACGTTTATAATTTGCTCGTTTATCATTCACTTGCTAAGTTCATAGCTTCTAATTCGAATGGAAGGAGATGGGATGTGTATTGGTGTAATTGTAGCACAGTGGTCTGGATAACAAAATATGTGGGTTCGACTCCCAGGTATGCAACACTCATCTTTTTCCATTTCTCCTGGGGTTTTAAACCCCACTATCAAGCTATACATTTCTTTAGTCTAAAATCCGGTGAAAGCTTATAATTTCTAATTTCTAATTTCAAACTCGCGCACCGTTTCAAAAACATACATACATGTTTACGTTTATAATTTGCTTGTTTATCATTCACTTGCTAAGTTCATAGCTTCTAATTCGAATGGAAGGAGATGGGATGTGTATTCGTGTAATGGTAGCACAGTGGTCTGGATAACCAAAGATGTGGGTTCGACTCCCAGGTATGGCAATACTCATCTTTTTCCATTTCTCCTAGGGTTATAAACCCCACTATCAAGCTATACATTTCTTTAGTCTAAAATCCATTGAAAGCTTATCATTTCTGACTTCTAATTTCAAACACGCGCACCGTTTCAAAAACATACTTACATGTTTACGTTTATAATTTGCTTGTTTATCATTCACTTGCTAAGTTCATAGCTTCTAATTCGAATGGAAGGAGATGGGATGTGTATTGGTCTAATGGTAGGACAGTGGTCTGGATAACCAAAGATGTGGGTTCGACTCCCATGTATGGCAACACTCATCTTTTTCCATTTCTCCGAGGGTTATAAACCCCACTATCAAGCTATACATTTCTTTAGTCTAAAATCCGGTGAAAGCTTATAATTTCTGACTTCTAATTTCAAACACGCGCACCGTTTCAAAAACATACTTACATGTTTACGTTTATAATTTGCTTGTTTATAATTCACTTGCTAAGTTCATAGCTTCTAATTCGAATGGAAGGAGATGGGATGTGTGTTGGTCTAATGGTAGGACAGTGGTCTGGATAACCAAAGATGTGGGTTCGACTCCCATGTATGGCAACACTCATCTTTTTCCATTTCTCCGAGGATTATAAACCCCACTATCAAGCTATACATTTCTTTAGTCTAAAATACGGTGAAAGCTTATAATTTCTGACTTCTAATTTCAAACACGCGCACCGTTTCAAAAACATACTTACATGTTTACGTTTATAATTTGCTTGTTTATCATTCACTTGCTAAGTTCATAGCTTCTAATTCGAATGGAAGGAGATGGGATGTGTATTGGTCTAATGGTAGGACAGTGGTCTGGATAACCAAAGATGTGGGTTCGACTCCCATGCATGGCAACACTCATCTTTTTCCATTTCTCCGAGGGTTATAATCCCCACTATCAAGCTATAAATTTCTTTAGTCTAAAATACGGTGAAAGCTTCTCATTTCTAATTTCTAGTTTCAAAAGAGCGCACCGTTTCGAAAACATACTTACATGTTTACGTTTATAATTTGCTTGTTTATCATTCACTTGCTAAGTTCATAGCTTCTAATTCGAATGGAAGGAGATGGGATGTGTATTGGTGTAATGGTAGCACAGTGGTCTGGATAACCAAATATGTGGGTTCGACACCCATGTATGGCAACACTCATATTTTTCCATTTCTCCTAGGGTTATAAACCCCACTATCAAGCTATACATTTCTGTAGTCTAAAATCCAGTGAAAGCTTATAATTTCTAACTTCTAATTTCAAACACGCGCACCGTTTCAAAACATACTTACATGTTTACGTTTATAATTTGCTTGTTTATCATTCACTTGCTAAGTTCATAGCTTCTAATTCGAATGTAAGGAGATGGGATGTGTATTGGTCTAATGGTAGGACAGTGGTCTGGATAACCAAAGATGTGGGTTCGACTCCTATGCATGGCAACACTCATCTTTTTCCATTTCTCCGAGGGTTATAATCCCCACTATCAAGCTATAAATTTCTTTAGTCTAAAATCCGGTGAAAGCTTATAATTTCTAATTTCTAGTTTCAAAAGATCGCACCGTTTCGAAAACATACTTACATGTTTACGTTTATAATTTGCTTGTTTATCATTCACTTGCTAAGTTCATAGCTTCTAATTCGAATGGAAGGAGATGGGATGTGTATTGGTGTAATGGTAGCACAGTGGTCTCGATAACCAAACATGTGGGTTCGACTCCCATGTATGGCAACACTCATCTTTTTCCATTTCTACGAGGGTTATAAACCCCACTATCAAGCTATAAATTTCTTTATTCTAAAATACGGTGAAACCTTATAATTTCTAATTTCTAATTTCAAACTCGCGCACCGTTTCAAAAACCTACTTACATGTTTACGTTTATAATTTGCTTGTTTATCATTCACTTGCTAAGTTCGTAGCTTCTATTTCGAATGGAAGGGAATGGGATGTGTATTGATGTAATGGTAGCACAGTGGTCTGGATAACCAAAGATGTGTGTTCGACTCCCAGGTATGGCAACACTCATCTTTTTCCATTTCTCCGAGGATTATAATCCCCACTATCAAGTTATAAATTTCTTTAGTCTAAAATCCGGTGAAAGCTTATAATTTCTAATTTCTAATTTCAAACTCGCGCACCGTTTCAAAAACATACTTACATGTTTACGTTTATAATTTGCTTGTTTATCATTCACTTGCTAAGTTCATAGCTTCTAATTCGAATGGAAGGAGATGGGATGTGTATTGGTCTAATGGTAGGACAGTGGTCTGGATAACCAAAGATGTGGGTTCGACTCCCATGTATGGCAACACTCATCTTTTTCCATTTCTCCGATGGTTATAAACCCCACTATCAAGCTATAAATTTCTTTATTCTAAAATACGGTGAAAGCTTATAATTTCAAATTTCTAGTTTCAAACTCGCGCACCGTTTCAAAAACATACTTACATGTTTACGTTTATAACTTGCTTGTTTATCATTCACTTGCTAAGTTCATAGCTTCTAATTCGAATGGAAGGAGATTGCATGTGTATTGGTGTAATGGTAGCACAGTGGTCTGGATAACCAAATATGTGGGTTCGACTCCCATGTATGGCAACACTCATCTTTTTCCATTTCTCCGAGGGTTATAATCCCCACTATCAAGCTATGAATTTATTTAGTCTAAAATACGGTGAAACCTTATAATTTCTAATTTCTAATTTCAAACGAGCGCTCCATTTCAAAAACATATTTACATGTTTACGTTTATAATTTGCTTGTTTATCATTCACTTGCTAAGTTCATAGCTTCTAATTCGAATGGAAGGAGATGGGATGTGTATTGGTGTAATGGTAGCACAGTGGTCTGGATAACAAAATATGTGGGTTCGACTCCCATGTGTGGCAACACTCATCTTTTTCCATTTCTCCGAGGGTTATAAACTCCACTATCAAGCTATAAATTTTTTTATTCTAAAATACGGTGAAAGCTTATAATTTCTAATTTCTTATTTCAAACTCGCGCACCGTTTCAAAAAAATACTTACATGAGTACGTATATAATTTGCTTGTTTATCATTCACTTGCTAACTTCGTAGCTTCTAATTCGAATGGAAGGAGATGGGATATGTATTCGTGAAATGGTAGCACACTGGTCTGGATAACCAAAGATGTGGGTTCGACTCCGAGGTATGCAACACTCATCTTTTTCCATTTCTCCGAGGGTTATAAACCCCACTATTAAGCTATACATTTCTTTAGTCTAAAATCCGGTGAGAGCTTATAATTTCTAATTTCTACTTTCAAACTCGTGCACCGTTTCAAAAACATACTTACATGTTTACGTTTATAATTTGCTTGTTTATCATTCACTTGCTAACTTCGTAGCTTCTAATTCGAATGGAAGGAGATGGGATGTGTATTCGTGTAATGGTAGCACACTGGTCTGGATAACCAAAGATGTGGGTTCGACTCCCAGGTATGGCAACACTCATCTTTTTCCATTTCTCCTAGGGTTATAAACCCCACTATCAAGCTATACATTTCTTTAGTCTAAAATACGGTGAAAGCTTATAATTTCTGACTTCTAATTTCAAACACGCGCACCGTTTCAAAAACATACTTACATGTTTACGTTTATAATTTGCTTGTTTATCATTCACTTGCTAAGTTCATAGCTTCTAATTCGAATGGAAGGAGATGGGATGTGTATAGGTCTAATGGTAGGACAGTGGTCTGGATAACCAAAGATGTGGGTTCGACTCCCATGCATGGCAACACTCATCTTTTTCCATTTCTCCGAGGGTTATAATCCCCACTATCAAGCTATAAATTTCTTTAGTCTAAAATACGGCGAAAGCTTATAATTTCTAATTTATAGTTTCAAAAGAGCGCACCGTTTCAAAAACATACTTACATATTTACGTTTATAATTTGCTTGTTAATCATTCACTTGCTAAGTTCATAGCTTCTAATTCGAATGGAAGGAGATGGGATGTGTGTTGGTCTAATGGTAGGACAGTGGTCTGGATAACCAAAGATGTGGGTTCGACTCCCATGTATGGCAACACTCATCTTTTTCCATTTCTCCGAGGATTATAATCCCCACTATCAAGCTATAAATTTCATTAGTCTAAAATACGGTGAAATCTTATAATTTCTAATTTCTAATTTTAAACGAGCGCACCGTTTCAAAAACATACTTACATGTTTACGTTTATAATTTGCTCGTTTATCATTCACTTGCTAAGTTCATAGCTTCTAATTCGAATGGAAGGAGATGGGATGTGTATTGGTGTAATTGTAGCACAGTGGTCTGGATAACAAAATATGTGGGTTCGACTCCCAGGTATGCAACACACATCTTTTTCCATTTCTCCTGGGGTTTTAAACCCCACTATCAAGCTATACATTTCTTTAGTCTAAAATCCGGTGAAAGCTTATAATTTCTAATTTCTAATTTCAAACTCGCGCACCGTTTCAAAAACATACTTACATGTTTACGTTTATAATTTGCTTGTTTATCATTCACTTGCTAAGTTCATAGCTTCTAATTCGAATGGAAGGAGATGGGATGTGTATTCGTGTAATGGTAGCACAGTGGTCTGGATAACCAAAGATGTGGGTTCGACTCCCAGGTATGGCAACACTCATCTTTTTCCATTTCTCCTAGGGTTATAAACCCCACTATCAAGCTATACATTTCTTTAGTCTAAAATCCATTGAAAGCTTATCATTTCTGACTTCTAATTTCAAACACGCGCACCGTTTCAAAAACATACTTACATGTTTACGTTTATAATTTGCTTGTTTATCATTCACTTGCTAAGTTCATAGCTTCTAATTCGAATGGAAGGAGATGGGATGTGTATTGGTCTAATGGTAGGACAGTGGTCTGGATAACCAAAGATGTGGGTTCGACTCCCATGTATGGCAACACTCATCTTTTTCCATTTCTCCGAGGGTTATAAACCCCACTATCAAGCTATACATTTCTTTAGTCTAAAATCCGGTGAAAGCTTATAATTTCTGACTTCTAATTTCAAACACGCGCACCGTTTCAAAAACATACTTACATGTTTACGTTTATAATTTGCTTGTTTATCATTCACTTGCTAAGTTCATAGCTTCTAATTCGAATGGAAGGAGATGGGATGTGTGTTGGTCTAATGGTAGGACAGTGGTCTGGATAACCAAAGATGTGGGTTCGACTCCCATGTATGGCAACACTCATCTTTTTCCATTTCTCCGAGGATTATAATCCCCACTATCAAGCTATAAATTTCATTAGTCTAAAATACGGTGAAATCTTATAATTTCTAATTTCTAATTTTAAACGAGCGCACCGTTTCAAAAACATACTTACATGTTTACGTTTATAATTTGCTCGTTTATCATTCACTTGCTAAGTTCATAGCTTCTAATTCGAATGGAAGGAGATGGGATGTGTATTGGTGTAATTGTAGCACAGTGGTCTGGATAACAAAATATGTGGGTTCGACTCCCAGGTATGCAACACTCATCTTTTTCCATTTCTCCTGGGGTTTTAAACCCCACTATCAAGCTATACATTTCTTTAGTCTAAAATCCGGTGAAAGCTTATAATTTCTAATTTCTAATTTCAAACTCGCGCACCGTTTCAAAAACATACATACATGTTTACGTTTATAATTTGCTTGTTTATCATTCACTTGCTAAGTTCATAGCTTCTAATTCGAATGGAAGGAGATGGGATGTGTATTCGTGTAATGGTAGCACAGTGGTCTGGATAACCAAAGATGTGGGTTCGACTCCCAGGTATGGCAATACTCATCTTTTTCCATTTCTCCTAGGGTTATAAACCCCACTATCAAGCTATACATTTCTTTAGTCTAAAATCCATTGAAAGCTTATCATTTCTGACTTCTAATTTCAAACACGCGCACCGTTTCAAAAACATACTTACATGTTTACGTTTATAATTTGCTTGTTTATCATTCACTTGCTAAGTTCATAGCTTCTAATTCGAATGGAAGGAGATGGGATGTGTATTGGTCTAATGGTAGGACAGTGGTCTGGATAACCAAAGATGTGGGTTCGACTCCCATGTATGGCAACACTCATCTTTTTCCATTTCTCCGAGGGTTATAAACCCCACTATCAAGCTATACATTTCTTTAGTCTAAAATCCGGTGAAAGCTTATAATTTCTGACTTCTAATTTCAAACACTCGCACCGTTTCAAAAACATACTTACATGTTTACGTTTATAATTTGCTTGTTTATAATTCACTTGCTAAGTTCATAGCTTCTAATTCGAATGGAAGGAGATGGGATGTGTGTTGGTCTAATGGTAGGACAGTGGTCTGGATAACCAAAGATGTGGGTTCGACTCCCATGTATGGCAACACTCATCTTTTTCCATTTCTCCGAGGATTATAAACCCCACTATCAAGCTATACATTTCTTTAGTCTAAAATACGGTGAAAGCTTATAATTTCTGACTTCTAATTTCAAACACGCGCACCGTTTCAAAAACATACTTACATGTTTACGTTTATAATTTGCTTGTTTATCATTCACTTGCTAAGTTCATAGCTTCTAATTCGAATGGAAGGAGATGGGATGTGTATTGGTCTAATGGTAGGACAGTGGTCTGGATAACCAAAGATGTGGGTTCGACTCCCATGCATGGCAACACTCATCTTTTTCCATTTCTCCGAGGGTTATAATCCCCACTATCAAGCTATAAATTTCTTTAGTCTAAAATACGGTGAAAGCTTCTCATTTCTAATTTCTAGTTTCAAAAGAGCGCACCGTTTCGAAAACATACTTACATGTTTACGTTTATAATTTGCTTGTTTATCATTCACTTGCTAAGTTCATAGCTTCTAATTCGAATGGAAGGAGATGGGATGTGTATTGGTGTAATGGTAGCACAGTGGTCTGGATAACCAAATATGTGGGTTCGACACCCATGTATGGCAACACTCATATTTTTCCATTTCTCCTAGGGTTATAAACCCCACTATGAAGCTATACATTTCTGTAGTCTAAAATCCAGTGAAAGCTTATAATTTCTAACTTCTAATTTCAAACACGCGCACCGTTTCAAAACATACTTACATGTTTACGTTTATAATTTGCTTGTTTATCATTCACTTGCTAAGTTCATAGCTTCTAATTCGAATGTAAGGAGATGGGATGTGTATTGGTCTAATGGTAGGACAGTGGTCTGGATAACCAAAGATGTGGGTTCGACTCCTATGCATGGCAACACTCATCTTTTTCCATTTCTCCGAGGGTTATAATCCCCACTATCAAGCTATAAATTTCTTTAGTCTAAAATCCGGTGAAAGCTTATAATTTCTAATTTCTAGTTTCAAAAGAGCGCACCGTTTCGAAAACATACTTACATGTTTACGTTTATAATTTGCTTGTTTATCATTCACTTGCTAAGTTCATAGCTTCTAATTCGAATGGAAGGAGATGGGATGTGTATTGGTGTAATGGTAGCACAGTGGTCTCGATAACCAAACATGTGGGTTCGACTCCCATGTATGGCAACACTCATCTTTTTCCATTTCTACGAGGGTTATAAACCCCACTATCAAGCTATAAATTTCTTTATTCTAAAATACGGTGAAACCTTATAATTTCTAATTTCTAATTTCAAACTCGCGCACCGTTTCAAAAACCTACTTACATGTTTACGTTTATAATTTGCTTGTTTATCATTCACTTGCTAAGTTCGTAGCTTCTATTTCGAATGGAAGGGAATGGGATGTGTATTGATGTAATGGTAGCACAGTGGTCTGGATAACCAAAGATGTGTGTTCGACTCCCAGGTATGGCAACACTCATCTTTTTCCATTTCTCCGAGGATTATAATCCCCACTATCAAGTTATAAATTTCTTTAGTCTAAAATCCGGTGAAAGCTTATAATTTCTAATTTCTAATTTCAAACTCGCGCACCGTTTCAAAAACATACTTACATGTTTACGTTTATAATTTGCTTGTTTATCATTCACTTGCTAAGTTCATAGCTTCTAATTCGAATGGAAGGAGATGGGATGTGTATTGGTCTAATGGTAGGACAGTGGTCTGGATAACCAAAGATGTGGGTTCGACTCCCATGTATGGCAACACTCATCTTTTTCCATTTCTCCGATGGTTATAAACCCCACTATCAAGCTATAAATTTCTTTATTCTAAAATACGGTGAAAGCTTATAATTTCAAATTTCTAGTTTCAAACTCGCGCACCGTTTCAAAAACATACTTACATGTTTACGTTTATAACTTGCTTGTTTATCATTCACTTGCTAAGTTCATAGCTTCTAATTCGAATGGAAGGAGATTGCATGTGTATTGGTGTAATGGTAGCACAGTGGTCTGGATAACCAAATATGTGGGTTCGACTCCCATGTATGGCAACACTCATCTTTTTTCCATTTCTCCGAGGGTTATAAACCCCACTATCAAGCTATAAATTTCTTTATTCTAAAATACGGTGAGAGCTTATAATTTCTAATTTTTAATTTCAAACGAGCGCACCGTTTCAAATACATACTTACATGTTTACGTTTATAATGTGCTTGTTTATCATTCACTTGCTAAGTTCATAGCTTCTAATTCGAATGGAAGGAGATAGGATGTGTATTGGTGTAATGGTAGCACAATGGTCTGGATAACAAAATATGTGGGTTCGACTCCCAGGTATGGCAACACTCATATTTTTCCATTTCTCCTTGGGTTATAAACCCCACTATCAAGCTATACATTTCTTTAGTCTAAAATCCGGTGAAAGCTTATAATTTCTAATTTCTAATTTCAAACTCGCGCACCGTTTCAAAAACATACTTACATGTTTACGTTTATAATTTGCTTGTCTATCATTCACTTGCTCAGTTCATAGCTTCTAATTCGAATGGAAGGAGATGGGATGTGTATTGGTCTAATGGTAGGACAGTGGTCTGGATAACAATATATGTGGGTTCGACTCCCATGTATGGCAACACTCATCTTTTTCCATTTCTCCGTGGGTTATAATCCCCACTATCAAGCTATAAATTTCTTTAGTCTAAAATACGGAGAAAGCTTATAAGTTCTAATTTCTAGTTTCAAACGAGCGCACCATTTCAAAAACATACTTACATGTTTACGTTTATAATGTGCTTGTTTATCATTCACTTGCTAAGTTCATAGCTTCTAATTCGAATGGAAGAGATGGGACGTGTATTGGTGTAATGGTAGCACAGTGGTCTGGATAACCAAATATGTGGGTTCGACTCCCATGTATGGCAACACTCATCTTTTTTACATTTCTCCGAGGGTTATAAACCCCACTATCAAGCTATAAATTTCTTTATTCTAAAATACGGTGAAAGCTTATAATTTCTAATTTCTAATTTCAAACGAGCGCACCGTTTCAAATACATACTTACATGTTTGCGTTTATAATTTGTTTGTTTATCATTCACTTGCTAAGTTCATAGCTTCTAATTCGAATGGAAGGAGATGGGATGTGTATTGGTGTAATGGTAGCACAATGGTCTGGATAACAAAATATGTGGGTTCGACTCCCAGGTATGGCAACACTCATCTTTTTCCATTTCTCCGAGGATTATAATCCCCACTATCAAGCTATAAATTTCTTTAGTCTAAAATCCGGTGAAAGCTTATAATTTCTAATTTCTAATTTCAAACTCGCGCACCGTTTCAAAAACATACTTACATGTTTACGTTTATAATTTGCTTGTTTATCATTCACTTGCTAAGTTCATAGCTTCTAATTCGAATGGAAGGAGATGGGATGTGTATTGGTCTAATGGTAGGACAGTGGTCTGGATAACCAAAGATGTGGGTTTGACTCCCATGTATGGCAACACTCATCTTTTTCCATTTCTCCGATGGTTATAAACCCCACTATCAAGCTATAAATTTCTTTATTCTAAAATACGGTGAAAGCTTATAATTTCTAATTTCTAGTTTCAAACTCGCGCACCGTTTCAAAAACATACTTACATGTTTACGTTTATAACTTGCTTGTTTATCATTCACTTGCTAAGTTCATAGCTTCTAATTCGAATGGAAGGAGATTGCATGTGTATTGGTGTAATGGTAGCACAGTGGTCTGGATAACCAAATATGTGGGTTCGACTCCCATGTATGGCAACACTCATCTTTTTTCCATTTCTCCGAGGGTTATAAACCCCACTATCAAGCTATAAATTTCTTTATTCTAAAATACGGTGAGAGCTTATAATTTCTAATTTTTAATTTCAAACGAGCGCACCGTTTCAAATACATACTTACATGTTTACGTTTATAATGTGCTTGTTTATCATTCACTTGCTAAGTTCATAGCTTCTAATTCGAATGGAAGGAGATAGGATGTGTATTGGTGTAATGGTAGCACAATGGTCTGGATAACAAAATATGTGGGTTCGACTCCCAGGTATGGCAACACTCATATTTTTCCATTTCTCCTTGGGTTATAAACCCCACTATCAAGCTATACATTTCTTTAGTCTAAAATCCGGTGAAAGCTTATAATTTCTAATTTCTAATTTCAAACTCGCGCACCGTTTCAAAAACATACTTACATGTTTACGTTTATAATTTGCTTGTCTATCATTCACTTGCTAAGTTCATAGCTTCTAATTCGAATGGAAGGAGATGGGATGTGTATTGGTGTAATGGTAGCACAGCGGTCTGGATAACAATATATGTGGGTTCGACTCCCATGTATGGCAACACTCATCTTTTTCCATTTCTCCGACGGTTATAATCCCCACTATCAAGCTATAAATTTCTTTAGTCTAAAATACGGTGAAAGCTTATAAGTTCTAATTTCTAGTTTCAAACGAGCGCACCATTTCAAAAACATACTTACATGTTTACGTTTATAATGTGCTTGTTTATCATTCACTTGCTAAGTTCATAGCTTCTAATTCGAATGGAAGGAGATGGGACGTGTATTGGTGTAATGGTAGCACAGTGGTCTGGATAACCAAATATGTGGGTTCGACTCCCATGTATGGCAACACTCATCTTTTTTACATTTCTCCGAGGGTTATAAACCCCACTATCAAGCTATAAATTTCTTTATTCTAAAATACGTTGAAAGCTTATAATTTCTAATTTCTAATTTCAAACGAGCGCACCGTTTCAAATACATACTTACATGTTTACGTTTATAATTTGTTTGTTTATCATTCACTTGCTAAGTTCATAGCTTCTAATTCGAATGGAAGGAGATGGGATGTGTATTGGTGTAATGGTAGCACAATGGTCTGGATAACAAAATATGTGGGTTCGACTCCCAGGTATGGCAACACTCATCTTTTTCCATTTCTCCTTGGGTTATAAACCCCACTATCAAGCTATACATTTCTTTAGTCTAAAATCCGGTGAAAGCTTCTAATTTCTAATTTCTAATTTCAAACTCGCGCACCGTTTCAAAAACATACTTACATGTTTACGTTTATAATTTGCTTGTCTATCATTCACTTGCTAAGTTCATAGCTTCTAATTCGAATGGAAGGAGATGGGATGTGTATTGGTGTAATGGTAGCACAGCGGTCTGGATAACAATATATGTGGGTTCGACTCCCATGTATGGCAACACTCATCTTTTTCCATTTCTCCGAGGGTTATAATCCCCACTATCAAGCTATAAATTTCTTTAGTCTAAAATACGGTGAAAGCTTATAAGTTCTAATTTCTAGTTTCAAACGAGCGCACCATTTCAAAAACATACTTACATGTTTACGTTTATAATGTGCTTGTTTATCATTCACTTGCTAAGTTCATAGCTTCTAATTCGAATGGAAGGAGATGGGACGTGTATTGGTGTAATGGTAGCACAGTGGTCTGGATAACCAAATATGTGGGTTCGACTCCCATGTATGGCAACACTCATCTTTTTTACATTTCTCCGAGGGTTATAAACCCCACTATCAAGCTATAAATTTCTTTATTCTAAAATACGGTGAAAGCTTATAATTTCTAATTTCTAATTTCAAACGAGCGCACCGTTTCAAATACATACTTACATGTTTACGTTTATAATTTGTTTGTTTATCATTCACTTGCTAAGTTCATAGCTTCTAATTCGAATGGAAGGAGATGGGATGTGTATTGGTGTAATGGTAGCACAATGGTCTGGATAACAAAATATGTGGGTTCGACTCCCAGGTATGGCAACACTCATCTTTTTCCATTTCTCCTTGGGTTATAAACCCCACTATCAAGCTATACATTTCTTTAGTCTAAAATCCGGTGAAAGCTTATAATTTCTAATTTCTAATTTCAAACGAGCGCACCGTTTCAAAAACATACTTACATGTTTACGTTTATAATTTGCTTGTTTATCATTCACTTGCTAAGTTCATAGCTTCTAATTCGAATGGAAGGAGATGGGATGTGTATTGCTCTAATGGTAGGACAGTGGTCTGGATAACCAGAGATGTGGGTTCGACTCCCAGGTATGGCAACACTCATCTTTTTCCATTTCTCCTAGGGTTATAAACCCCACTATCAAGCTATACATTTCTTTAGTCTAAAATACGGTGAAAGCTTATAATTTCTAATTTCTAATTTCAAACTCGAGCACCGTTTCAAAAACATACTAACATGTTTACGTTTATAATTAGCTCGTTTATCATTCACTTGCTAAGTTCATAGCTTCTAATTCGAATGGAAGGAGATGGGATGTGTATTCGTGTAATGGTAGCACAGTGGTCTGGATAACCAAAGATGTGTGTTCGACTCCCAGGTATGGCAACACTCATCTTTTTCCATTTCTCCGAGGATTATAATCCCCACTATCAAGCTATAAATATCTTTAGTCTAACATACGGTGACAGCTTATAATTTCTAATTTCTAGTTTCAAACGAGCGCACCGTTTCAAAAACATACTTACATGTTTGCGTTTATAATTTGCTTGTTTATCATTCACTTGCTAAGTTCATAGCTTCTAATTCGAATGGAAGGAGATGGGAGTGTATTGGTGTAATGGTAGCACAGTGGTCTGGATAACCAAATATGTGGGTTCGACTCCCATGTATGGCAACACTCATCTTTTTTCCATTTCTCCGAGGGTTATAAACCCCACTATCAAGCTATAAATTTCTTTATTCTAAAATACGGTGAAAGCTTATAATTTCTAATTTCTAATTTCAAACGAGCGCACCGTTTCAAATACATACTTACATGTTTACGTTTATAATGTGCTTGTTTATCATTCACTTGCTAAGTTCATAGCTTCTAATTCGAATGGAAGGAGATGGGACGTGTATTGGTGTAATGGTAGCACAGTGGTCTGGATAACCAAATATGTGGGTTCGACTCCCATGTATGGCAACACTCATATTTTTTCCATTTCTCCGAGGGTTATAAACCCCACTATCAAGCTATAAATTTCTTTATTCTAAAATACGGTGAAAGCTTATAATATATAATTTCTAATTTCAAACGAGCGCACCGTTTCAAATACATACTTACATGTTTACGTTTATAATTTGTTTGTTTATCATTCACTTGCTAAGTTCATAGCTTCTAATTCGAATGGAAGGAGATGGGATGTGTATTGGTGTAATGGTAGCACAATGGTCTGGATAACAAAATATGTGGGTTCGACACCCAGGTATGGCAACACTCATCTTTTTCCATTTCTCCTTGGGTTATAAACCCCACTATCAAGCTATACATTTCTTTAGTCTAAAATCCGGTGAAAGCTTATAATTTCTAATTTCTAATTTCAAACGAGCGCACCGTTTCAAAAACATACTTACATGTTTACGTTTATAATTTGCTTGTTTATCATTCACTTGCTAAGTTCATAGCTTCTAATTCGAATGGAAGGAGATGGGATGTGTATTGGTCTAATGGTAGGACAGTGGTCTGGATAACCAGAGATGTGGGTTCGACTCCCAGGTATGGCAACACTCATCTTTTTCCATTTCTCCGAGGATTATAATCCCCACTATCAAGCTATAAATATCTTTAGTCTAACATACGGTGAAAGCTTATAATTTCTAATTTCTAATTTCAAACGAGCGCACCGTTTCAAAAACATACTTACATGTTTACGTTTATAATTTGCTTGTTTATCATTCACTTGCTAAGTTCATAGCTTCTAATTCGAATGGAAGGAGATGGGATGTGTATTGGTCTAATGGTAGGACAGTGGTCTGGATAACCAAAGATGTGGGTTCGACTCCCATGTTTGGCAACACTCATCTTTTTCCATTTCTCCGAGGGTTATAATCCCCACTATCACGCTATAAATTTCTTTAGTCTAAAATACGGTGAAAGCTTATAATTTCCAATTTCTAGTTTCAAACGAGCGCACAGTTTCAAAAACATACTTACATGTTTGCGTTTATAAATTGCTTGTTTAACAATCACTTTCTAAGTTCATAGCTTCTAATTCGAATGGAAGGAGATGGGACGTGTATTGGTGTAATGGTAGCACAGTGGTCTGGATAACCAAATATGTGGGTTCGACTCCCATGTATGGCAACACTCATCTTTTTTCCATTTCTCCGAGGGTTATAAACCCCACTATCAAGCTATAAATTTCTTTATTCTAAAATACGGTGAAAGCTTATAATTTCTAATTTCTAATTTCAAACGAGCGCACCGTTTCAAATACATACTTACATGTTTACGTTTATAATTTGTTTGTTTATCATTCACTTGCTAGTTTCATAGCTTCTAATTCGAATGGAAGGAGATGGGATGTGTATTGGTGTAATGGTAGCACAATGGTCTGGATAACAAAATATGTGGGTTCGACTCCCAGGTATGGCAACACTCACCTTTTTCCATTTCTCCTTGGGTTATAAACCCCACTATCAAGCTATACATTTCTTTAGTCTAAAATCCGGTGAAAGCTTATAATTTCTAATTTCTAATTTCAAACGAGCGCACATTTTCAAAAACATACTTACATGTTTACGTTTATAATTTGCTTGTTTATCATTCACTTGCTAAGTTCATAGCTTCTAATTCGAATGGAAGGAGATGGGATGTGTATTGGTCTTATGGTAGGACAGTGGTCTGGATAACCAGAGATGTGGGTTCGACTCCCAGGTATGGCAACACTCATCTTTTTCCATTTCTCCTAGGGTTATAAACCCCACTATCAAGCTATACATTTCTTTAGTCTAAAATACGGTGAAAGCTTATAATTTCAAACTCGTGCACCGTTTCAAAAACATACTTACATGTTTACGTTCATAATTTGCTTCTTTATCATTCACTTGCTAAGTTCGTAGCTTCTATTTCGAATGGAAGGGAATGGGATGTGTATTAGTGTAATGGTAGCACAGTGGTCTGGATAACCAAATATGTGGGTTCGACTCCCATGTATGGTAACACTCATCTTTTTCCATTTCTCCGAGGGTTATAAACCCAACTATCAAGCTATAAATATCTTTAGTCTAACATACGGTGAAAGCTTATAATTTCTAATTTCTAATTTCAAACGAGCGCACCGTTTCAAAAACATACTTACATGTTTACGTTTATAATTTGCTTGTTTATCATTCACTTGCTAAGTTCATAGCTTCTAATTCGAATGGAAGGAGATGGGATGTGTATTGGTCTAATGGTAGGACAGTGGTCTGGATAACCAAAGATGTGGGTTCGACTCCCAGGTATGGCAACACTCATCTTTTTCCATTTCTCCTAGGGTTATAAACCCCACTATCAAGCTATACATTTCTTTAGTCTAAAATACGGTGAAAGCTTATAATTTCAAACTCGTGCACCGTTTCAAAAAGATACTTACATGTTTACGTTTATAATTTGCTTGTCTATCATTCACTTGCTCAGTTCATAGCTTCTAATTCGAATGGAAGGAGATGGGATGTGTATTGGTCTAATGGTAGGACAGTGGTCTGGATAACAATATATGTGGGTTCGACTCCCATGTATGGCAACACTCATCTTTTTCAATTTCTCCGAGGGTTATAATCCCCACTATCAAGCTATACATTTCTTTAGTCTAAAATACGGTGAAAGCTTATAATTTCTAATTTCTAGTTTCAAACGAGCGCACCGTTTCAAAAACATACTTACATGTTTACGTTTATAATGTGCTTGTTTATCATTCACTTGCTAAGTTCATAGTTTCTAATTCGAATGGAAGGAGATGGGATGTGTATTGGTGTAATGGTAGCACAGTGGTCTGGATAACCAAATATGTGGGTTCGACTCCCATGTATGGCAACACTCATCTTTTTCCATTTCTCCGAGGGTTATAATCCCCACTATCACGCTATAAATTTCTTCAGTCTAAAATACGGTGAAAGCTTATAATTTCTAATTTCTAGTTTCAAACGAGCGCACCGTTTCAAAAACATACTTACATGTTTACGTTTATAATTTGCTTGTTTATCATTCGCTTGCTAAGTTCATAGCTTCTAATTCGAATGGAAGGAGATGGGATGTGTATTGCTCTAATGGTAGGACAGTGGTCTGGATAACCAGAGATGTGGGTTCGACTCCCAGGTATGGCAACACTCATCTTTTTCCATTTCTCCTAGGGTTATAAACCCCACTATCAAGCTATACATTTCTTTAGTCTAAAATAAGGTGAAAGCTTATAATTTCTAATTTCTAATTTCAAACTCGAGCACCGTTTCAAAAACATACTAACATGTTTACGTTTATAATTTGCTCGTTTATCATTCACTTGCTAAGTTCATAGCTTCTAATTCGAATGGAAGGAGATGGGATGTGTATTCGTGTAATGTTAGCACAGTGGTCTGGATAACCAAAGATGTGTGTTCGACTCCCAGGTATGGCAACACTCATCTTTTTCCATTTCTCCGAGGATTATAATCCCCACTATCAAGCTATAAATATCTTTAGTCTAACATACGGTGACAGCTTATAATTTGTAATTTCTAATTTCAAACGAGCGCACCGTTTCAAAAACATACTTACATGTTTACGTTTATAATTTGCTAGTTTATCATTCACTTGCTAAGTTCATAGCTTCTAATTCGAATGGAAGGAGATGGGATGTGTATTGGTCTAATGGTAGGACAGTGGTCTGGATAGCCAAAGATGTGGGTTCGACTCCCATGTATGGCAACACTCATCTTTTTCCATTTCTCCGAGGGTTATAATCCCCACTATCAAACTATAAATTTCTTTAGTCTAAAATACTGTGAAAGTTATAATTTCTAATTTCTAATTTCAAACTCGCGCACCGTTTCAAACACATACTTACATGTTTACGTTTATAATTAGCTTGTTTATCATTCACTTGCTAAGTTCATAGCTTCTAATTCGAATGGTAGGAGATGGGATGTGTATTGGTCTAATGGTAGGACAGTGGTCTGGATAACCAAAGATGTGGGTTCGACACCCATGTATAGGAACACTCATCTTTTTCCATTTCTCCGAGGGTTATAATCCCCACTATCACGCTATAAATTTCTTTAGTCTAAAATACGGTGAAAGCTTATAATTTCTAATTTCTAGTTTCAAACGAGCGCACCGTTTCAAAAACATACTTACATGTTTGCGTTTATAATTTGCTTGTTTATCATTCACTTGCAAAGTTCATAGCTTCTAATTCGAATGGAAGGAGATGGGACGTGTATTGGTGTAATGGTAGCACAGTGGTCTGGATAACCAAATATGTGGGTTGGACTCCCATGTATGGCAACACTCATCTTTTTTCCATTTCTCCGAGGGTTATAAACCCCACTATCAAGCTATAAATTTCTTTATTCTAAAATACGGTGAAAGCTTATAATTTCTAATTTCTAATTTCAAACGAGCGCACCGTTTCAAATACATACTTACATGTTTACGTTTATAATTTGTTTGTTTATCATTCACTTGCTAAGTTCATAGCTTCTAATTCGAATGGAAGGAGATGGGATGTGTATTGGTGTAATGGTAGCACAATGGTCTGGATAACAATATATGTGGGTTCGACTCCCAGGTATGGCAACACTCATCTTTTTCCATTTCTCCTTGGGTTATAAACCCCACTATCAAGCTATACATTTCTTTAGTCTAAAATCCGGTGAAAGCTTATAATTTCTAATTTCTAATTTCAAACGAGCGCACCGTTTCAAAAACATACTTACATGTTTACGTTTATAATTTGCTTGTTTATCATTCACTTGCTAAGTTCATAGCTTCTAATTCGAATGGAAGGAGATGGGATGTGTATTGGTCTAATGGTAGGACAGTGGTCTGGATAACCAGAGATGTGGGTTCGACTCCCAGGTATGGCAACACTCATCTTTTTCCATTTCTCCGAGGGTTATAAACCCCACTATCAAGCTATAAATTTCTTTATTCTAAAATACGGTGAAAGCTTATAATATATAATTTCTAATTTCAAACGAGCGCACCGTTTCAAATACATACTTACATGTTTACGTTTATAATTTGCTTGTTTATCATTCACTTGCTAAGTTCATAGTTTCTAATTCGAATGGAAGGAGATGGGATGTGTATTGGTCTAATGGTAGGACAGTGGTCTGGATAACCAAAGATGTGGGTTCGACTCCCATGTATGGCAACACTCATCTTTTTCCATATCTCCGAGGGTTATAATCCCCACTATCAAGCTATAAATTTCTTTAGTCTAAAATACGGTGAAAGCTTATAATTTCTAATTTCTAATTTCAAACTCGCGCACCGTTTCAAAAACATACTTACATGTTTACGTTTATAATGTGCTTGTTTATCATTCACTTGCTAAGTTCATAGCTTCTAATTCGAATGGAAGGAGATGGGACGTGTATTGGTGTAATGGTAGCACAGTGGTCTGGATAACCAAATATGTGGGTTCGACTCCCATGTATGGCAACACTCATATTTTTTCCATTTCTCCGAGGGTTATAAACCCCACTATCAAGCTATAAATTTCTTTATTCTAAAATACGGTGAAAGCTTATAATTTCTAATTTCTAATTTCAAACGAGCGCACCGTTTCAAAAACATACTAACATGTTTACGTTTATAATTAGCTCGTTTATCATTCACTTGCTAAGTTCATAGCTTCTAATTCGAATGGAAGGAGATGGGATGTGTATTCGTGTAATGGTAGCACAGTGGTCTGGATAACCAAAGATGTGTGTTCGACTCCCAGGTATGGCAACACTCATCTTTTTCCATTTCTCCGAGGATTATAATCCCCACTATCAAGCTATAAATATCTTTAGTCTAACATACGGTGACAGCTTATAATTTCTAATTTCTAGTTTCAAACGAGCGCACCGTTTCAAAAACATACTTACATGTTTGCGTTTATAATTTGCTTGTTTATCATTCACTTGCTAAGTTCATAGCTTCTAATTCGAATGGAAGGAGATGGGAGTGTATTGGTGTAATGGTAGCACAGTGGTCTGGATAACCAAATATGTGGGTTCGACTCCCATGTATGGCAACACTCATCTTTTTTCCATTTCTCCGAGGGTTATAAACCCCACTATCAAGCTATAAATTTCTTTATTCTAAAATACGGTGAAAGCTTATAATTTCTAATTTCTAATTTCAAACGAGCGCACCGTTTCAAATACATACTTACATGTTTACGTTTATAATGTGCTTGTTTATCATTCACTTGCTAAGTTCATAGCTTCTAATTCGAATGGAAGGAGATGGGACGTGTATTGGTGTAATGGTAGCACAGTGGTCTGGATAACCAAATATGTGGGTTCGACTCCCATGTATGGCAACACTCATATTTTTTCCATTTCTCCGAGGGTTATAAACCCCACTATCAAGCTATAAATTTCTTTATTCTAAAATACGGTGAAAGCTTATAATATATAATTTCTAATTTCAAACGAGCGCACCGTTTCAAATACATACTTACATGTTTACGTTTATAATTTGTTTGTTTATCATTCACTTGCTAAGTTCATAGCTTCTAATTCGAATGGAAGGAGATGGGATGTGTATTGGTGTAATGGTAGCACAATGGTCTGGATAACAAAATATGTGGGTTCGACACCCAGGTATGGCAACACTCATCTTTTTCCATTTCTCCTTGGGTTATAAACCCCACTATCAAGCTATACATTTCTTTAGTCTAAAATCCGGTGAAAGCTTATAATTTCTAATTTCTAATTTCAAACGAGCGCACCGTTTCAAAAACATACTTACATGTTTACGTTTATAATTTGCTTGTTTATCATTCACTTGCTAAGTTCATAGCTTCTAATTCGAATGGAAGGAGATGGGATGTGTATTGGTCTAATGGTAGGACAGTGGTCTGGATAACCAGAGATGTGGGTTCGACTCCCAGGTATGGCAACACTCATCTTTTTCCATTTCTCCGAGGATTATAATCCCCACTATCAAGCTATAAATATCTTTAGTCTAACATACGGTGAAAGCTTATAATTTCTAATTTCTAATTTCAAACGAGCGCACCGTTTCAAAAACATACTTACATGTTTACGTTTATAATTTGCTTGTTTATCATTCACTTGCTAAGTTCATAGCTTCTAATTCGAATGGAAGGAGATGGGATGTGTATTGGTCTAATGGTAGGACAGTGGTCTGGATAACCAAAGATGTGGGTTCGACTCCCATGTTTGGCAACACTCATCTTTTTCCATTTCTCCGAGGGTTATAATCCCCACTATCACGCTATAAATTTCTTTAGTCTAAAATACGGTGAAAGCTTATAATTTCCAATTTCTAGTTTCAAACGAGCGCACAGTTTCAAAAACATACTTACATGTTTGCGTTTATAAATTGCTTGTTTAACAATCACTTTCTAAGTTCATAGCTTCTAATTCGAATGGAAGGAGATGGGACGTGTATTGGTGTAATGGTAGCACAGTGGTCTGGATAACCAAATATGTGGGTTCGACTCCCATGTATGGCAACACTCATCTTTTTTCCATTTCTCCGAGGGTTATAAACCCCACTATCAAGCTATAAATTTCTTTATTCTAAAATACGGTGAAAGCTTATAATTTCTAATTTCTAATTTCAAACGAGCGCACCGTTTCAAATACATACTTACATGTTTACGTTTATAATTTGTTTGTTTATCATTCACTTGCTAGTTTCATAGCTTCTAATTCGAATGGAAGGAGATGGGATGTGTATTGGTGTAATGGTAGCACAATGGTCTGGATAACAAAATATGTGGGTTCGACTCCCAGGTATGGCAACACTCACCTTTTTCCATTTCTCCTTGGGTTATAAACCCCACTATCAAGCTATACATTTCTTTAGTCTAAAATCCGGTGAAAGCTTATAATTTCTAATTTCTAATTTCAAACGAGCGCACATTTTCAAAAACATACTTACATGTTTACGTTTATAATTTGCTTGTTTATCATTCACTTGCTAAGTTCATAGCTTCTAATTCGAATGGAAGGAGATGGGATGTGTATTGGTCTTATGGTAGGACAGTGGTCTGGATAACCAGAGATGTGGGTTCGACTCCCAGGTATGGCAACACTCATCTTTTTCCATTTCTCCTAGGGTTATAAACCCCACTATCAAGCTATACATTTCTTTAGTCTAAAATACGGTGAAAGCTTATAATTTCAAACTCGTGCACCGTTTCAAAAACATACTTACATGTTTACGTTCATAATTTGCTTCTTTATCATTCACTTGCTAAGTTCGTAGCTTCTATTTCGAATGGAAGGGAATGGGATGTGTATTAGTGTAATGGTAGCACAGTGGTCTGGATAACCAAATATGTGGGTTCGACTCCCATGTATGGTAACACTCATCTTTTTCCATTTCTCCGAGGGTTATAAACCCAACTATCAAGCTATAAATATCTTTAGTCTAACATACGGTGAAAGCTTATAATTTCTAATTTCTAATTTCAAACGAGCGCACCGTTTCAAAAACATACTTACATGTTTACGTTTATAATTTGCTTGTTTATCATTCACTTGCTAAGTTCATAGCTTCTAATTCGAATGGAAGGAGATGGGATGTGTATTGGTCTAATGGTAGGACAGTGGTCTGGATAACCAAAGATGTGGGTTCGACTCCCAGGTATGGCAACACTCATCTTTTTCCATTTCTCCTAGGGTTATAAACCCCACTATCAAGCTATACATTTCTTTAGTCTAAAATACGGTGAAAGCTTATAATTTCAAACTCGTGCACCGTTTCAAAAAGATACTTACATGTTTACGTTTATAATTTGCTTGTCTATCATTCACTTGCTCAGTTCATAGCTTCTAATTCGAATGGAAGGAGATGGGATGTGTATTGGTCTAATGGTAGGACAGTGGTCTGGATAACAATATATGTGGGTTCGACTCCCATGTATGGCAACACTCATCTTTTTCAATTTCTCCGAGGGTTATAATCCCCACTATCAAGCTATACATTTCTTTAGTCTAAAATACGGTGAAAGCTTATAATTTCTAATTTCTAGTTTCAAACGAGCGCACCGTTTCAAAAACATACTTACATGTTTACGTTTATAATGTGCTTGTTTATCATTCACTTGCTAAGTTCATAGTTTCTAATTCGAATGGAAGGAGATGGGATGTGTATTGGTGTAATGGTAGCACAGTGGTCTGGATAACCAAATATGTGGGTTCGACTCCCATGTATGGCAACACTCATCTTTTTCCATTTCTCCGAGGGTTATAATCCCCACTATCACGCTATAAATTTCTTCAGTCTAAAATACGGTGAAAGCTTATAATTTCTAATTTCTAGTTTCAAACGAGCGCACCGTTTCAAAAACATACTTACATGTTTACGTTTATAATTTGCTTGTTTATCATTCGCTTGCTAAGTTCATAGCTTCTAATTCGAATGGAAGGAGATGGGATGTGTATTGCTCTAATGGTAGGACAGTGGTCTGGATAACCAGAGATGTGGGTTCGACTCCCAGGTATGGCAACACTCATCTTTTTCCATTTCTCCTAGGGTTATAAACCCCACTATCAAGCTATACATTTCTTTAGTCTAAAATAAGGTGAAAGCTTATAATTTCTAATTTCTAATTTCAAACTCGAGCACCGTTTCAAAAACATACTAACATGTTTACGTTTATAATTTGCTCGTTTATCATTCACTTGCTAAGTTCATAGCTTCTAATTCGAATGGAAGGAGATGGGATGTGTATTCGTGTAATGTTAGCACAGTGGTCTGGATAACCAAAGATGTGTGTTCGACTCCCAGGTATGGCAACACTCATCTTTTTCCATTTCTCCGAGGATTATAATCCCCACTATCAAGCTATAAATATCTTTAGTCTAACATACGGTGACAGCTTATAATTTGTAATTTCTAATTTCAAACGAGCGCACCGTTTCAAAAACATACTTACATGTTTACGTTTATAATTTGCTAGTTTATCATTCACTTGCTAAGTTCATAGCTTCTAATTCGAATGGAAGGAGATGGGATGTGTATTGGTCTAATGGTAGGACAGTGGTCTGGATAGCCAAAGATGTGGGTTCGACTCCCATGTATGGCAACACTCATCTTTTTCCATTTCTCCGAGGGTTATAATCCCCACTATCAAACTATAAATTTCTTTAGTCTAAAATACTGTGAAAGTTATAATTTCTAATTTCTAATTTCAAACTCGCGCACCGTTTCAAACACATACTTACATGTTTACGTTTATAATTAGCTTGTTTATCATTCACTTGCTAAGTTCATAGCTTCTAATTCGAATGGTAGGAGATGGGATGTGTATTGGTCTAATGGTAGGACAGTGGTCTGGATAACCAAAGATGTGGGTTCGACACCCATGTATAGGAACACTCATCTTTTTCCATTTCTCCGAGGGTTATAATCCCCACTATCACGCTATAAATTTCTTTAGTCTAAAATACGGTGAAAGCTTATAATTTCTAATTTCTAGTTTCAAACGAGCGCACCGTTTCAAAAACATACTTACATGTTTGCGTTTATAATTTGCTTGTTTATCATTCACTTGCAAAGTTCATAGCTTCTAATTCGAATGGAAGGAGATGGGACGTGTATTGGTGTAATGGTAGCACAGTGGTCTGGATAACCAAATATGTGGGTTGGACTCCCATGTATGGCAACACTCATCTTTTTTCCATTTCTCCGAGGGTTATAAACCCCACTATCAAGCTATAAATTTCTTTATTCTAAAATACGGTGAAAGCTTATAATTTCTAATTTCTAATTTCAAACGAGCGCACCGTTTCAAATACATACTTACATGTTTACGTTTATAATTTGTTTGTTTATCATTCACTTGCTAAGTTCATAGCTTCTAATTCGAATGGAAGGAGATGGGATGTGTATTGGTGTAATGGTAGCACAATGGTCTGGATAACAATATATGTGGGTTCGACTCCCAGGTATGGCAACACTCATCTTTTTCCATTTCTCCTTGGGTTATAAACCCCACTATCAAGCTATACATTTCTTTAGTCTAAAATCCGGTGAAAGCTTATAATTTCTAATTTCTAATTTCAAACGAGCGCACCGTTTCAAAAACATACTTACATGTTTACGTTTATAATTTGCTTGTTTATCATTCACTTGCTAAGTTCATAGCTTCTAATTCGAATGGAAGGAGATGGGATGTGTATTGGTCTAATGGTAGGACAGTGGTCTGGATAACCAGAGATGTGGGTTCGACTCCCAGGTATGGCAACACTCATCTTTTTCCATTTCTCCGAGGGTTATAAACCCCACTATCAAGCTATAAATTTCTTTATTCTAAAATACGGTGAAAGCTTATAATATATAATTTCTAATTTCAAACGAGCGCACCGTTTCAAATACATACTTACATGTTTACGTTTATAATTTGCTTGTTTATCATTCACTTGCTAAGTTCATAGTTTCTAATTCGAATGGAAGGAGATGGGATGTGTATTGGTCTAATGGTAGGACAGTGGTCTGGATAACCAAAGATGTGGGTTCGACTCCCATGTATGGCAACACTCATCTTTTTCCATATCTCCGAGGGTTATAATCCCCACTATCAAGCTATAAATTTCTTTAGTCTAAAATACGGTGAAAGCTTATAATTTCTAATTTCTAATTTCAAACTCGCGCACCGTTTCAAAAACATACTTACATGTTTACGTTTATAATGTGCTTGTTTATCATTCACTTGCTAAGTTCATAGCTTCTAATTCGAATGGAAGGAGATGGGACGTGTATTGGTGTAATGGTAGCACAGTGGTCTGGATAACCAAATATGTGGGTTCGACTCCCATGTATGGCAACACTCATATTTTTTCCATTTCTCCGAGGGTTATAAACCCCACTATCAACCTATAAATTTCTTTATTCTAAAATACGGTGAAAGCTTATAATTTATAATTTCTAATTTCAAACGAGCGCACCGTTTCAAATACATACTTACATGTTTACGTTTATAATTTGTTTGTTTATCATTCACTTGCTAAGTTCATAGCTTCTAATTCGAATGGTAGGAGATGGGATGTGTATTGGTCTAATGGTAGGACAGTGGTCTGGATAACCAAAGATGTGGGTTCGACACCCATGTATAGGAACACTCATCTTTTTCCATTTCTCCGAGGGTTATAATCCCCACTATCACGCTATAAATTTCTTTAGTCTAAAATACGGTGAAAGCTTATAATTTCTAATTTCTAGTTTCAAACGAGCGCACCGTTTCAAAAACATACTTACATGTTTGCGTTTATAATTTGCTTGTTTATCATTCACTTGCAAAGTTCATAGCTTCTAATTCGAATGGAAGGAGATGGGACGTGTATTGGTGTAATGGTAGCACAGTGGTCTGGATAACCAAATATGTGGGTTCGACTCCCATGTATGGCAACACTCATCTTTTTTCCATTTCTCCGAGGGTTATAAACCCCACTATCAAGCTATAAATTTCTTTATTCTAAAATACGGTGAAAGCTTATAATTTCTAATTTCTAATTTCAAACGAGCGCACCGTTTCAAATACATACTTACATGTTTGCGTTTATAATTTGCTTGTTTATCATTCACTTGCTAAGTTCATAGCTTCTAATTCGAATGGAAGGAGATGGGACGTGTATTGGTGTAATGGTAGCACAGTGGTCTGGATAACCAAATATATGGGTTCAACTCCCATGTATGGCAACACTCATCTTTTTTCCATTTCTCCGAGGGTTATAAACCCCACTATCAAGCTATAAATTTCTTTATTCTAAAATACGGTGAAAGCTTATAATTTCTAATTTCTAATTTCAAACGAGCGCACCGTTTTAAATACATACTTACATGTTTACGTTTATAATTTGTTTGTTTATCATTCACTTGCTAAGTTCATAGCTTCTAATTCGAATGGAAGGAGATGGGATGTGTATTGGTCTAATGGTAGGACAGTGGTCTGGATAACCAAAGATGTGGGTTCGACTCCCAGGTATGGCAACACTCATCTTTTTCCATTTCTCCTAGGGTTATAAACCCCACTATCAAGCTATACATTTCTTTAGTCTAAAATCCGGTGAAAGCTTATAATTTCTAATTTCTAATTTCAAACTCGCGCACCGTTTCAAAAACATACTTACATGTTTACGTTTATAATTTGCTTGTTTATCATTCACTTGCTAAGTTCATAGCTTCTAATTCGAATGGAAGAAGATGGGATGTGTATTGGTGTAATGGTAGCACAGTGGTCTGGATAACCAAATATGTGGGTTCGACTCCCATGTATGGCAACACTCATCTTCTTTCCATTTCTCCGAGGGTTATAAACCCCACTATCAAGCTATAAATTTCTTTATTCTAAAATACGGTGAGAGCTAATAATTTCTAATTTTTAATTTCAAACGAGCGCACCGTTTCAAATACATACTTACATGTTTACGTTTATGATTTGCTTGTTTATCATTCACTTGCTAAGTTCATAGCTTCTAATTCGAATGGAAGGAGATGGGATGTGTATTGGTGTAATGGTAGCACAATGGTCTGGATAACAAAATATGTGGGTTCGACTCCCAGGTATGGCAACACTCATATTTTTCTATTTCTCCTTGGGTTATAAACCCCACTATCAAGCTATACATTTCTTTAGTCTAAAATCCGGTGAAAGCTTATAATTTCTAATTTCTAATTTCAAACGAGCGCACCGTTTCAAAAACATACTTACATGTTTACGTTTATAATGTGCTTGTTTATCATTCACTTGCTAAGTTCATAGCTTCTAATTCGAATGGAAGGAGATGGGACGTGTATTGGTGTAATGGTAGCACAGTGGTCTGGATAACCAACTATGTGGGTTCGACTCCCATGTATGGCAACACTCATCTTTTTTCCATTTCTCCGAGGGTTATAAACCCCACTATCAAGCTATAAATTTCTTTATTCTAAAATACGGTGAAAGCTTATAATTTCTAATTTCTAATTTCAAACGAGCGCACCGTTTCAAATACATACTTACATGTTTACGTTTATAATTTGTTTGTTTATCATTCACTTGCTAAGTTCATAGCTTCTAATTCGAATGGAAGGAGATGGGATGTGTATTGGTGTAATGGTAGCACAATGGTCTGGATAACAAAATATGTGGGTTCGACTCCCAGGTATGGCAACACTCATCTTTTTCCATTTCTCCTTGGGTTATAAACCCCACTATCAAGCTATACATTTCTTTAGTCTAAAATCCGGTGAAAGCTTATAATTTCTAATTTCTAATTTCAAACGAGCGCACCGTTTCAAAAACATACTTACATGTTTACGTTTATAATTTGCTTGTTTATCATTCGCTTGCTAAGTTCATAGCTTCTAATTCGAATGGAAGGAGATGGGATGTGTATTGCTCTAATGGTAGGACAGTGGTCTGGATAACCAGAGATGTGGGTTCGACTCCCAGGTATGGCAACACTCATCTTTTTCCATTTCTCCTAGGGTTATAAACCCCACTATCAAGCTATACATTTCTTTAGTCTAAAATAAGGTGAAAGCTTATAATTTCTAATTTCTAATTTCAAACTCGAGCACCGTTTCAAAAACATACTAACATGTTTACGTTTATAATTTGCTCGTTTATCATTCACTTGCTAAGTTCATAGCTTCTAATTCGAATGGAAGGAGATGGGATGTGTATTCGTGTAATGTTAGCACAGTGGTCTGGATAACCAAAGATGTGTGTTCGACTCCCAGGTATGGCAACACTCATCTTTTTCCATTTCTCCGAGGATTATAATCCCCACTATCAAGCTATAAATATCTTTATTCTAACATACGGTGACAGCTTATAATTTCTAATTTCTAATTTCAAACGAGCGCACCGTTTCAAAAACATACTTACATGTTTACGTTTATAATTTGCTAGTTTATCATTCACTTGCTAAGTTCATAGCTTCTAATTCGAATGGAAGGAGATGGGATGTGTATTGGTCTAATGGTAGGACAGTGGTCTGGATAGCCAAAGATGTGGGTTCGACTCCCATGTATGGCAACACTCATCTTTTTCCATTTCTCCGAGGGTTATAATCCCCACTATCAAACTATAAATTTCTTTAGTCTAAAATACTGTGAAAGTTATAATTTCTAATTTCTAATTTCAAACTCGCGCACCGTTTCAAACACATACTTACATGTTTACGTTTATAATTAGCTTGTTTATCATTCACTTGCTAAGTTCATAGCTTCTAATTCGAATGGTAGGAGATGGGATGTGTATTGGTCTAATGGTAGGACAGTGGTCTGGATAACCAAAGATGTGGGTTCGACACCCATGTATAGGAACACTCATCTTTTTCCATTTCTCCGAGGGTTATAATCCCCACTATCACGCTATAAATTTCTTTAGTCTAAAATACGGTGAAAGCTTATAATTTCTAATTTCTAGTTTCAAACGAGCGCACCGTTTCAAAAACATACTTACATGTTTGCGTTTATAATTTGCTTGTTTATCATTCACTTGCAAAGTTCATAGCTTCTAATTCGAATGGAAGGAGATGGGACGTGTATTGGTGTAATGGTAGCACAGTGGTCTGGATAACCAAATATGTGGGTTCGACTCCCATGTATGGCAACACTCATCTTTTTTCCATTTCTCCGAGGGTTATAAACCCCACTATCAAGCTATAAATTTCTTTATTCTAAAATACGGTGAAAGCTTATAATTTCTAATTTCTAATTTCAAACGAGCGCACCGTTTCAAATACATACTTACATGTTTACGTTTATAATTTGTTTGTTTATCATTCACTTGCTAAGTTCATAGCTTCTAATTCGAATGGAAGGAGATGGGATGTGTATTGGTGTAATGGTAGCACAATGGTCTGGATAACAATATATGTGGGTTCGACTCCCAGGTATGGCAACACTCATCTTTTTCCATTTCTCCTTGGGTTATAAACCCCACTATCAAGCTATACATTTCTTTAGTCTAAAATCCGGTGAAAGCTTATAATTTCTAATTTCTAATTTCAAACGAGCGCACCGTTTCAAAAACATACTTACATGTTTACGTTTATAATTTGCTTGTTTATCATTCACTTGCTAAGTTCATAGCTTCTAATTCGAATGGAAGGAGATGGGATGTGTATTGGTCTAATGGTAGGACAGTGGTCTGGATAACCAGAGATGTGGGTTCGACTCCCAGGTATGGCAACACTCATCTTTTTCCATTTCTCCGAGGGTTATAAACCCCACTATCAAGCTATAAATTTCTTTATTCTAAAATACGGTGAAAGCTTATAATATATAATTTCTAATTTCAAACGAGCGCACCGTTTCAAATACATACTTACATGTTTACGTTTATAATTTGCTTGTTTATCATTCACTTGCTAAGTTCATAGTTTCTAATTCGAATGGAAGGAGATGGGATGTGTATTGGTCTAATGGTAGGACAGTGGTCTGGATAACCAAAGATGTGGGTTCGACTCCCATGTATGGCAACACTCATCTTTTTCCATTTCTCCGAGGGTTATAATCCCCACTATCAAGCTATAAATTTCTTTAGTCTAAAATACGGTGAAAGCTTATAATTTCTAATTTCTAATTTCAAACTCGCGCACCGTTTCAAAAACATACTTACATGTTTACGTTTATAATGTGCTTGTTTATCATTCACTTGCTAAGTTCATAGCTTCTAATTCGAATGGAAGGAGATGGGACGTGTATTGGTGTAATGGTAGCACAGTGGTCTGGATAACCAAATATGTGGGTTCGACTCCCATGTATGGCAACACTCATATTTTTTCCATTTCTCCGAGGGTTATAAACCCCACTATCAACCTATAAATTTCTTTATTCTAAAATACGGTGAAAGCTTATAATTTATAATTTCTAATTTCAAACGAGCGCACCGTTTCAAATACATACTTACATGTTTACGTTTATAATTTGTTTGTTTATCATTCACTTGCTAAGTTCATAGCTTCTAATTCGAATGGTAGGAGATGGGATGTGTATTGGTCTAATGGTAGGACAGTGGTCTGGATAACCAAAGATGTGGGTTCGACACCCATGTATAGGAACACTCATCTTTTTCCATTTCTCCGAGGGTTATAATCCCCACTATCACGCTATAAATTTCTTTAGTCTAAAATACGGTGAAAGCTTATAATTTCTAATTTCTAGTTTCAAACGAGCGCACCGTTTCAAAAACATACTTACATGTTTGCGTTTATAATTTGCTTGTTTATCATTCACTTGCAAAGTTCATAGCTTCTAATTCGAATGGAAGGAGATGGGACGTGTATTGGTGTAATGGTAGCACAGTGGTCTGGATAACCAAATATGTGGGTTCGACTCCCATGTATGGCAACACTCATCTTTTTTCCATTTCTCCGAGGGTTATAAACCCCACTATCAAGCTATAAATTTCTTTATTCTAAAATACGGTGAAAGCTTATAATTTCTAATTTCTAATTTCAAACGAGCGCACCGTTTCAAATACATACTTACATGTTTACGTTTATAATTTGTTTGTTTATCATTCACTTGCTAAGTTCATAGCTTCTAATTCGAATGGAAGGAGATGGGATGTGTATTGGTGTAATGGTAGCACAATGGTCTGGATAACAATATATGTGGGTTCGACTCCCAGGTATGGCAACACTCATCTTTTTCCATTTCTCCTTGGGTTATAAACCCCACTATCAAGCTATACATTTCTTTAGTCTAAAATCCGGTGAAAGCTTATAATTTCTAATTTCTAATTTCAAACGAGCGCACCGTTTCAAAAACATACTTACATGTTTACGTTTATAATTTGCTTGTTTATCATTCACTTGCTAAGTTCATAGCTTCTAATTCGAATGGAAGGAGATGGGATGTGTATTGGTCTAATGGTAGGACAGTGGTCTGGATAACCAGAGATGTGGGTTCGACTCCCAGGTATGGCAACACTCATCTTTTTCCATTTCTCCGAGGGTTATAAACCCCACTATCAAGCTATAAATTTCTTTATTCTAAAATACGGTGAAAGCTTATAATATATAATTTCTAATTTCAAACGAGCGCACCGTTTCAAATACATACTTACATGTTTACGTTTATAATTTGCTTGTTTATCATTCACTTGCTAAGTTCATAGTTTCTAATTCGAATGGAAGGAGATGGGATGTGTATTGGTCTAATGGTAGGACAGTGGTCTGGATAACCAAAGATGTGGGTTCGACTCCCATGTATGGCAACACTCATCTTTTTCCATTTCTCCGAGGGTTATAATCCCCACTATCAAGCTATAAATTTCTTTAGTCTAAAATACGGTGAAAGCTTATAATTTCTAATTTCTAATTTCAGACTCGCGCACCGTTTCAAAAACATACTTACATGTTTACGTTTATAATGTGCTTGTTTATCATTCACTTGCTAAGTTCATAGCTTCTAATTCGAATGGAAGGAGATGGGACGTGTATTGGTGTAATGGTAGCACAGTGGTCTGGATAACCAAATATGTGGGTTCGACTCCCATGTATGGCAACACTCATATTTTTTC
Organism: Eledone cirrhosa; assembly: GCA_964016885.1. NCBI lineage: Eukaryota > Metazoa > Mollusca > Cephalopoda > Octopoda > Eledonidae > Eledone > Eledone cirrhosa. The sequence goes on along the minus strand of OZ024744.1, from coordinate 19,605,942 downwards.
CATTTCTCCGAGGGTTATAAACCCCACTATCAACCTATAAATTTCTTTATTCTAAAATACGGTGAAAGCTTATAATTTATAATTTCTAATTTCAAACGAGCGCACCGTTTCAAATACATACTTACATGTTTACGTTTATAATTTGTTTGTTTATCATTCACTTGCTAAGTTCATAGCTTCTAATTCGAATGGAAGGAGATGGGATGTGTATTGGTGTAATGGTAGCACAATGGTCTGGATAACAAAATATGTGGGTTCGACTCCCAGGTATGGCAACACTCATCTTTTTCCATTTCTCCTTGGGTTATAAACCCCACTATCAAGCTATACATTTCTTTAGTCTAAAATACGGTGAAAGCTTATAATTTCTAATTTCTAATTTCAAACGAGCGCACCGTTTCAAAAACATACTTACATGTTTACGTTTATAATTTGCTTGTTTATCATTCACTTGCTAAGTTCATAGCTTCTAATTCGAATGGAAGGAGATGGGATGTGTATTGGTCTAATGGTAGGACAGTGGTCTGGATAACCAGAGATGTGGGTTCGACTCCCATGTATGGCAACACTCATCTTTTTCCATTTCTCCGAGGGTTATAATCCCCACTATCACGCTATAAATTTCTCTAGTCTAAAATACGGTGAAAGCTTATAATTTCCAATTTCTAGTTTCAAACGAGCGCACAGTTTCAAAAACATACTTACATGTTTGCGTTTATAATTTGCTTGTTTATCATTCACTTTCTAAGTTCATAGCTTCTAATTCGAATGGAAGGAGATGGGATGTGTATTGGTCTAATGGTAGGACAGTGGTCTGGATAACCAGAGATGTGGGTTCGACTCCCAGGTATGGCAACACTCATCTTTTTCCATTTCTCCGAGGGTTATAAACCCCACTATCAAGCTATAAATTTCTTTATTCTAAAATACGGTGAAAGCTTATAATATATAATTTCTAATTTCAAACGAGCGCACCGTTTCAAATACATACTTACATGTTTACGTTTATAATTTGCTTGTTTATCATTCACTTGCTAAGTTCATAGCTTCTAATTCGAATGGAAGGAGATGGGATGTGTATTGGTCTAATGGTAGGACAGTGGTCTGGATAACCAAAGATGTGGGTTCGACTCCCATGTATGGCAACACTCATCTTTTTCCATTTCTCCGAGGGTTATAATCCCCACTATCAAGCTATAAATTTCTTTAGTCTAAAATACGGTGAAAGCTTATAATTTCTAATTTCTAATTTCAAACTCGCGCACCGTTTCAAATACATACTTACATGTTTACGTTTATAATTTGTTTGTTTATCATTCACTTGCTAAGTTCATAGCTTCTAATTCGAATGGAAGGAGATGGGATGTGTATTGGTGTAATGGTAGCACAATGGTCTGGATAACAAAATATGTGGGTTCGACTCCCAGGTATGGCAACACTCATCTTTTTCCATTTCTCCTTGGGTTATAAACCCCACTATCAAGCTATACATTTCTTTAGTCTAAAATACGGTGAAAGCTTATAATTTCTAATTTCTAATTTCAAACGAGCGCACCGTTTCAAAAACATACTTACATGTTTACGTTTATAATTTGCTTGTTTATCATTCACTTGCTAAGTTCATAGCTTCTAATTCGAATGGAAGGAGATGGGATGTGTATTGGTCTAATGGTAGGACAGTGGTCTGGATAACCAGAGATGTGGGTTCGACTCCCAGGTATGGCAACACTCATCTTTTTCCATTTCTCCGAGGATTATAATCCCCACTATCAAGCTATAAATATCTTTAGTCTAACATACGGTGAAAGCTTATAATTTCTAATTTCTAATTTCAAACGAGCGCACCGTTTCAAACACATACTTACATGTTTACGTTTATAATTAGCTTGTTTATCATTCACTTGCTAAGTTCATAGCTTCTAATTCGAATGGAAGGAGATGGGATGTGTATTGGTCTAATGGTAGGACAGTGGTCTGGATAACCAGAGATGTGGGTTCGACTCCCATGTATGGCAACACTCATCTTTTTCCATTTCTCCGAGGGTTATAATCCCCACTATCACGCTATAAATTTCTCTAGTCTAAAATACGGTGAAAGCTTATAATTTCCAATTTCTAGTTTCAAACGAGCGCACAGTTTCAAAAACATTCTTACATGTTTGCGTTTATAATTTGCTTGTTTATCATTCACTTTCTAAGTTCATAGCTTCTAATTCGAATGGAAGGAGATGGGATGTGTATTGGTCTAATGGTAGGACAGTGGTCTGGATAACCAGAGATGTGGGTTCGACTCCCAGGTATGGCAACACTCATCTTTTTCCATTTCTCCGAGGGTTATAAACCCCACTATCAAGCTATAAATGTCTTTATTCTAAAATACGGTGAAAGCTTATAATATATAATTTCTAATTTCAAACGAGCGCACCGTTTCAAATACATACTTACATGTTTACGTTTATAATTTGCTTGTTTATCATTCACTTGCTAAGTTCATAGCTTCTAATTCGAATGGAAGGAGATGGGATGTGTATTGGTCTAATGGTAGGACAGTGGTCTGGATAACCAAAGATGTGGGTTCGACTCCCATGTATGGCAACACTCATCTTTTTCCATTTCTCCGAGGGTTATAATCCCCACTATCAAGCTATAAATTTCTTTAGTCTAAAATACGGTGAAAGCTTATAATTTCTAATTTCTAATTTCAAACTCGCGCACCGTTTCAAAAACATACTTACATGTTTACGTTTATAATGTGCTTGTTTATCATTCACTTGCTAAGTTCATAGCTTCTAATTCGAATGGAAGGAGATGGGACGTGTATTGGTGTAATGGTAGCACAGTGGTCTGGATAACCAAATATGTGGGTTCGACTCCCATGTATGGCAACACTCATATTTTTTCCATTTCTCCGGGGGTTATAAACCCCACTATCAACCTATAAATTTCTTTATTCTAAAATACGGTGAAAGCTTATAATTTATAATTTCTAATTTCAAACGAGCGCACCGTTTCAAATACATACTTACATGTTTACGTTTATAATTTGTTTGTTTATCATTCACTTGCTAAGTTCATAGCTTCTAATTCGAATGGAAGGAGATGGGATGTGTATTGGTGTAATGGTAGCACAATGGTCTGGATAACAAAATATGTGGGTTCGACTCCCAGGTATGGCAACACTCATCTTTTTCCATTTCTCCGAGGGTTATAAACCCCACTATCAAGCTATACATTTCTTTAGTCTAAAATACGGTGAAAGCTTATAATTTCTAATTTCTAATTTCAAACGAGCGCACCGTTTCAAAAACATACTTACATGTTTACGTTTATAATTTGCTTGTTTATCATTCACTTGCTAAGTTCATAGCTTCTAATTCGAATGGAAGGAGATGGGATGTGTATTGGTCTAATGGTAGGACAGTGGTCTGGATAACCAGAGATGTGGGTTCGACTCCCAGGTATGGCAACACTCATCTTTTTCCATTTCTCCGAGGATTATAATCCCCACTATCAAGCTATAAATATCTTTAGTCTAACATACGGTGAAAGCTTATAATTTCTAATTTCTAATTTCAAACGAGCGCACCGTTTCAAACACATACTTACATGTTTACGTTTATAATTAGCTTGTTTATCATTCACTTGCTAAGTTCATAGCTTCTAATTCGAATGGAAGGAGATGGGATGTGTATTGGTCTAATGGTAGGACAGTGGTCTGGATAACCAAAGATGTGGGTTCGACTCCCATGTATGGCAACACTCATCTTTTTCCATTTCTCCGAGGGTTATAATCCCCACTATCACGCTATAAATTTCTCTAGTCTAAAATACGGTGAAAGCTTATAATTTCCAATTTCTAGTTTCAAACGAGCGCACAGTTTCAAAAACATACTTACATGTTTGCGTTTATAATTTGCTTGTTTATCATTCACTTTCTAAGTTCATAGCTTCTAATTCGAATGGAAGGAGATGGGATGTGTATTGGTGTAATGGTAGCACAATGGTCTGGATAACAAAATATGTGGGTTCGACTCCCAGGTATGGCAACACTCATCTTTTTCCATTTCTCCTTGGGTTATAAACCCCACTATCAAGCTATACATTTCTTTAGTCTAAAATCCGGTGAAAGCTTATAATTTCTAATTTCTAATTTCAAACGAGCGCACCGTTTCAAAAACATACTTACATGTTTACGTTTATAATTTGCTTGTTTATCATTCACTTGCTAAGTTCATAGCTTCTAATTCGAATGGAAGGAGATGGGATGTGTATTGCTCTAATGGTAGGACAGTGGTCTGGATAACCAGAGATGTGGGTTCGACTCCCAGGTATGGCAACACTCATCTTTTTCCATTTCTCCTAGGGTTATAAACCCCACTATCAAGCTATACATTTCTTTAGTCTAAAATACGGTGAAAGCTTATAATTTCTAATTTCTAATTTCAAACTCGAGCACCGTTTCAAAAACATACTAACATGTTTACGTTTATAATTTGCTCGTTTATCATTCACTTGCTAAGTTCATAGCTTCTAATTCGAATGGAAGGAGATGGGATGTGTATTCGTGTAATGGTAGCACAGTGGTCTGGATAACCAAAGATGTGTGTTCGACTCCCAGGTATGGCAACACTCATCTTTTTCCATTTCTCCGAGGATTATAATCCCCACTATCAAGCTATAAATATGTTTAGTCTAACATACGGTGACAGCTTATAATTTCTAATTTCTAATTTCAAACGAGCGCACCGTTTCAAAAACATACTTACATGTTTACGTTTATAATTTGCTAGTTTATCATTCACTTGCTAAGTTCATAGCTTCTAATTCGAATGGAAGGAGATGGGATGTGTATTGGTCTAATGGTAGGACAGTGGTCTGGATAGCCAAAGATGTGGGTTCGACTCCCATGTATGGCAACACTCATCTTTTTCCATTTCTCCGAGGGTTATAATCCCCACTATCAAGCTATAAATTTCTTTAGTCTAAAATACTGTGAAAGTTATAATTTCTAATTTCTAATTTCAAACTCGCGCACCGTTTCAAACACATACTTACATGTTTACGCTTATAATTAGCTTGTTTATCATTCACTTGCTAAGTTCATAGCTTCTAATTCGAATGGTAGGAGATGGGATGTGTATTGGTCTAATGGTAGGACAGTGGTCTGGATAACCAAAGATGTGGGTTCGACACCCATGTATAGGAACACTCATCTTTTTCCATTTCTCCGAGGGTTATAATCCCCACTATCACGCTATAAATTTCTTTAGTCTAAAATACGGTGAAAGCTTATAATTTCTAATTTCTAATTTCAAACGAGCGCACCGTTTCAAAAACATACTTACATGTTTACGTTTATAATTTGCTTGTTTATCATTCACTTGCTAAGTTCATAGCTTCTAATTCGAATGGAAGGAGATGGGATGTGTATTGGTCTAATGGTAGGACAGTGGTCTGGATAACCAGAGATGTGGGTTCGACTCCCATGTATGGCAACACTCATCTTTTTCCATTTCTCCGAGGGTTATAATCCCCACTATCACGCTATAAATTTCTCTAGTCTAAAATACGGTGAAAGCTTATAATTTCCAATTTCTAGTTTCAAACGAGCGCACAGTTTCAAAAACATACTTACATGTTTGCGTTTATAATTTGCTTGTTTATCATTCACTTTCTAAGTTCATAGCTTCTAATTCGAATGGAAGGAGATGGGATGTGTATTGGTCTAATGGTAGCACAGTGGTCTGGATAACCAGAGATGTGGGTTCGACTCCCAGGTATGGCAACACTCATCTTTTTCCATTTCTCCGAGGGTTATAAACCCCACTATCAAGCTATAAATTTCTTTATTCTAAAATACGGTGAAAGCTTATAATATATAATTTCTAATTTCAAACGAGCGCACCGTTTCAAATACATACTTACATGTTTACGTTTATAATTTGCTTGTTTATCATTCACTTGCTAAGTTCATAGCTTCTAATTCGAATGGAAGGAGATGGGATGTGTATTGGTCTAATGGTAGGACAGTGGTCTGGATAACCAAAGATGTGGGTTCGACTCCCATGTATGGCAACACTCATCTTTTTCCATTTCTCCGAGGGTTATAATCCCCACTATCAAGCTATAAATTTCTTTAGTCTAAAATACGGTGAAAGCTTATAATTTCTAATTTCTAATTTCAAACTCGCGCACCGTTTCAAAAACATACTTACATGTTTACGTTTATAATGTGCTTGTTTATCATTCACTTGCTAAGTTCATAGCTTCTAATTCGAATGGAAGGAGATGGGACGTGTATTGGTGTAATGGTAGCACAGTGGTCTGGATAACCAAATATGTGGGTTCGACTCCCATGTATGGCAACACTCATATTTTTTCCATTTCTCCGAGGGTTATAAACCCCACTATCAACCTATAAATTTCTTTATTCTAAAATACGGTGAAAGCTTATAATTTATAATTTCTAATTTCAAACGAGCGCACCGTTTCAAATACATACTTACATGTTTACGTTTATAATTTGTTTGTTTATCATTCACTTGCTAAGTTCATAGCTTCTAATTCGAATGGAAGGAGATGGGATGTGTATTGGTGTAATGGTAGCACAATGGTCTGGATAACAAAATATGTGGGTTCGACTCCCAGGTATGGCAACACTCATCTTTTTCCATTTCTCCTTGGGTTATAAACCCCACTATCAAGCTATACATTTCTTTAGTCTAAAATACGGTGAAAGCTTATAATTTCTAATTTCTAATTTCAAACGAGCGCACCGTTTCAAAAACATACTTACATGTTTACGTTTATAATTTGCTTGTTTATCATTCACTTGCTAAGTTCATAGCTTCTAATTCGAATGGAAGGAGATGGGATGTGTATTGGTCTAATGGTAGGACAGTGGTCTGGATAACCAGAGATGTGGGTTCGACTCCCAGGTATGGCAACACTCATCTTTTTCCATTTCTCCGAGGATTATAATCCCCACTATCAAGCTATAAATATCTTTAGTCTAACATACGGTGAAAGCTTATAATTTCTAATTTCTAATTTCAAACGAGCGCACCGTTTCAAACACATACTTACATGTTTACGTTTATAATTAGCTTGTTTATCATTCACTTGCTAAGTTCATAGCTTCTAATTCGAATGGAAGGAGATGGGATGTGTATTGGTCTAATGGTAGGACAGTGGTCTGGATAACCAGAGATGTGGGTTCGACTCCCATGTATGGCAACACTCATCTTTTTCCATTTCTCCGAGGGTTATAATCCCCACTATCACGCTATAAATTTCTCTAGTCTAAAATACGGTGAAAGCTTATAATTTCCAATTTCTAGTTTCAAACGAGCGCACAGTTTCAAAAACATTCTTACATGTTTGCGTTTATAATTTGCTTGTTTATCATTCACTTTCTAAGTTCATAGCTTCTAATTCGAATGGAAGGAGATGGGATGTGTATTGGTCTAATGGTAGGACAGTGGTCTGGATAACCAGAGATGTGGGTTCGACTCCCAGGTATGGCAACACTCATCTTTTTCCATTTCTCCGAGGGTTATAAACCCCACTATCAAGCTATAAATTTCTTTATTCTAAAATACGGTGAAAGCTTATAATATATAATTTCTAATTTCAAACGAGCGCACCGTTTCAAATACATACTTACATGTTTACGTTTATAATTTGCTTGTTTATCATTCACTTGCTAAGTTCATAGCTTCTAATTCGAATGGAAGGAGATGGGATGTGTATTGGTCTAATGGTAGGACAGTGGTCTGGATAACCAAAGATGTGGGTTCGACTCCCATGTATGGCAACACTCATCTTTTTCCATTTCTCCGAGGGTTATAATCCCCACTATCAAGCTATAAATTTCTTTAGTCTAAAATACGGTGAAAGCTTATAATTTCTAATTTCTAATTTCAAACTCGCGCACCGTTTCAAAAACATACTTACATGTTTACGTTTATAATGTGCTTGTTTATCATTCACTTGCTAAGTTCATAGCTTCTAATTCGAATGGAAGGAGATGGGACGTGTATTGGTGTAATGGTAGCACAGTGGTCTGGATAACCAAATATGTGGGTTCGACTCCCATGTATGGCAACACTCATATTTTTTCCATTTCTCCGGGGGTTATAAACCCCACTATCAACCTATAAATTTCTTTATTCTAAAATACGGTGAAAGCTTATAATTTATAATTTCTAATTTCAAACGAGCGCACCGTTTCAAATACATACTTACATGTTTACGTTTATAATTTGTTTGTTTATCATTCACTTGCTAAGTTCATAGCTTCTAATTCGAATGGAAGGAGATGGGATGTGTATTGGTGTAATGGTAGCACAATGGTCTGGATAACAAAATATGTGGGTTCGACTCCCAGGTATGGCAACACTCATCTTTTTCCATTTCTCCGAGGGTTATAAACCCCACTATCAAGCTATACATTTCTTTAGTCTAAAATACGGTGAAAGCTTATAATTTCTAATTTCTAATTTCAAACGAGCGCACCGTTTCAAAAACATACTTACATGTTTACGTTTATAATTTGCTTGTTTATCATTCACTTGCTAAGTTCATAGCTTCTAATTCGAATGGAAGGAGATGGGATGTGTATTGGTCTAATGGTAGGACAGTGGTCTGGATAACCAGAGATGTGGGTTCGACTCCCAGGTATGGCAACACTCATCTTTTTCCATTTCTCCGAGGATTATAATCCCCACTATCAAGCTATAAATATCTTTAGTCTAACATACGGTGAAAGCTTATAATTTCTAATTTCTAATTTCAAACGAGCGCACCGTTTCAAACACATACTTACATGTTTACGTTTATAATTAGCTTGTTTATCATTCACTTGCTAAGTTCATAGCTTCTAATTCGAATGGAAGGAGATGGGATGTGTATTGGTCTAATGGTAGGACAGTGGTCTGGATAACCAAAGATGTGGGTTCGACTCCCATGTATGGCAACACTCATCTTTTTCCATTTCTCCGAGGGTTATAATCCCCACTATCACGCTATAAATTTCTCTAGTCTAAAATACGGTGAAAGCTTATAATTTCCAATTTCTAGTTTCAAACGAGCGCACAGTTTCAAAAACATACTTACATGTTTGCGTTTATAATTTGCTTGTTTATCATTCACTTTCTAAGTTCATAGCTTCTAATTCGAATGGAAGGAGATGGGATGTGTATTGGTGTAATGGTAGCACAATGGTCTGGATAACAAAATATGTGGGTTCGACTCCCAGGTATGGCAACACTCATCTTTTTCCATTTCTCCTTGGGTTATAAACCCCACTATCAAGCTATACATTTCTTTAGTCTAAAATCCGGTGAAAGCTTATAATTTCTAATTTCTAATTTCAAACGAGCGCACCGTTTCAAAAACATACTTACATGTTTACGTTTATAATTTGCTTGTTTATCATTCACTTGCTAAGTTCATAGCTTCTAATTCGAATGGAAGGAGATGGGATGTGTATTGCTCTAATGGTAGGACAGTGGTCTGGATAACCAGAGATGTGGGTTCGACTCCCAGGTATGGCAACACTCATCTTTTTCCATTTCTCCTAGGGTTATAAACCCCACTATCAAGCTATACATTTCTTTAGTCTAAAATACGGTGAAAGCTTATAATTTCTAATTTCTAATTTCAAACTCGAGCACCGTTTCAAAAACATACTAACATGTTTACGTTTATAATTTGCTCGTTTATCATTCACTTGCTAAGTTCATAGCTTCTAATTCGAATGGAAGGAGATGGGATGTGTATTCGTGTAATGGTAGCACAGTGGTCTGGATAACCAAAGATGTGTGTTCGACTCCCAGGTATGGCAACACTCATCTTTTTCCATTTCTCCGAGGATTATAATCCCCACTATCAAGCTATAAATATGTTTAGTCTAACATACGGTGACAGCTTATAATTTCTAATTTCTAATTTCAAACGAGCGCACCGTTTCAAAAACATACTTACATGTTTACGTTTATAATTTGCTTGTTTATCATTCACTTGCTAAGTTCATAGCTTCTAATTCGAATGGAAGGAGATGGGATGTGTATTGGTCTAATGGTAGGACAGTGGTCTGGATAACCAAAGATGTGGGTTCGACTCCCATGTATGGCAACACTCATCTTTTTCCATTTCTCCGAGGGTTATAATCCCCACTATCAAGCTATAAATTTATTTAGTCTAAAATACGGTGAAAGCTTATAATTTCTAATTTCTAATTTCAAACTCGCGCACCGTTTCAAAAACATACTTACATGTTTACGTTTATAATGTGCTTGTTTATCATTCACTTGCTAAGTTCATAGCTTCTAATTCGAATGGAAGGAGATGGGACGTGTATTGGTGTAATGGTAGCACAGTGGTCTGGATAACCAAATATGTGGGTTCGACTCCCATGTATGGCAACACTCATATTTTTTCCATTTCTCCGGGGGTTATAAACCCCACTATCAACCTATAAATTTCTTTATTCTAAAATACGGTGAAAGCTTATAATTTATAATTTCTAATTTCAAACGAGCGCACCGTTTCAAATACATACTTACATGTTTACGTTTATAATTTGTTTGTTTATCATTCACTTGCTAAGTTCATAGCTTCTAATTCGAATGGAAGGAGATGGGATGTGTATTGGTGTAATGGTAGCACAATGGTCTGGATAACAAAATATGTGGGTTCGACTCCCAGGTATGGCAACACTCATCTTTTTCCATTTCTCCGAGGGTTATAAACCCCACTATCAAGCTATACATTTCTTTAGTCTAAAATACGGTGAAAGCTTATAATTTCTAATTTCTAATTTCAAACGAGCGCACCGTTTCAAAAACATACTTACATGTTTACGTTTATAATTTGCTTGTTTATCATTCACTTGCTAAGTTCATAGCTTCTAATTCGAATGGAAGGAGATGGGATGTGTATTGGTCTAATGGTAGGACAGTGGTCTGGATAACCAGAGATGTGGGTTCGACTCCCAGGTATGGCAACACTCATCTTTTTCCATTTCTCCGAGGATTATAATCCCCACTATCAAGCTATAAATATCTTTAGTCTAACATACGGTGAAAGCTTATAATTTCTAATTTCTAATTTCAAACGAGCGCACCGTTTCAAACACATACTTACATGTTTACGTTTATAATTAGCTTGTTTATCATTCACTTGCTAAGTTCATAGCTTCTAATTCGAATGGAAGGAGATGGGATGTGTATTGGTCTAATGGTAGGACAGTGGTCTGGATAACCAAAGATGTGGGTTCGACTCCCATGTATGGCAACACTCATCTTTTTCCATTTCTCCGAGGGTTATAATCCCCACTATCACGCTATAAATTTCTCTAGTCTAAAATACGGTGAAAGCTTATAATTTCCAATTTCTAGTTTCAAACGAGCGCACAGTTTCAAAAACATACTTACATGTTTGCGTTTATAATTTGCTTGTTTATCATTCACTTTCTAAGTTCATAGCTTCTAATTCGAATGGAAGGAGATGGGATGTGTATTGGTGTAATGGTAGCACAATGGTCTGGATAACAAAATATGTGGGTTCGACTCCCAGGTATGGCAACACTCATCTTTTTCCATTTCTCCTTGGGTTATAAACCCCACTATCAAGCTATACATTTCTTTAGTCTAAAATCCGGTGAAAGCTTATAATTTCTAATTTCTAATTTCAAACGAGCGCACCGTTTCAAAAACATACTTACATGTTTACGTTTATAATTTGCTTGTTTATCATTCACTTGCTAAGTTCATAGCTTCTAATTCGAATGGAAGGAGATGGGATGTGTATTGCTCTAATGGTAGGACAGTGGTCTGGATAACCAGAGATGTGGGTTCGACTCCCAGGTATGGCAACACTCATCTTTTTCCATTTCTCCTAGGGTTATAAACCCCACTATCAAGCTATACATTTCTTTAGTCTAAAATACGGTGAAAGCTTATAATTTCTAATTTCTAATTTCAAACTCGAGCACCGTTTCAAAAACATACTAACATGTTTACGTTTATAATTTGCTCGTTTATCATTCACTTGCTAAGTTCATAGCTTCTAATTCGAATGGAAGGAGATGGGATGTGTATTCGTGTAATGGTAGCACAGTGGTCTGGATAACCAAAGATGTGTGTTCGACTCCCAGGTATGGCAACACTCATCTTTTTCCATTTCTCCGAGGATTATAATCCCCACTATCAAGCTATAAATATGTTTAGTCTAACATACGGTGACAGCTTATAATTTCTAATTTCTAATTTCAAACGAGCGCACCGTTTCAAAAACATACTTACATGTTTACGTTTATAATTTGCTAGTTTATCATTCACTTGCTAAGTTCATAGCTTCTAATTCGAATGGAAGGAGATGGGATGTGTATTGGTCTAATGGTAGGACAGTGGTCTGGATAGCCAAAGATGTGGGTTCGACTCCCATGTATGGCAACACTCATCTTTTTCCATTTCTCCGAGGGTTATAATCCCCACTATCAAGCTATAAATTTCTTTAGTCTAAAATACTGTGAAAGTTATAATTTCTAATTTCTAATTTCAAACTCGCGCACCGTTTCAAACACATACTTACATGTTTACGCTTATAATTAGCTTGTTTATCATTCACTTGCTAAGTTCATAGCTTCTAATTCGAATGGTAGGAGATGGGATGTGTATTGGTCTAATGGTAGGACAGTGGTCTGGATAACCAAAGATGTGGGTTCGACACCCATGTATAGGAACACTCATCTTTTTCCATTTCTCCGAGGGTTATAATCCCCACTATCACGCTATAAATTTCTTTAGTCTAAAATACGGTGAAAGCTTATAATTTCTAATTTCTAGTTTCAAACGAGCGCACCGTTTCAAAAACATACTTACATGTTTGCGTTTATAATTTGCTTGTTTATCATTCACTTGCTAAGTTCATAGCTTCTAATTCGAATGGAAGGAGATGGGACGTGTATTGGTGTAATGGTAGCACAGTGGTCTGGATAACCAAATATGTGGGTTCGACTCCCATGTATGGCAACACTCATCTTTTTTCCATTTCTCCGAGGGTTATAAACCCCACTATCAAGCTATACATTTCTTTATTCTAAAATACGGTGAAAGCTTATAATTTCTAATTTCTAATTTCAAACGAGCGCACCGTTTCAAATACATACTTACATGTTTACGTTTATAATTTGTTTGTTTATCATTCACTTGCTAAGTTCATAGCTTCTAATTCGAATGGAAGGAGATGGGATGTGTATTGGTGTAATGGTAGCACAATGGTCTGGATAACAATATATGTAGGTTCGACTCCCAGGTATGGCAACACTCATCTTTTTCCATTTCTCCTTGGGTTATAAACCCCACTATCAAGCTATACATTTCTTTAGTCTAAAATCCGGTGAAAGCTTATAATTACTAATTTCTAATTTCAAACGAGCGCACCGTTTCAAAAACATACTTACATGTTTACGTTTATAATGTGCTTGTTTATCATTCACTTGCTAAGTTCATAGCTTCTAATTCGAATGGAAGGAGATGGGACGTGTATTGGTGTAATGGTAGCACAGTGGTCTGGATAACCAAATATATGGGTTCGACTCCCATGTATGGCAACACTCATATTTTTTCCATTTCTCCGAGGGTTATAAACCCCACTATCAAGCTATAAATTTCTTTATTCTAAAATACGGTGAAAGCTTATAATTTATAATTTCTAATTTCAAACGAGCGCACCGTTTCAAAAACATACTTACATGTTTGCGTTTATAATTTGCTTGTTTATCATTCACTTTCTAAGTTCATAGCTTCTAATTCGAATGGAAGGAGATGGGATGTGTATTGGTGTAATGGTAGCACAATGGTCTGGATAACAATATATGTAGGTTCGACTCCCAGGTATGGCAACACTCATCTTTTTCCATTTCTCCTTGGGTTATAAACCCCACTATCAAGCTATACATTTCTTTAGTCTAAAATCCGGTGAAAGCTTATAATTACTAATTTCTAATTTCAAACGAGCGCACCGTTTCAAAAACATACTTACATGTTTACGTTTATAATGTGCTTGTTTATCATTCACTTGCTAAGTTCATAGCTTCTAATTCGAATGGAAGGAGATGGGACGTGTATTGGTGTAATGGTAGCACAGTGGTCTGGATAACCAAATATATGGGTTCGACTCCCATGTATGGCAACACTCATATTTTTTCCATTTCTCCGAGGGTTATAAACCCCACTATCAAGCTATAAATTTCTTTATTCTAAAATACGGTGAAAGCTTATAATTTATAATTTCTAATTTCAAACGAGCGCACCGTTTCAAAAACATACTTACATGTTTGCGTTTATAATTTGCTTGTTTATCATTCACTTTCTAAGTTCATAGCTTCTAATTCGAATGGAAGGAGATGGGATGTGTATTGGTGTAATGGTAGCACAATGGTCTGGATAACAAAATATGTGGGTTCGACTCCCAGGTATGGCAACACTCATCTTTTTCCATTTCTCCTTGGGTTATAATCCCCACTATCAAGCTATAAATATGTTTAGTCTAACATACGGTGACAGCTTATAATTTCTAATTTCTAATTTCAAACGAGCGCACCGTTTCAAAAACATACTTACATGTTTACGTTTATAATTTGCTAGTTTATCATTCACTTGCTAAGTTCATAGCTTCTAATTCGAATGGAAGGAGATGGGATGTGTATTGGTCTAATGGTAGGACAGTGGTCTGGATAGCCAAAGATGTGGGTTCGACTCCCATGTATGGCAACACTCATCTTTTTTCCATTTCTCCGAGGGTTATAAACCCCACTATCAAGCTATACATTTCTTTATTCTAAAATACGGTGAAAGCTTATAATTTCTAATTTCTAATTTCAAACGAGCGCACCGTTTCAAATACATACTTACATGTTTACGTTTATAATTTGTTTGTTTATCATTCACTTGCTAAGTTCATAGCTTCTAATTCGAATGGAAGGAGATGGGATGTGTATTGGTGTAATGGTAGCACAATGGTCTGGATAACAATATATGTAGGTTCGACTCCCAGGTATGGCAACACTCATCTTTTTCCATTTCTCCTTGGGTTATAAACCCCACTATCAAGCTATACATTTCTTTAGTCTAAAATCCGGTGAAAGCTTATAATTACTAATTTCTAATTTCAAACGAGCGCACCGTTTCAAAAACATACTTACATGTTTACGTTTATAATGTGCTTGTTTATCATTCACTTGCTAAGTTCATAGCTTCTAATTCGAATGGAAGGAGATGGGACGTGTATTGGTGTAATGGTAGCACAGTGGTCTGGATAACCAAATATATGGGTTCGACTCCCATGTATGGCAACACTCATATTTTTTCCATTTCTCCGAGGGTTATAAACCCCACTATCAAGCTATAAATTTCTTTATTCTAAAATACGGTGAAAGCTTATAATTTATAATTTCTAATTTCAAACGAGCGCACCGTTTCAAAAACATACTTACATGTTTGCGTTTATAATTTGCTTGTTTATCATTCACTTTCTAAGTTCATAGCTTCTAATTCGAATGGAAGGAGATGGGATGTGTATTGGTGTAATGGTAGCACAATGGTCTGGATAACAAAATATGTGGGTTCGACTCCCAGGTATGGCAACACTCATCTTTTTCCATTTCTCCTTGGGTTATAAACCCCACTATCAAGCTATACATTTCTTTAGTCTAAAATCCGGTGAAAGCTTATAATTTCTAATTTCTAACGAGCGCACCGTTTCAAAAACATACTTACATGTTTACGTTTATAATTTGCTTGTTTATCATTCACTTGCTAAGTTCATAGCTTCTAATTCGAATGGAAGGAGATGGGATGTGTATTGCTCTAATGGTAGGACAGTGGTCTGGATAACCAGAGATGTGGGTTCGACTCCCAGGTATGGCAACACTCATCTTTTTCCATTTCTCCTAGGGTTATAAACCCCACTATCAAGCTATACATTTCTTTAGTCTAAAATACGGTGAAAGCTTATAATTTCTAATTTCTAATTTCAAACTCGAGCACCGTTTCAAAAACATACTAACATGTTTACGTTTATAATTTGCTCGTTTATCATTCACTTGCTAAGTTCATAGCTTCTAATTCGAATGGAAGGAGATGGGATGTGTATTCGTGTAATGGTAGCACAGTGGTCTGGATAACCAAAGATGTGTGTTCGACTCCCAGGTATGGCAACACTCATCTTTTTCCATTTCTCCGAGGATTATAATCCCCACTATCAAGCTATAAATATGTTTAGTCTAACATACGGTGACAGCTTATAATTTCTAATTTCTAATTTCAAACGAGCGCACCGTTTCAAAAACATACTTACATGTTTACGTTTATAATTTGCTAGTTTATCATTCACTTGCTAAGTTCATAGCTTCTAATTCGAATGGAAGGAGATGGGATGTGTATTGGTCTAATGGTAGGACAGTGGTCTGGATAGCCAAAGATGTGGGTTCGACTCCCATGTATGGCAACACTCATCTTTTTCCATTTCTCCGAGGGTTATAATCCCCACTATCAAGCTATAAATTTCTTTAGTCTAAAATACTGTGAAAGTTATAATTTCTAATTTCTAATTTCAAACTCGCGCACCGTTTCAAACACATACTTACATGTTTACGCTTATAATTAGCTTGTTTATCATTCACTTGCTAAGTTCATAGCTTCTAATTCGAATGGTAGGAGATGGGATGTGTATTGGTCTAATGGTAGGACAGTGGTCTGGATAACCAAAGATGTGGGTTCGACACCCATGTATAGGAACACTCATCTTTTTCCATTTCTCCGAGGGTTATAATCCCCACTATCACGCTATAAATTTCTTTAGTCTAAAATACGGTGAAAGCTTATAATTTCTAATTTCTAGTTTCAAACGAGCGCACCGTTTCAAAAACATACTTACATGTTTGCGTTTATAATTTGCTTGTTTATCATTCACTTGCTAAGTTCATAGCTTCTAATTCGAATGGAAGGAGATGGGACGTGTATTGGTGTAATGGTAGCACAGTGGTCTGGATAACCAAATATGTGGGTTCGACTCCCATGTATGGCAACACTCATCTTTTTTCCATTTCTCCGAGGGTTATAAACCCCACTATCAAGCTATACATTTCTTTATTCTAAAATACGGTGAAAGCTTATAATTTCTAATTTCTAATTTCAAACGAGCGCACCGTTTCAAAAACATACTTACATGTTTACGTTTATTATTTGCTTGTTTATCATTCACTTGCTAAGTTCATAGCTTCTAATTCGAATAGAAGGAGATGGGATGTGTATTGGTGTAATGGTAGCACAGTGGTCTGGATAACCAAATATGTGGGTTCGACTCCCATGTATGGCAACACTCATCTTTTTCCATTTCTCCTTGGGTTATAAACCCCACTATCAAGCTATACATTTCTTTAGTCTAAAATCCGGTGAAAGCTTATAATTTCTAATTTCTAATTTCAAACGAGCGCACCGTTTCAAAAACATACTTACATGTTTACGTTTATTATTTGCTTGTTTATCATTCACTTGCTAAGTTCATAGCTTCTAATTCGAATAGAAGGAGATGGGATGTGTATTGGTCTAATGGTAGGACAGTGGTCTGGAAAACCAGAGATGTGGGTTCGACTCCCAGGTATGGCAACACTCATCTTTTTCCATTTCTCCGAGGGTTATAAACCCCACTATCAAGCTATAAATTTCTTTATTCTAAAATACGGTGAAAGCTTATAATTTCTAATTTCTAATTTCAAACTCGCGCACCGTTTCAAACACATACTTACATGTTTACGCTTATAATTAGCTTGGTTATCATTCACTTGCTAAGTTCATAGCTTCTAATTCGAATGGAAGGAGATGGGATGTGTATTGGTCTAATGGTAGAACAGTGGTTTGGATAACCAAAGATGTGGGTTCGACTCCCAGGTATGGCAACACTCATCTTTTTCCATTTCTCCGAGGGTTATAATCCCCACTATCACGCTATAAATTTCTTTAGTCTAAAATACGGTGAAAGCTTATAATTTCTAATTTCTAGTTTCAAACGAGCGCACCGTTTCAAAAACATACTTACATGTTTGCGTTTATAATTTGCTTGTTTATCATTCACTTGCTAAGTTCATAGCTTCTAATTCGAATGGAAGGAGATGGGACGTGTATTGGTGTAATGGTAGCACAGTGGTCTGGATAACCAAATATGTGGGTTCGACTCCCATGTATGGCAACACTCATCTTTTTTCCATTTCTCCGACGGTTATAAACCCCACTATCAAGCTATACATTTCTTTATTCTAAAATCCGGTGAAAGCTTATAATTTCTAATTTCTAATTTCAAACGAGCGCACCGTTTCAAATACATACTTACATGTTTACGTTTATAATTTGTTTGTTTATCATTCACTTGCTAAGTTCATAGCTTCTAATTCGAATGGAAGGAGATGGGATGTGTATTGGTGTAATGGTAGCACAATGGTCTGGATAACAATATATGTAGGTTCGACTCCCAGGTATGGCAACACTCATCTTTTTCCATTTCTCCTTGGGTTATAAACCCCACTATCAAGCTATACATTTCTTTAGTCTAAAATCCGGTGAAAGCTTATAATTTCTAATTTCTAATTTCAAACGAGCGCACCGTTTCAAAAACATACTTACATGTTTACGTTTATAATGTGCTTGTTTATCATTCACTTGCTAAGTTCATAGCTTCTAATTCGAATGGAAGGAGATGGGACGTGTATTGGTGTAATGGTAGCACAGTGGTCTGGATAACCAAATATGTGGGTTCGACTCCCATGTATGGCAACACTCATATTTTTTCCATTTCTCCGAGGGTTATAAACCCCACTATCAAGCTATAAATTTCTTTATTCTAAAATACGGTGAAAGCTTATAATTTATAATTTATAATTTCAAACGAGCGCACCGTTTCAAATACATACTTACATGTTTACGTTTATAATTTGTTTGTTTATCATTCACTTGCTAAGTTCATAGCTTCTAATTCGAATGGAAGGAGATGGGATGTGTATTGGTGTAATGGTAGCACAATGGTCTGGATAACAAAATATGTGGGTTCGACTCCCAGGTATGGCAACACTCATCTTTTTCCATTTCTCCTTGGGTTATAAACCCCACTATCAAGCTATACATTTCTTTAGTCTAAAATCCGGTGAAAGCTTATAATTTCTAATTTCTAATTTCAAACGAGCGCACCGTTTCAAAAACATACTTACATGTTTACGTTTATAATTTGCTTGTTTATCATTCACTTGCTAAGTTCATAGCTTCTAATTCGAATAGAAGGAGATGGGATGTGTATTGGTCTAATTGTAGGACAGTGGTCTGGATAACCAGAGATGTGGGTTCGACTCCCAGGTATGGCAACACTCATCTTTTTCCATTTCTCCGAGGGTTATAAACCCCACTATCAAGCTATAAATTTCTTTATTCTAAAATACGGTGAAAGCTTATAATTTATAATTTCTAATTTCAAACGAGCGCACCGTTTCAAATACATACTTACATGTTTACGTTTATAATTTGCTTGTTTATCATTCACTTGCTAAGTTCATAGCTTCTAATTCGAATGGAAGGAGATGGGATGTGTATTGGTCTAATGGTAGGACAGTGGTCTGGATAACCAAAGATGTGGGTTCGACTCCCATGTATGGCAACACTCATCTTTTTCCATTTCTCCGAGGGTTATAATCCCCACTATCAAGCTATAAATTTCTTTAGTCTAAAATACGGTGAAAGCTTATAATTTCTAATTTCTAATTTCAAACTCGCGCACCGTTTCAAAATCATACTTACATGTTTACGTTTATAATGTGCTTGTTTATCATTCACTTGCTAAGTTCATAGCTTCTAATTCGAATGGAAGGAGATGGGACGTGTATTGGTGTAATGGTAGCAGAGTGGTCTGGATAACCAAATATGTGGGTTCGACTCCCATGTATGGCAACACTCATATTTTTTCCATTTCTCCGAGGGTTATAAACCCCACTATCAAGCTATAAATTTATTTATTCTAAAATACGGTGAAAGCTTATAATTTATAATTTCTAATTTCAAACGAGCGCACCGTTTCAAATACATACTTACATGTTTACGTTTATAATTTGTTTGTTTATCATTCACTTGCTAAGTTCATAGCTTCTAATTCGAATGGAAGGAGATGGGATGTGGATTGGTGTAATGGTAGCACAATGGTCTGGATAACAAAATATGTGGGTTCGACTCCCAGGTATGGCAACACTCATCTTTTTCCATTTCTCCTTGGGTTATAAACCCCACTATCAAGCTATACATTTCTTTAGTCTAAAATACGGTGAAAGCTTATAATTTCTAATTTCTAATTTCAAACGAGCGCACCGTTTCAAAAACATACTTACATGTTTACGTTTATAATTTGCTTGTTTATCATTCACTTGCTAAGTTCATAGCTTCTAATTCGAATGGAAGGAGATGGGATGTGTATTGGTCTAATGGTAGGACAGTGGTCTGGATAACCAGAGATGTGGGTTCGACTCCCAGGTATGGCAACACTCATCTTTTTCCATTTCTCCGAGGATTATAATCCCCACTATCAAGCTATAAATATCTTTAGTCTAACATACGGTGAAAGCTTATAATTTCTAATTTCTAATTTCAAACGAGCGCACCGTTTCAAAAACATACTCACATGTTTACGTTTATAATTTACTTGTTTATCATTCACTTGCTAAGTTCATAGCTTCTAATTCGAATGGAAGGAGATGGGATATGTATTGGTCTAATGGTAGGACAGTGGTCTGGATAACCAAAGATGTGGGTTCGACTCCCATGTATGGCAACACTCATCTTTTTCCATTTCTCCGAGGGTTATAATCCCCACTATCAAGCTATAAATTTCTTTAGTCTAAAATACGGTGAAAGCTTATAATTTCTAATTTCTAATTTCAAACGAGCGCACCGTTTCAAACACATACTTACATGTTTACGTTTATAATTAGCTTGTTTATCATTCACTTGCTAAGTTCATAGCTTCTAATTCGAATGGAAGGAGATGGGATGTGTATTAGTGTAATGGTAGCACAGTGGTCTGGATAACCAAATATGTGGGTTCGACTCCCATGTATGGCAACACTCATCTTTTTCCATTTCTCCGAGGGTTATAAACCCAACTATCAAGCTATAAATATCTTTAGTCTAACATACGGTGAAAGCTTATAATTTCTAATTTCTAATTTCAAACGAGCGCACCGTTTCAAAAACATACTTACATGTTTACGTTTATAATTTGCTTGTTTATCATTCACTTGCTAAGTTCATAGCTTCTAATTCGAATGGAAGGAGATAGGATGTGTATTGGTCTAATGGTAGGACAGTGGTCTGGATAACCAAAGATGTGGGTTCGACTCCCAGGTATGGCAACACTCATCTTTTTCCATTTATCCTAGGGTTATAAACCCCACTATCAAGCTATACATTTCTTTAGTCTAAAATACGGTGAAAGCTTATAATTTCAAACTCGTGCACCGTTTCAAAAAGATACTTACATGTTTACGTTTATAATTTGCTTGTCTATCATTCACTTGCTCAGTTCATAGCTTCAAATTCGAATGGAAGGAGATGGGATGTGTATTGGTCTAATGGTAGGACAGTGGTCTGGATAACAATATATGTGGGTTCGACTCCCATGTATGGCAACACTCATCTTTTTCAATTTCTCCGAGGGTTATAATCCCCACTATCAAGCTATAAATTTCTTTAGTCTAAAATACGGTGAAAGCTTATAATTTCTAATTTCTAGTTTCAAACGAGCGCACCGTTTCAAAAACATACTTACATGTTTACGTTTATAATGTGCTTGTTTATCATTCACTTGCTAAGTTCATAGTTTCTAATTCGAATGGAAGGAGATGGGATGTGTATTGGTGTAATGGTAGCACAGTGGTCTGGATAACCAAATATGTGGGTTCGACTCCCATGTATGGCAACACTCATCTTTTTCCATTTCTCCGAGGGTTATAATCCCCACTATCACGCTATAAATTTCTTCAGTCTAAAATACGGTGAAAGCTTATAATTTCTAATTTCTAGTTTCAAACGAGCGCACCGTTTCAAAAACATACTTACATGTTTACGTTTATAATTTGCTTGTTTATCATTCACTTGCTAAGTTCATAGCTTCTAATTCGAATGGAAGGAGATGGGATGTGTATTGGTGTAATGGTAGCACAGTGGTCTGGATAACCAAAGATGTGGGTTCGACTCCCATGTATGGCAACACTCATCTTTTTTCCATTTCTCCGAGGGTTATAAACCCCACTATCAAGCTATAAATTTCTTTATTCTAAAATACGGTGAGAACTTATAATTTCTAATTTTTAATTTCAAACGAGCGCACCGTTTCAAATACATACTTACATGTTTGCGTTTATAATTTGCTTGTTTATCATTCACTTGCTAAGTTCATAGCTTCTAATTCGAATGGAAGGAGATGGGACGTGTATTGGTGTAATGGTAGCACAGTGGTCTGGATAACCAAATATATGGGTTCAACTCCCATGTATGGCAACACTCATCTTTTTTCCATTTCTCCGAGGGTTATAAACCCCACTATCAAGCTATAAATTTCTTTATTCTAAAATACGGTGAAAGCTTATAATTTCTAATTTCTAATTTCAAACGAGCGCACCGTTTCAAATACATACTTACATGTTTACGTTTATAATTTGTTTGTTTATCATTCACTTGCTAAGTTCATAGCTTCTAATTCGAATGGAAGGAGATGGGATGTGTATTGGTCTAATGGTAGGACAGTGGTCTGGATAACCAAAGATGTGGGTTCGACTCCCAGGTATGGCAACACTCATCTTTTTCCATTTCTCCTAGGGTTATAAACCCCACTATCAAGCTATACATTTCTTTAGT
Organism: Eledone cirrhosa; assembly: GCA_964016885.1. NCBI lineage: Eukaryota > Metazoa > Mollusca > Cephalopoda > Octopoda > Eledonidae > Eledone > Eledone cirrhosa. Next base: position 19,582,990 of record OZ024744.1, on the reverse strand, counting down.
CTAAAATCCGGTGAAAGCTTATAATTTCTAATTTCTAATTTCAAACTCGCGCACCGTTTCAAAAACATACTTACATGTTTACGTTTATAATTTGCTTGTTTATCATTCACTTGCTAAGTTCATAGCTTCTAATTCGAATGGAAGAAGATGGGATGTGTATTGGTGTAATGGTAGCACAGTGGTCTGGATAACCAAATATGTGGGTGTGACTCCCATGTATGGCAACACTCATCTTTTTTCCATTTCTCCGAGGGTTATAAACCCCACTATCAAGCTATAAATTTCTTTATTCTAAAATACGGTGAGAGCTTATAATTTCTAATTTTTAATTTCAAACTCGCGCACCGTTTCAAATACATACTTACATGTTTACGTTTATGATTTGCTTGTTTATCATTCACTTGCTAAGTTCATAGCTTCTAATTCGAATGGAAGCAGATGGGATGTGTATTGGTGTAATGGTAGCACAATGGTCTGGATAACAAAATATGTGGGTTCGACTCCCAGGTATGGCAACACTCATATTTTTCTATTTCTCCTTGGGTTATAAACCCCACTATCAAGCTATACATTTCTTTAGTCTAAAATCCGGTGAAAGCTTATAATTTCTAATTTCTAATTTCAAACGAGCGCACCGTTTCAAAAACATACTTACATGTTTACGTTTATAATGTGCTTGTTTATCATTCACTTGCTAAGTTCATAGCTTCTAATTCGAATGGAAGGAGATGGGACGTGTATTGGTGTAATGGTAGCACAGTGGTCTGGATAACCAAATATGTGGGTTCGACTCCCATGTATGGCAACACTCATCTTTTTTCCATTTCTCCGAGGGTTATAAACCCCACTATCAAGCTATAAATTTCTTTATTCTAAAATACGGTGAAAGCTTATAATTTCTAATTTCTAATTTCAAACGAGCGCACCGTTTCAAATACATACTTACATGTTTACGTTTATAATTTGTTTGTTTATCATTCACTTGCTAAGTTCATAGCTTCTAATTCGAATGGAAGGAGATGGGATGTGTATTCGTGTAATGGTAGCACAGTGGTCTGGATAACCAAAGATGTGTGTTCGACTCCCAGGTATGGCAACACTCATCTTTTTCCATTTCTCCGAGGATTATAATCCCCACTATCAAGCTATAAATATCTTTAGTCTAACATACGGTGACAGCTTATAATTTCTAATTTCTAATTTCAAACGAGCGCACCGTTTCAAAAACATACTTACATGTTTACGTTTATAATTTGCTAGTTTATCATTCACTTGCTAAGTTCATAGCTTCTAATTCGAATGGAAGGAGATGGGATGTGTATTGGTCTAATGGTAGGACAGTGGTCTGGATAGCCAAAGATGTGGGTTCGACTCCCATGTATGGCAACACTCATCTTTTTCCATTTCTCCGAGGGTTATAATCCCCACTATCAAGCTATAAATTTCTTTAGTCTAAAATACTGTGAAAGTTATAATTTCTAATTTCTAATTTCAAACTCGCGCACCGTTTCAAACACATACTTACATGTTTGCGTTTATAATTTGCTTGTTTATCATTCACTTGCTAAGTTCATAGCTTCTAATTCGAATGGAAGGAGATGGGACGTGTATTGGTGTAATGGTAGCACAGTGGTCTGGATAACCAAATATGTGGGTTCGACTCCCATGTATGGCAACACTCATCTTTTTTCCATTTCTCCGAGGGTTATAAACCCACTATCAAGCTATACATTTCTTTATTCTAAAATACGGTGAAAGCTTATAATTTCTAATTTCTAATTTCAAACGAGCGCACCGTTTCAAATACATGCTTACATGTTTACGTTTATAATTTGTTTGTTTATCATTCACTTGCTAAGTTCATAGCTTCTAATTCGAATGGAAGGAGATGGGATGTGTATTGGTGTAATGGTAGCACAATGGTCTGGATAACAAAATATGTGTTTCGACTCCCAGGTATGGCAACACTCATCTTTTTCCATTTCTCCTTGGGTTATAAACCCCACTATCAAGCTATACATTTCTTTAGTCTAAAATCCGGTGAAAGCTTATAATTTCTAATTTCTAATTTCAAACGAGCGCACCGTTTCAAAAACATACTTACATGTTTACGTTTATAATTTGCTTGTTTATCATTCACTTGCTAAGTTCATAGCTTCTAATTCGAATGGAAGGAGATGGGATGTGTATTGCTCTAATGGTAGGACAGTGGTCTGGATAACCAGAGATGTGGGTTCGACTCCCAGGTATGGCAACACTCATCTTTTTCCATTTCTCCTAGGGTTATAAACCCCACTATCAAGCTATACATTTCTTTAGTCTAAAATAAGGTGAAAGCTTATAATTTCTAATTTCTAATTTCAAACTCGAGCACCGTTTCAAAAACATACTAACATGTTTACGTTTATAATTTGCTCGTTTATCATTCACTTGCTAAGTTCATAGCTTCTAATTCGAATGGAAGGAGATGGGATGTGTATTCGTGTAATGGTAGCACAGTGGTCTGGATAACCAAAGATGTGTGTTCGACTCCCAGGTATGGCAACACTCATCTTTTTCCATTTCTCCGAGGATTATAATCCCCACTATCAAGCTATAAATATCTTTAGTCTAACATACGGTGACAGCTTATAATTTCTAATTTCTAATTTCAAACGAGCGCACCGTTTCAAAAACATACTTACATGTTTACGTTTATAATTTGCTAGTTTATCATTCACTTGCTAAGTTCATAGCTTCTAATTCGAATGGAAGGAGATGGGATGTGTATTGGTCTAATGGTAGGACAGTGGTCTGGATAGCCAAAGATGTGGGTTCGACTCCCATGTATGGCAACACTCATCTTTTTCCATTTCTCCGAGGGTTATAATCCCCACTATCAAGCTATAAATTTCTTTAGTCTAAAATACTGTGAAAGTTATAATTTCTAATTTCTAATTTCAAACTCGCGCACCGTTTCAAACACATACTTACATGTTTGCGTTTATAATTTGCTTGTTTATCATTCACTTGCTAAGTTCATAGCTTCTAATTCGAATGGAAGGAGATGGGACGTGTATTGGTGTAATGGTAGCACAGTGGTCTGGATAACCAAATATGTGGGTTCGACTCCCATGTATGGCAACACTCATCTTTTTTCCATTTCTCCGAGGGTTATAAACCCCACTATCAAGCTATACGTTTCTTTATTCTAAAATACGGTGAAAGCTTATAATTTCTAATTTCTAATTTCAAACGAGCGCACCGTTTCAAATACATGCTTACATGTTTACGTTTATAATTTGTTTGTTTATCATTCACTTGCTAAGTTCATAGCTTCTAATTCGAATGGAAGGAGATGGGATGTGTATTGGTGTAATGGTAGCACAATGGTCTGGATAACAATATATGTAGGTTCGACTCCCAGGTATGGCAACACTCATCTTTTTCCATTTCTCCTTGGGTTATAAACCCCACTATCAAGCTATACATTTCTTTAGTCTAAAATCCGGTGAAAGCTTATAATTTCTAATTTCTAATTTCAAACGAGCGCACCGTTTCAAAAACATACTTACATGTTTACGTTTATAATTTGCTTGTTTATCATTCACTTGCTAAGTTCATAGCTTCTAATTCGAATAGAAGGAGATGGGATGTGTATTGGTCTAATGGTAGGACAGTGGTCTGGATAACCAGAGATGTGGGTTCGACTCCCAGGTATGGCAACACTCATCTTTTTCCATGTCTCCGAGGGTTATAAACCCCACTATCAAGCTATAAATTTCTTTATTCTAAAATACGGTGAAAGCTTATAATTTATAATTTCTAATTTCAAACGAGCGCACCGTTTCAAATACATACTTACATGTTTACGTTTATAATTTGCTTGTTTATCATTCACTTGCTAAGTTCATAGCTTCTAATTCGAATGGAAGGAGATGGGATGTGTATTGGTCTAATGGTAGGACAGTGGTCTGGATAACCAAAGATGTGGGTTCGACTCTCATGTATGGCAACACTCATCTTTTTCCATTTCTGCGAGGGTTATAATCCCCACTATCAAGCTATAAATTTCTTTAGTCTAAAATACGGTGAAAGCTTATAATTTCTAATTTCTAATTTCAAACTCGCGCACCGTTTCAAAAACATACTTACATGTTTACGTTTATAATTTGCTTGTTTATCATTCACTTGCTAAGTTCATAGCTTCTAATTCGAATGGAAGGAGATGGGATGTGTATTGGTCTAATGGTAGGACAGTGGTCTGGATAACCAGAGATGTGGGTTCGACTCCCAGGTATGGCAACACTCATCTTTTTCCATTTCTCCGAGGATTATAATCCCCACTATCAAGCTATAAATATCTTTAGTCTAACATACGGTGAAAGCTTATAATTTCTAATTTCTAATTTCAAACGAGCGCACCGTTTCAAAAACATACTCACATGTTTACGTTTATAATTTACTTGTTTATCATTCACTTGCTAAGTTCATAGCTTCTAATTCGAATGGAAGGAGATGGGATGTGTATTGGTCTAATGGTAGGACAGTGGTCTGGATAACCAAAGATGTGGGTTCGACTCCCATGTATGGCAACACTCATCTTTTTCCATTTCTCCGAGGGTTATAATCCCCACTATCAAGCTATAAATTTCTTTAGTCTAAAATACGGTGAAAGCTTATAATTTCTAATTTCTAATTTCAAACTCGCGCACCGTTTCAAACACATACTTACATGTTTACGTTTATAATTAGCTTGTTTATCATTCACTTGCTAAGTTCATAGCTTCTAATTCGAATGGAAGGAGATGGGATGTGTATTAGTGTAATGGTAGCACAGTGGTCTGGATAACCAAATATGTGGGTTCGACTCCCATGTATGGCAACACTCATCTTTTTTCATTTCTCCGAGGGTTATAAACCCAACTATCAAGCTATAAATATCTTTAGTCTAACATACGGTGAAAGCTTATAATTTCTAATTTCTAATTTCAAACGAGCGCACCGTTTCAAAAACATACTTACATGTTTACGTTTATAATTTGCTTGTTTATCATTCACTTGCTAAGTTCATAGCTTCTAATTCGAATGGAAGGAGATGGGATGTGTATTGGTCTAATGGTAGGACAGTGGTCTGGATAACCAAAGATGTGGGTTCGACTCCCAGGTATGGCAACACTCATCTTTTTCCATTTCTCCTAGGGTTATAAACCCCACTATCAAGCTATACATTTCTTTAGTCTAAAATACGGTGAAAGCTTATAATTTCAAACTCGTGCACCGTTTCAAAAAGATACTTACATGTTTACGTTTATAATTTGCTTGTCTATCATTCACTTGCCCAGTTCATAGCTTCTAATTCGAATGGAAGGAGATGGGATGTGTATTCGTGTAATGGTAGCACAGTGGTCTGGATAACCAAAGATGTGTGTTCGACTCCCAGGTATGGCAACACTCATCTTTTTCCATTTCTCCGAGGATTATAATCCCCACTATCAAGCTATAAATATCTTTAGTCTAACATACGGTGACAGCTTATAATTTCTAATTTCTAATTTCAAACGAGCGCACCGTTTCAAAAACATACTTACATGTTTACGTTTATAATTTGCTAGTTTATCATTCACTTGCTAAGTTCATAGCTTCTAATTCGAATGGAAGGAGATGGGATGTGTATTGGTCTAATGGTAGGACAGTGGTCTGGATAGCCAAAGATGTGGGTTCGACTCCCATGTATGGCAACACTCATCTTTTTCCATTTCTCCGAGGGTTATAATCCCCACTATCAAGCTATAAATTTCTTTAGTCTAAAATACTGTGAAAGTTATAATTTCTAATTTCTAATTTCAAACTCGCGCACCGTTTCAAACACATACTTACATGTTTGCGTTTATAATTTGCTTGTTTATCATTCACTTGCTAAGTTCATAGCTTCTAATTCGAATGGAAGGAGATGGGACGTGTATTGGTGTAATGGTAGCACAGTGGTCTGGATAACCAAATATGTGGGTTCGACTCCCATGTATGGCAACCTCATCTTTTTTCCATTTCTCCGAGGGTTATAAACCCCACTATCAAGCTATACATTTCTTTATTCTAAAATACGGTGAAAGCTTATAATTTCTAATTTCTAATTTCAAACGAGCGCACCGTTTCAAATACATGCTTACATGTTTACGTTTATAATTTGTTTGTTTATCATTCACTTGCTAAGTTCATAGCTTCTAATTCGAATGGAAGGAGATGGGATGTGTATTGGTGTAATGGTAGCACAATGGTCTGGATAACAAAATATGTGGGTTCGACTCCCAGGTATGGCAACACTCATCTTTTTCCATTTCTCCTTGGGTCATAAACCCCACTATCAAGCTATACATTTCTTTAGTCTAAAATCCGGTGAAAGCTTCTAATTTCTAATTTCTAATTTCAAACGAGCGCACCGTTTCAAAAACATACTTACATGTTTACGTTTATAATTTGCTTGTTTATCATTCACTTGCTAAGTTCATAGCTTCTAATTCGAATGGAAGGAGATGGGATGTGTATTGCTCTAATGGTAGGACAGTGGTCTGGATAACCAGAGATGTGGGTTCGACTCCCAGGTATGGCAACACTCATCTTTTTCCATTTCTCCTAGGGTTATAAACCCCACTATCAAGCTATACATTTCTTTAGTCTAAAATAAGGTGAAAGCTTATAATTTCTAATTTCTAATTTCAAACTCGAGCACCGTTTCAAAAAGATACTAACATGTTTACGTTTATAATTTGCTCGTTTATCATTCACTTGCTAAGTTCATAGCTTCTAATTCGAATGGAAGGAGATGGGATGTGTATTCGTGTAATGGTAGCACAGTGGTCTGGATAACCAAAGATGTGTGTTCGACTCCCAGGTATGGCAACACTCATCTTTTTCCATTTCTCCGAGGATTATAATCCCCACTATCAAGCTATAAATATCTTTAGTCTAACATACGGTGACAGCTTATAATTTCTAATTTCTAATTTCAAACGAGCGCACCGTTTCAAAAACATACTTACATGTTTACGTTTATAATTTGCTAGTTTATCATTCACTTGCTAAGTTCATAGCTTCTAATTCGAATGGAAGGAGATGGGATGTGTATTGGTCTAATGGTAGGACAGTGGTCTGGATAGCCAAAGATGTGGGTTCGACTCCCATGTATGGCAACACTCATCTTTTTCCATTTCTCCGAGGGTTATAATCCCCACTATCAAGCTATAAATTTCTTTAGTCTAAAATACTGTGAAAGTTATAATTTCTAATTTCTAATTTCAAACTCGCGCACCGTTTCAAACACATACTTACATGTTTGCGTTTATAATTTGCTTGTTTATCATTCACTTGCTAAGTTCATAGCTTCTAATTCGAATGGAAGGAGATGGGACGTGTATTGGTGTAATGGTAGCACAGTGGTCTGGATAACCAAATATGTGGGTTCGACTCCCATGTATGGCAACACTCATCTTTTTTCCATTTCTCCGAGGGTTATAAACCCCACTATCAAGCTATACATTTCTTTATTCTAAAATACGGTGAAAGCTTATAATTTCTAATTTCTAATTTCAAACGAGCGCACCGTTTCAAATACATGCTTACATGTTTACGTTTATAATTTGTATGTTTATCATTCACTTGCTAAGTTCATAGCTTCTAATTCGAATGGAAGGAGATGGGATGTGTATTGGTGTAATGGTAGCACAATGGTCTGGATAACAATATATGTAGGTTCGACTCCCAGGTATGGCAACACTCATCTTTTTCCATTTCTCCTTGGGTTATAAACCCCACTATCAAGCTATACATTTCTTTAGTCTAAAATCCGGTGAAAGCTTATAATTTCTAATTTCTAATTTCAAACGAGCGCACCGTTTCAAAAAAATAATTACATGTTTACGTTTATAATTTGCTTGTTTATCATTCACTTGCTAAGTTTATAGCTTCTAATTCGAATAGAAGGAGATGGGATGTGTATTGGTCTAATGGTAGGACAGTGGTCTGGATAACCAGAGATGTGGGTTCGACTCCCAGGTATGGCAACACTCATCTTTTTCCATGTCTCCGAGGGTTATAAACCCCACTATCAAGCTATAAATTTCTTTATTCTAAAATACGGTGAAAGCTTATAATTTATAATTTCTAATTTCAAACGAGCGCACCGTTTCAAATACATACTTACATGTTTACGTTTATAATTTGCTTGTTTATCATTCACTTGCTAAGTTCATAGCTTCTAATTCGAATGGAAGGAGATGGGATGTGTATTGGTCTAATGGTAGGACAGTGGTCTGGATAACCAAAGATGTGGGTTCGACTCCCATGTATGGCAACACTCATCTTTTTCCATTTCTCCGAGGGTTATAATCCCCACTATCAAGCTATAAATTTCTTTAGTCTAAAATACTGTGAAAGTTATAATTTCTAATTTCTAATTTCAAACTCGCGCACCGTTTCAAACACATACTTACATGTTTGCGTTTATAATTTGCTTGTTTATCATTCACTTGCTAAGTTCATAGCTTCTAATTCGAATGGAAGGAGATGGGACGTGTATTGGTGTAATGGTAGCACAGTGGTCTGGATAACCAAATATGTGGGTTCGACTCCCATGTATGGCAACCTCATCTTTTTTCCATTTCTCCGAGGGTTATAAACCCCACTATCAAGCTATACATTTCTTTATTCTAAAATACGGTGAAAGCTTATAATTTCTAATTTCTAATTTCAAACGAGCGCACCGTTTCAAATACATGCTTACATGTTTACGTTTATAATTTGTTTGTTTATCATTCACTTGCTAAGTTCATAGCTTCTAATTCGAATGGAAGGAGATGGGATGTGTATTGGTGTAATGGTAGCACAATGGTCTGGATAACAAAATATGTGGGTTCGACTCCCAGGTATGGCAACACTCATCTTTTTCCATTTCTCCTTGGGTCATAAACCCCACTATCAAGCTATACATTTCTTTAGTCTAAAATCCGGTGAAAGCTTCTAATTTCTAATTTCTAATTTCAAACGAGCGCACCGTTTCAAAAACATACTTACATGTTTACGTTTATAATTTGCTTGTTTATCATTCACTTGCTAAGTTCATAGCTTCTAATTCGAATGGAAGGAGATGGGATGTGTATTGCTCTAATGGTAGGACAGTGGTCTGGATAACCAGAGATGTGGGTTCGACTCCCAGGTATGGCAACACTCATCTTTTTCCATTTCTCCTAGGGTTATAAACCCCACTATCAAGCTATACATTTCTTTAGTCTAAAATAAGGTGAAAGCTTATAATTTCTAATTTCTAATTTCAAACTCGAGCACCGTTTCAAAAAGATACTAACATGTTTACGTTTATAATTTGCTTGTTTATCATTCACTTGCTAAGTTCATAGCTTCTAATTCGAATGGAAGGAGATGGGATGTGTATTCGTGTAATGGTAGCACAGTGGTCTGGATAACCAAAGATGTGTGTTCGACTCCCAGGTATGGCAACACTCATCTTTTTCCATTTCTCCGAGGATTATAATCCCCACTATCAAGCTATAAATATCTTTAGTCTAACATACGGTGACAGCTTATAATTTCTAATTTCTAATTTCAAACGAGCGCACCGTTTCAAAAACATACTTACATGTTTACGTTTATAATTTGCTAGTTTATCATTCACTTGCTAAGTTCATAGCTTCTAATTCGAATGGAAGGAGATGGGATGTGTATTGGTCTAATGGTAGGACAGTGGTCTGGATAGCCAAAGATGTGGGTTCGACTCCCATGTATGGCAACACTCATCTTTTTCCATTTCTCCGAGGGTTATAATCCCCACTATCAAGCTATAAATTTCTTTAGTCTAAAATACTGTGAAAGTTATAATTTCTAATTTCTAATTTCAAACTCGCGCACCGTTTCAAACACATACTTACATGTTTGCGTTTATAATTTGCTTGTTTATCATTCACTTGCTAAGTTCATAGCTTCTAATTCGAATGGAAGGAGATGGGACGTGTATTGGTGTAATGGTAGCACAGTGGTCTGGATAACCAAATATGTGGGTTCGACTCCCATGTATGGCAACACTCATCTTTTTTCCATTTCTCCGAGGGTTATAAACCCCACTATCAAGCTATACATTTCTTTATTCTAAAATACGGTGAAAGCTTATAATTTCTAATTTCTAATTTCAAACGAGCGCACCGTTTCAAATACATGCTTACATGTTTACGTTTATAATTTGTATGTTTATCATTCACTTGCTAAGTTCATAGCTTCTAATTCGAATGGAAGGAGATGGGATGTGTATTGGTGTAATGGTAGCACAATGGTCTGGATAACAATATATGTAGGTTCGACTCCCAGGTATGGCAACACTCATCTTTTTCCATTTCTCCTTGGGTTATAAACCCCACTATCAAGCTATACATTTCTTTAGTCTAAAATCCGGTGAAAGCTTATAATTTCTAATTTCTAATTTCAAACGAGCGCACCGTTTCAAAAAAATACTTACATGTTTACGTTTATAATTTGCTTGTTTATCATTCACTTGCTAAGTTTATAGCTTCTAATTCGAATAGAAGGAGATGGGATGTGTATTGGTCTAATGGTAGGACAGTGGTCTGGATAACCAGAGATGTGGGTTCGACTCCCAGGTATGGCAACACTCATCTTTTTCCATGTCTCCGAGGGTTATAAACCCCACTATCAAGCTATAAATTTCTTTATTCTAAAATACGGTGAAAGCTTATAATTTATAATTTCTAATTTCAAACGAGCGCACCGTTTCAAATACATACTTACATGTTTACGTTTATAATTTGCTTGTTTATCATTCACTTGCTAAGTTCATAGCTTCTAATTCGAATGGAAGGAGATGGGATGTGTATTGGTCTAATGGTAGGACAGTGGTCTGGATAACCAAAGATGTGGGGTCGACTCCCATGTATGGCAACACTCATCTTTTTCCATTTCTGCGAGGGTTATAATCCCCACTATCAAGCTATAAATTTCTTTTGTCTAAAATACGGTGAAAGCTTATAATTTCTAATTTCCAATTTCAAACTCGCGCACCGTTTCAAAAACATACTTACATGTTTACGTTTATAATTTGCTTGTTTATCATTCACTTGCTAAGTTCATAGCTTCTAATTCGAATGGAAGGAGATGGGATGTGTATTGGTCTAATGGTAGGACAGTGGTCTGGATAACCAGAGATGTGGGTTCGACTCCCAGGTATGGCAACACTCATCTTTTTCCATTTCTCCGAGGATTATAATCCCCACTATCAAGCTATAAATATCTTTAGTCTAACATACGGTGAAAGCTTATAATTTCTAATTTCTAATTTCAAACGAGCGCACCGTTTCAAAAACATACTCACATGTTTACGTTTATAATTTACTTGTTTATCATTCACTTGCTAAGTTCATAGCTTCTAATTCGAATGGAAGGAGATGGGATGTGTATTGGTCTAATGGTAGGACAGTGGTCTGGATAACCAAAGATGTGGGTTCGACTCCCATGTATGGCAACACTCATCTTTTTCCATTTCTCCGAGGGTTATAATCCCCACTATCAAGCTATAAATTTCTTTAGTCTAAAATACTGTGAAAGTTATAATTTCTAATTTCTAATTTCAAACTCGCGCACCGTTTCAAACACATACTTACATGTTTGCGTTTATAATTTGCTTGTTTATCATTCACTTGCTAAGTTCATAGCTTCTAATTCGAATGGAAGGAGATGGGACGTGTATTGGTGTAATGGTAGCACAGTGGTCTGGATAACCAAATATGTGGGTTCGACTCCCATGTATGGCAACCTCATCTTTTTTCCATTTCTCCGAGGGTTATAAACCCCACTATCAAGCTATACATTTCTTTATTCTAAAATACGGTGAAAGCTTATAATTTCTAATTTCTAATTTCAAACGAGCGCACCGTTTCAAATACATGCTTACATGTTTACGTTTATAATTTGTTTGTTTATCATTCACTTGCTAAGTTCATAGCTTCTAATTCGAATGGAAGGAGATGGGATGTGTATTGGTGTAATGGTAGCACAATGGTCTGGATAACAAAATATGTGGGTTCGACTCCCAGGTATGGCAACACTCATCTTTTTCCATTTCTCCTTGGGTCATAAACCCCACTATCAAGCTATACATTTCTTTAGTCTAAAATCCGGTGAAAGCTTCTAATTTCTAATTTCTAATTTCAAACGAGCGCACCGTTTCAAAAACATACTTACATGTTTACGTTTATAATTTGCTTGTTTATCATTCACTTGCTAAGTTCATAGCTTCTAATTCGAATGGAAGGAGATGGGATGTGTATTGCTCTAATGGTAGGACAGTGGTCTGGATAACCAGAGATGTGGGTTCGACTCCCAGGTATGGCAACACTCATCTTTTTCCATTTCTCCTAGGGTTATAAACCCCACTATCAAGCTATACATTTCTTTAGTCTAAAATAAGGTGAAAGCTTATAATTTCTAATTTCTAATTTCAAACTCGAGCACCGTTTCAAAAAGATACTAACATGTTTACGTTTATAATTTGCTCGTTTATCATTCACTTGCTAAGTTCATAGCTTCTAATTCGAATGGAAGGAGATGGGATGTGTATTCGTGTAATGGTAGCACAGTGGTCTGGATAACCAAAGATGTGTGTTCGACTCCCAGGTATGGCAACACTCATCTTTTTCCATTTCTCCGAGGATTATAATCCCCACTATCAAGCTATAAATATCTTTAGTCTAACATACGGTGACAGCTTATAATTTCTAATTTCTAATTTCAAACGAGCGCACCGTTTCAAAAACATACTTACATGTTTACGTTTATAATTTGCTAGTTTATCATTCACTTGCTAAGTTCATAGCTTCTAATTCGAATGGAAGGAGATGGGATGTGTATTGGTCTAATGGTAGGACAGTGGTCTGGATAGCCAAAGATGTGGGTTCGACTCCCATGTATGGCAACACTCATCTTTTTCCATTTCTCCGAGGGTTATAATCCCCACTATCAAGCTATAAATTTCTTTAGTCTAAAATACTGTGAAAGTTATAATTTCTAATTTCTAATTTCAAACTCGCGCACCGTTTCAAACACATACTTACATGTTTGCGTTTATAATTTGCTTGTTTATCATTCACTTGCTAAGTTCATAGCTTCTAATTCGAATGGAAGGAGATGGGACGTGTATTGGTGTAATGGTAGCACAGTGGTCTGGATAACCAAATATGTGGGTTCGACTCCCATGTATGGCAACACTCATCTTTTTTCCATTTCTCCGAGGGTTATAAACCCCACTATCAAGCTATACATTTCTTTAGTCTAAAATCCGGTGAAAGCTTCTAATTTCTAATTTCTAATTTCAAACGAGCGCACCGTTTCAAAAACATACTTACATGTTTACGTTTATAATTTGCTTGTTTATCATTCACTTGCTAAGTTCATAGCTTCTAATTCGAATGGAAGGAGATGGGATGTGTATTGCTCTAATGGTAGGACAGTGGTCTGGATAACCAGAGATGTGGGTTCGACTCCCAGGTATGGCAACACTCATCTTTTTCCATTTCTCCTAGGGTTATAAACCCCACTATCAAGCTATACATTTCTTTAGTCTAAAATAAGGTGAAAGCTTATAATTTCTAATTTCTAATTTCAAACTCGAGCACCGTTTCAAAAAGATACTAACATGTTTACGTTTATAATTTGCTCGTTTATCATTCACTTGCTAAGTTCATAGCTTCTAATTCGAATGGAAGGAGATGGGATGTGTATTGGTCTAATGGTAGGACAGTGGTCTGGATAACCAGAGATGTGGGTTCGACTCCCAGGTATGGCAACACTCATCTTTTTCCATGTCTCCGAGGGTTATAAACCCCACTATCAAGCTATAAATTTCTTTATTCTAAAATACGGTGAAAGCTTATAATTTCTAATTTCTAATTTCAAACTCGCGCACCGTTTCAAAAACATACTTACATGTTTACGTTTATAATTTGCTTGTTTATCATTCACTTGCTAAGTTCATAGCTTCTAATTCGAATGGAAGGAGATGGGATGTGTATTGGTCTAATGGTAGGACAGTGGTCTGGATAACCAGAGATGTGGGTTCGACTCCCAGGTATGGCAACACTCATCTTTTTCCATTTCTCCGAGGATTATAATCCCCACTATCAAGCTATAAATATCTTTAGTCTAACATACGGTGAAAGCTTATAATTTCTAATTTCTAATTTCAAACGAGCGCACCGTTTCAAAAACATACTCACATGTTTACGTTTATAATTTACTTGTTTATCATTCACTTGCTAAGTTCATAGCTTCTAATTCGAATGGAAGGAGATGGGATGTGTATTGGTCTAATGGTAGGACAGTGGTCTGGATAACCAAAGATGTGGGTTCGACTCCCATGTATGGCAACACTCATCTTTTTCCATTTCTCCGAGGGTTATAATCCCCACTATCAAGCTATAAATTTCTTTAGTCTAAAATACTGTGAAAGTTATAATTTCTAATTTCTAATTTCAAACTCGCGCACCGTTTCAAACACATACTTACATGTTTGCGTTTATAATTTGCTTGTTTATCATTCACTTGCTAAGTTCATAGCTTCTAATTCGAATGGAAGGAGATGGGACGTGTATTGGTGTAATGGTAGCACAGTGGTCTGTATAACCAAATATGTGGGTTCGACTCCCATGTATGGCAACCTCATCTTTTTTCCATTTCTCCGAGGGTTATAAACCCCACTATCAAGCTATACATTTCTTTATTCTAAAATACGGTGAAAGCTTATAATTTCTAATTTCTAATTTCAAACGAGCGCACCGTTTCAAATACATGCTTACATGTTTACGTTTATAATTTGTTTGTTTATCATTCACTTGCTAAGTTCATAGCTTCTAATTCGAATGGAAGGAGATGGGATGTGTATTGGTGTAATGGTAGCACAATGGTCTGGATAACAAAATATGTGGGTTCGACTCCCAGGTATGGCAACACTCATCTTTTTCCATTTCTCCTTGGGTCATAAACCCCACTATCAAGCTATACATTTCTTTAGTCTAAAATCCGGTGAAAGCTTCTAATTTCTAATTTCTAATTTCAAACGAGCGCACCGTTTCAAAAACATACTTACATGTTTACGTTTATAATTTGCTTGTTTATCATTCACTTGCTAAGTTCATAGCTTCTAATTCGAATGGAAGGAGATGGGATGTGTATTGGTCTAATGGTAGGACAGTGGTCTGGATAACCAGAGATGTGGGTTCGACTCCCAGGTATGGCAACACTCATCTTTTTCCATGTCTCCGAGGGTTATAAACCCCACTATCAAGCTATAAATTTCTTTATTCTAAAATACGGTGAAAGCTTATAATTTCTAATTTCTAATTTCAAACTCGAGCACCGTTTCAAAAAGATACTAACATGTTTACGTTTATAATTTGCTCGTTTATCATTCACTTGCTAAGTTCATAGCTTCTAATTCGAATGGAAGGAGATGGGATGTGTATTCGTGTAATGGTAGCACAGTGGTCTGGATAACCAAAGATGTGTGTTCGACTCCCAGGTATGGCAACACTCATCTTTTTCCATTTCTCCGAGGATTATAATCCCCACTATCAAGCTATAAATATCTTTAGTCTAACATACGGTGACAGCTTATAATTTCTAATTTCTAATTTCAAACGAGCGCACCGTTTCAAAAACATACTTACATGTTTACGTTTATAATTTGCTAGTTTATCATTCACTTGCTAAGTTCATAGCTTCTAATTCGAATGGAAGGAGATGGGATGTGTATTGGTCTAATGGTAGGACAGTGGTCTGGATAGCCAAAGATGTGGGTTCGACTCCCATGTATGGCAACACTCATCTTTTTCCATTTCTCCGAGGGTTATAATCCCCACTATCAAGCTATAAATTTCTTTAGTCTAAAATACTGTGAAAGTTATAATTTCTAATTTCTAATTTCAAACTCGCGCACCGTTTCAAACACATACTTACATGTTTGCGTTTATAATTTGCTTGTTTATCATTCACTTGCTAAGTTCATAGCTTCTAATTCGAATGGAAGGAGATGGGACGTGTATTGGTGTAATGGTAGCACAGTGGTCTGGATAACCAAATATGTGGGTTCGACTCCCATGTATGGCAACACTCATCTTTTTTCCATTTCTCCGAGGGTTATAAACCCCACTATCAAGCTATACATTTCTTTATTCTAAAATACGGTGAAAGCTTATAATTTCTAATTTCTAATTTCAAACGAGCGCACCGTTTCAAATACATGCTTACATGTTTACGTTTATAATTTGTATGTTTATCATTCACTTGCTAAGTTCATAGCTTCTAATTCGAATGGAAGGAGATGGGATGTGTATTGGTGTAATGGTAGCACAATGGTCTGGATAACAATATATGTAGGTTCGACTCCCAGGTATGGCAACACTCATCTTTTTCCATTTCTCCTTGGGTTATAAACCCCACTATCAAGCTATACATTTCTTTAGTCTAAAATCCGGTGAAAGCTTATAATTTCTAATTTCTAATTTCAAACGAGCGCACCGTTTCAAAAAAATACTTACATGTTTACGTTTATAATTTGCTTGTTTATCATTCACTTGCTAAGTTTATAGCTTCTAATTCGAATAGAAGGAGATGGGATGTGTATTGGTCTAATGGTAGGACAGTGGTCTGGATAACCAGAGATGTGGGTTCGACTCCCAGGTATGGCAACACTCATCTTTTTCCATGTCTCCGAGGGTTATAAACCCCACTATCAAGCTATAAATTTCTTTATTCTAAAATACGGTGAAAGCTTATAATTTATAATTTCTAATTTCAAACGAGCGCACCGTTTCAAATACATACTTACATGTTTACGTTTATAATTTGCTTGTTTATCATTCACTTGCTAAGTTCATAGCTTCTAATTCGAATGGAAGGAGATGGGATGTGTATTGGTCTAATGGTAGGACAGTGGTCTGGATAACCAAAGATGTGGGTTCGACTCCCATGTATGGCAACACTCATCTTTTTCCATTTCTGCGAGGGTTATAATCCCCACTATCAAGCTATAAATTTCTTTTGTCTAAAATACGGTGAAAGCTTATAATTTCTAATTTCCAATTTCAAACTCGCGCACCGTTTCAAAAACATACTTACATGTTTACGTTTATAATTTGCTTGTTTATCATTCACTTGCTAAGTTCATAGCTTCTAATTCGAATGGAAGGAGATGGGATGTGTATTGGTCTAATGGTAGGACAGTGGTCTGGATAACCAGAGATGTGGGTTCGACTCCCAGGTATGGCAACACTCATCTTTTTCCATTTCTCCGAGGATTATAATCCCCACTATCAAGCTATAAATATCTTTAGTCTAACATACGGTGAAAGCTTATAATTTCTAATTTCTAATTTCAAACGAGCGCACCGTTTCAAAAACATACTCACATGTTTACGTTTATAATTTACTTGTTTATCATTCACTTGCTAAGTTCATAGCTTCTAATTCGAATGGAAGGAGATGGGATGTGTATTGGTCTAATGGTAGGACAGTGGTCTGGATAACCAAAGATGTGGGTTCGACTCCCATGTATGGCAACACTCATCTTTTTCCATTTCTCCGAGGGTTATAATCCCCACTATCAAGCTATAAATTTCTTTAGTCTAAAATACTGTGAAAGTTATAATTTCTAATTTCTAATTTCAAACTCGCGCACCGTTTCAAACACATACTTACATGTTTGCGTTTATAATTTGCTTGTTTATCATTCACTTGCTAAGTTCATAGCTTCTAATTCGAATGGAAGGAGATGGGACGTGTATTGGTGTAATGGTAGCACAGTGGTCTGGATAACCAAATATGTGGGTTCGACTCCCATGTATGGCAACACTCATCTTTTTTCCATTTCTCCGAGGGTTATAAACCCCACTATCAAGCTATACATTTCTTTATTCTAAAATACGGTGAAAGCTTATAATTTCTAATTTCTAATTTCAAACGAGCGCACCGTTTCAAATACATGCTTACATGTTTACGTTTATAATTTGTTTGTTTATCATTCACTTGCTAAGTTCATAGCTTCTAATTCGAATGGAAGGAGATGGGATGTGTATTGGTGTAATGGTAGCACAATGGTCTGGATAACAATATATGTAGGTTCGACTCCCAGGTATGGCAACACTCATCTTTTTCCATTTCTCCTTGGGTTATAAACCCCACTATCAAGCTATACATTTCTTTAGTCTAAAATCCGGTGAAAGCTTATAATTTCTAATTTCTAATTTCAAACGAGCGCACCGTTTCAAAAACATACTTACATGTTTACGTTTATAATTTGCTTGTTTATCATTCACTTGCTAAGTTCATAGCTTCTAATTCGAATAGAAGGAGATGGGATGTGTATTGGTCTAATGGTAGGACAGTGGTCTGGATAACCAGAGATGTGGGTTCGACTCCCAGGTATGGCAACACTCATCTTTTTCCATGTCTCCGAGGGTTATAAACCCCACTATCAAGCTATAAATTTCTTTATTCTAAAATACGGTGAAAGCTTATAATTTATAATTTCTAATTTCAAACGAGCGCACCGTTTCAAAAACATACTTACATGTTTACGTTTATAATTTGCTTGTTTATCATTCACTTGCTAAGTTCATAGCTTCTAATTCGAATGGAAGGAGATGGGATGTGTATTGCTCTAATGGTAGGACAGTGGTCTGGATAACCAGAGATGTGGGTTCGACTCCCAGGTATGGCAACACTCATCTTTTTTCCATTTCTCCTAGGGTTATAAACCCCACTATCAAGCTATACATTTCTTTAGTCTAAAATCCGGTGAAAGCTTCTAATTTCTAATTTCTAATTTCAAACGAGCGCACCGTTTCAAAAACATACTTACATGTTTACGTTTATAATTTGCTTGTTTATCATTCACTTGCTAAGTTCATAGCTTCTAATTCGAATGGAAGGAGATGGGATGTGTATTGCTCTAATGGTAGGACAGTGGTCTGGATAACCAGAGATGTGGGTTCGACTCCCAGGTATGGCAACACTCATCTTTTTCCATTTCTCCTAGGGTTATAAACCCCACTATCAAGCTATACATTTCTTTAGTCTAAAATAAGGTGAAAGCTTATAATTTCTAATTTCTAATTTCAAACTCGAGCACCGTTTCAAAAAGATACTAACATGTTTACGTTTATAATTTGCTCGTTTATCATTCACTTGCTAAGTTCATAGCTTCTAATTCGAATGGAAGGAGATGGGATGTGTATTGGTCTAATGGTAGGACAGTGGTCTGGATAACCAGAGATGTGGGTTCGACTCCCAGGTATGGCAACACTCATCTTTTTCCATGTCTCCGAGGGTTATAAACCCCACTATCAAGCTATAAATTTCTTTATTCTAAAATACGGTGAAAGCTTATAATTTCTAATTTCTAATTTCAAACTCGCGCACCGTTTCAAAAACATACTTACATGTTTACGTTTATAATTTGCTTGTTTATCATTCACTTGCTAAGTTCATAGCTTCTAATTCGAATGGAAGGAGATGGGATGTGTATTGGTCTAATGGTAGGACAGTGGTCTGGATAACCAGAGATGTGGGTTCGACTCCCAGGTATGGCAACACTCATCTTTTTCCATTTCTCCGAGGATTATAATCTCCACTATCAAGCTATAAATATCTTTAGTCTAACATACGGTGAAAGCTTATAATTTCTAATTTCTAATTTCAAACGAGCGCACCGTTTCAAAAACATACTCACATGTTTACGTTTATAATTTACTTGTTTATCATTCACTTGCTAAGTTCATAGCTTCTAATTCGAATGGAAGGAGATGGGATGTGTATTGGTCTAATGGTAGGACAGTGGTCTGGATAACCAAAGATGTGGGTTCGACTCCCATGTATGGCAACACTCATCTTTTTCCATTTCTCCGAGGGTTATAATCCCCACTATCAAGCTATAAATTTCTTTAGTCTAAAATACTGTGAAAGTTATAATTTCTAATTTCTAATTTCAAACTCGCGCACCGTTTCAAACACATACTTACATGTTTGCGTTTATAATTTGCTTGTTTATCATTCACTTGCTAAGTTCATAGCTTCTAATTCGAATGGAAGGAGATGGGACGTGTATTGGTGTAATGGTAGCACAGTGGTCTGGATAACCAAATATGTGGGTTCGACTCCCATGTATGGCAACACTCATCTTTTTTCCATTTCTCCGAGGGTTATAAACCCCACTATCAAGCTATACATTTCTTTATTCTAAAATACGGTGAAAGCTTATAATTTCTAATTTCTAATTTCAAACGAGCGCACCGTTTCAAATACATGCTTACATGTTTACGTTTATAATTTGTTTGTTTATCATTCACTTGCTAAGTTCATAGCTTCTAATTCGAATGGAAGGAGATGGGATGTGTATTGGTGTAATGGTAGCACAATGGTCTGGATAACAATATATGTAGGTTCGACTCCCAGGTATGGCAACACTCATCTTTTTCCATTTCTCCTTGGGTTATAAACCCCACTATCAAGCTATACATTTCTTTAGTCTAAAATCCGGTGAAAGCTTATAATTTCTAATTTCTAATTTCAAACGAGCGCACCGTTTCAAAAACATACTTACATGTTTACGTTTATAATTTGCTTGTTTATCATTCACTTGCTAAGTTCATAGCTTCTAATTCGAATAGAAGGAGATGGGATGTGTATTGGTCTAATGGTAGGACAGTGGTCTGGATAACCAGAGATGTGGGTTCGACTCCCAGGTATGGCAACACTCATCTTTTTCCATGTCTCCGAGGGTTATAAACCCCACTATCAAGCTATAAATTTCTTTATTCTAAAATACGGTGAAAGCTTATAATTTATAATTTCTAATTTCAAACGAGCGCACCGTTTCAAATACATACTTACATGTTTACGTTTATAATTTGCTTGTTTATCATTCACTTGCTAAGTTCATAGCTTCTAATTCGAATGGAAGGAGATGGGATGTGTATTGGTCTAATGGTAGGACAGTGGTCTGGATAACCAAAGATGTGGGTTCGACTCCCATGTATGGCAACACTCATCTTTTTCCATTTCTGCGAGGGTTATAATCCCCACTATCAAGCTATAAATTTCTTTTGTCTAAAATACGGTGAAAGCTTATAATTTCTAATTTCTAATTTCAAACTCGCGCACCGTTTCAAAAACATACTTACATGTTTACGTTTATAATTTGCTTGTTTATCATTCACTTGCTAAGTTCATAGCTTCTAATTCGAATGGAAGGAGATGGGATGTGTATTGGTCTAATGGTAGGACAGTGGTCTGGATAACCAGAGATGTGGGTTCGACTCCCAGGTATGGCAACACTCATCTTTTTCCATTTCTCCGAGGATTATAATCCCCACTATCAAGCTATAAATATCTTTAGTCTAACATACGGTGAAAGCTTATAATTTCTAATTTCTAATTTCAAACGAGCGCACCGTTTCAAAAACATACTCACATGTTTACGTTTATAATTTACTTGTTTATCATTCACTTGCTAAGTTCATAGCTTCTAATTCGAATGGAAGGAGATGGGATGTGTATTGGTCTAATGGTAGGACAGTGGTCTGGATAACCAAAGATGTGGGTTCGACTCCCATGTATGGCAACACTCATCTTTTTC
This sequence comes from Eledone cirrhosa, assembly GCA_964016885.1. Classification (NCBI taxonomy): domain Eukaryota; kingdom Metazoa; phylum Mollusca; class Cephalopoda; order Octopoda; family Eledonidae; genus Eledone; species Eledone cirrhosa. The sequence goes on along the minus strand of OZ024744.1, from coordinate 19,561,308 downwards.
CATTTCTCCGAGGGTTATAATCCCCACTATCAAGCTATAAATTTCTTTAGTCTAAAATACTGTGAAAGTTATAATTTCTAATTTCTAATTTCAAACTCGCGCACCGTTTCAAACACATACTTACATGTTTGCGTTTATAATTTGCTTGTTTATCATTCACTTGCTAAGTTCATAGCTTCTAATTCGAATGGAAGGAGATGGGACGTGTATTGGTGTAATGGTAGCACAGTGGTCTGGATAACCAAATATGTGGGTTCGACTCCCATGTATGGCAACACTCATCTTTTTTCCATTTCTCCGAGGGTTATAAACCCCACTATCAAGCTATACATTTCTTTATTCTAAAATACGGTGAAAGCTTATAATTTCTAATTTCTAATTTCAAACGAGCGCACCGTTTCAAATACATGCTTACATGTTTACGTTTATAATTTGTTTGTTTATCATTCACTTGCTAAGTTCATAGCTTCTAATTCGAATGGAAGGAGATGGGATGTGTATTGGTGTAATGGTAGCACAATGGTCTGGATAACAATATATGTAGGTTCGACTCCCAGGTATGGCAACACTCATCTTTTTCCATTTCTCCTTGGGTTATAAACCCCACTATCAAGCTATACATTTCTTTAGTCTAAAATCCGGTGAAAGCTTATAATTTCTAATTTCTAATTTCAAACGAGCGCACCGTTTCAAAAACATACTTACATGTTTACGTTTATAATTTGCTTGTTTATCATTCACTTGCTAAGTTCATAGCTTCTAATTCGAATAGAAGGAGATGGGATGTGTATTGGTCTAATGGTAGGACAGTGGTCTGGATAACCAGAGATGTGGGTTCGACTCCCAGGTATGGCAACACTCATCTTTTTCCATGTCTCCGAGGGTTATAAACCCCACTATCAAGCTATAAATTTCTTTATTCTAAAATACGGTGAAAGCTTATAATTTATAATTTCTAATTTCAAACGAGCGCACCGTTTCAAATACATACTTACATGTTTACGTTTATAATTTGCTTGTTTATCATTCACTTGCTAAGTTCATAGCTTCTAATTCGAATGGAAGGAGATGGGATGTGTATTGGTCTAATGGTAGGACAGTGGTCTGGATAACCAAAGATGTGGGTTCGACTCCCATGTATGGCAACACTCATCTTTTTCCATTTCTGCGAGGGTTATAATCCCCACTATCAAGCTATAAATTTCTTTAGTCTAAAATACGGTGAAAGCTTATAATTTCTAATTTCTAATTTCAAACTCGCGCACCGTTTCAAAAACATACTTACATGTTTACGTTTATAATTTGCATGTTTATCATTCACTTGCTAAGTTCATAGCTTCTAATTCGAATGGAAGGAGATGGAATGTGTATTGGTCTAATGGTAGGACAGTGGTCTGGATAACCAGAGATGTGGGTTCGACTCCCAGGTATGGCAACACTCATCTTTTTCCATTTCTCCGAGGATTATAATCCCCACTATCAAGCTATAAATATCTTTAGTCTAACATACGGTGAAAGCTTATAATTTCTAATTTCTAATTTCAAACGAGCGCACCGTTTCAAAAACATACTCACATGTTTACGTTTATAATTTACTTGTTTATCATTCACTTGCTAAGTTCATAGCTTCTAATTCGAATGGAAGGAGATGGGATATGTATTGGTCTAATGGTAGGACAGTGGTCTGGATAACCAAAGATGTGGGTTCGACTCCCATGTATGGCAACACTCATCTTTTTCCATTTCTCCGAGGGTTATAATCCCCACTATCAAGCTATAAATTTCTTTAGTCTAAAATACGGTGAAAGCTTATAATTTCTAATTTCTAATTTCAAACTCGCGCACCGTTTCAAACACATACTTACATGTTTACGTTTATAATTAGCTTGTTTATCATTCACTTGCTAAGTTCATAGCTTCTAATTCGAATGGAAGGAGATGGGATGTGTATTAGTGTAATGGTAGCACAGTGGTCTGGATAACCAAATATGTGGGTTCGACTCCCATGTATGGCAACACTCATCTTTTTCCATTTCTCCGAGGGTTATAAACCCAACTATCAAGCTATAAATATCTTTAGTCTAACATACGGTGAAAGCTTATAATTTCTAATTTCTAATTTCAAACGAGCGCACCGTTTCAAAAACATACTTACATGTTTACGTTTATAATTTGCTTGTTTATCATTCACTTGCTAAGTTCATAGCTTCTAATTCGAATGGAAGGAGATGGGATGTGTATTGGTCTAATGGTAGGACAGTGGTCTGGATAACCAAAGATGTGGGTTCGACTCCCAGGTATGGCAACACTCATCTTTTTCCATTTCTCCTAGGGTTATAAACCCCACTATCAAGCTATACATTTCTTTAGTCTAAAATACGGTGAAAGCTTATAATTTCAAACTCGTGCACCGTTTCAAAAAGATACTTACATGTTTACGTTTATAATTTGCTTGTCTATCATTCACTTGCCCAGTTCATAGCTTCTAATTCGAATGGAAGGAGATGGGATGTGTATTGGTCTAATGGTAGGACAGTGGTCTGGATAACAATATATGTGGGTTCGACTCCCATGTATGGCAACACTCATCTTTTTCAATTTCTCCGAGGGTTATAATCCCCACTATCAAGCTATAAATTTCTTTAGTCTAACATACGGTGACAGCTTATAATTTCTAATTTCTAATTTCAAACGAGCGCACCGTTTCAAAAACATACTTACATGTTTACGTTTATAATTTGCTAGTTTATCATTCACTTGCTAAGTTCATAGCTTCTAATTCGAATGGAAGGAGATGGGATGTGTATTGGTCTAATGGTAGGACAGTGGTCTGGATAGCCAAAGATGTGGGTTCGACTCCCATGTATGGCAACACTCATCTTTTTCCATTTCTCCGAGGGTTATAATCCCCACTATCAAGCTATAAATTTCTTTAGTCTAAAATACTGTGAAAGTTATAATTTCTAATTTCTAATTTCAAACTCGCGCACCGTTTCAAACACATACTTACATGTTTGCGTTTATAATTTGCTTGTTTATCATTCACTTGCTAAGTTCATAGCTTCTAATTCGAATGGAAGGAGATGGGACGTGTATTGGTGTAATGGTAGCACAGTGGTCTGGATAACCAAATATGTGGGTTCGACTCCCATGTATGGCAACCTCATCTTTTTTCCATTTCTCCGAGGGTTATAAACCCCACTATCAAGCTATACATTTCTTTATTCTAAAATACGGTGAAAGCTTATAATTTCTAATTTCTAATTTCAAACGAGCGCACCGTTTCAAATACATGCTTACATGTTTACGTTTATAATTTGTTTGTTTATCATTCACTTGCTAAGTTCATAGCTTCTAATTCGAATGGAAGGAGATGGGATGTGTATTGGTGTAATGGTAGCACAATGGTCTGGATAACAAAATATGTGGGTTCGACTCCCAGGTATGGCAACACTCATCTTTTTCTATTTCTCCTTGGGTTATAAACCCCACTATCAAGCTATACATTTCTTTAGTCTAAAATCCGGTGAAAGCTTCTAATTTCTAATTTCTAATTTCAAACGAGCGCACCGTTTCAAAAACATACTTACATGTTTACGTTTATAATTTGCTTGTTTATCATTCACTTGCTAAGTTCATAGCTTCTAATTCGAATGGAAGGAGATGGGATGTGTATTGCTCTAATGGTAGGACAGTGGTCTGGATAACCAGAGATGTGGGTTCGACTCCCAGGTATGGCAACACTCATCTTTTTCCATTTCTCCTAGGGTTATAAACCCCACTATCAAGCTATACATTTCTTTAGTCTAAAATAAGGTGAAAGCTTATAATTTCTAATTTCTAATTTCAAACTCGAGCACCGTTTCAAAAAGATACTAACATGTTTACGTTTATAATTTGCTCGTTTATCATTCACTTGCTAAGTTCATAGCTTCTAATTCGAATGGAAGGAGATGGGATGTGTATTCGTGTAATGGTAGCACAGTGGTCTGGATAACCAAAGATGTGTGTTCGACTCCCAGGTATGGCAACACTCATCTTTTTCCATTTCTCCGAGGATTATAATCCCCACTATCAAGCTATAAATATCTTTAGTCTAACATACGGTGACAGCTTATAATTTCTAATTTCTAATTTCAAACGAGCGCACCGTTTCAAAAACATACTTACATGTTTACGTTTATAATTTGCTAGTTTATCATTCACTTGCTAAGTTCATAGCTTCTAATTCGAATGGAAGGAGATGGGATGTGTATTGATCTAATGGTAGGACAGTGGTCTGGATAGCCAAAGATGTGGGTTCGACTCCCATGTATGGCAACACTCATCTTTTTCCATTTCTCCGAGGGTTATAATCCCCACTATCAAGCTATAAATTTCTTTAGTCTAAAATACTGTGAAAGTTATAATTTCTAATTTCTAATTTCAAACTCGCGCACCGTTTCAAACACATACTTACATGTTTGCGTTTATAATTTGCTTGTTTATCATTCACTTGCTAAGTTCATAGCTTCTAATTCGAATGGAAGGAGATGGGACGTGTATTGGTGTAATGGTAGCACAGTGGTCTGGATAATCAAATATGTGGGTTCAACTCCCATGTATGGCAACACTCATCTTTTTTCCATTTCTCCGAGGGTTATAAACCCCACTATCAAGCTATAAATTTCTTTATTCTAAAATACGGTGAAAGCTTATAATTTATAATTTCTAATTTCAAACGAGCGCACCGTTTCAAATACATACTTACATGTTTACGTTTATAATTTGCTTGTTTATCATTCACTTGCTAAGTTCATAGCTTCTAATTCGAATGGAAGGAGATGGGATGTGTATTGGTCTAATGGTAGGACAGTGGTCTGGATAACCAAAGATGTGGGTTCGACTCCCATGTATGGCAACACTCATCTTTTTCCATTTCTGCGAGGGTTATAATCCCCACTATCAAGCTATAAATTTCTTTAGTCTAAAATACGGTGAAAGCTTATAATTTCTAATTTCTAATTTCAAACTCGCGCACCGTTTCAAAAACATATTTACATGTTTACGTTTATAATTTGCATGTTTATCATTCACTTGCTAAGTTCATAGCTTCTAATTCGAATGGAAGGAGATGGAATGTGTATTGGTCTAATGGTAGGACAGTGGTCTGGATAACCAGAGATGTGGGTTCGACTCCCAGGTATGGCAACACTCATCTTTTTCCATTTCTCCGAGGATTATAATCCCCACTATCAAGCTATAAATATCTTTAGTCTAACATACGGTGAAAGCTTATAATTTCTAATTTCTAATTTCAAACGAGCGCACCGTTTCAAAAACATACTCACATGTTTACGTTTATAATTTACTTGTTTATCATTCACTTGCTAAGTTCATAGCTTCTAATTCGAATGGAAGGAGATGGGATATGTATTGGTCTAATGGTAGGACAGTGGTCTGGATAACCAAAGATGTGGGTTCGACTCCCATGTATGGCAACACTCATCTTTTTCCATTTCTCCGAGGGTTATAATCCCCACTATCAAGCTATAAATTTCTTTAGTCTAAAATACGGTGAAAGCTTATAATTTCTAATTTCTAATTTCAAACTCGCGCACCGTTTCAAACACATACTTACATGTTTACGTTTATAATTAGCTTGTTTATCATTCACTTGCTAAGTTCATAGCTTCTAATTCGAATGGAAGGAGATGGGATGTGTATTAGTGTAATGGTAGCACAGTGGTCTGGATAACCAAATATGTGGGTTCGACTCCCATGTATGGCAACACTCATCTTTTTCCATTTCTCCGAGGGTTATAAACCCAACTATCAAGCTATAAATATCTTTAGTCTAACATACGGTGAAAGCTTATAATTTCTAATTTCTAATTTCAAACGAGCGCACCGTTTCAAAAACATACTTACATGTTTACGTTTATAATTTGCTTGTTTATCATTCACTTGCTAAGTTCATAGCTTCTAATTCGAATGGAAGGAGATGGGATGTGTATTGGTCTAATGGTAGGACAGTGGTCTGGATAACCAAAGATGTGGGTTCGACTCCCAGGTATGGCAACACTCATCTTTTTCCATTTCTCCTAGGGTTATAAACCCCACTATCAAGCTATACATTTCTTTAGTCTAAAATACGGTGAAAGCTTATAATTTCAAACTCGTGCACCGTTTCAAAAAGATACTTACATGTTTACGTTTATAATTTGCTTGTCTATCATTCACTTGCCCAGTTCATAGCTTCTAATTCGAATGGAAGGAGATGGGATGTGTATTGGTCTAATGGTAGGACAGTGGTCTGGATAACAATATATGTGGGTTCGACTCCCATGTATGGCAACACTCATCTTTTTCAATTTCTCCGAGGGTTATAATCCCCACTATCAAGCTATAAATTTCTTTAGTCTAACATACGGTGACAGCTTATAATTTCTAATTTCTAATTTCAAACGAGCGCACCGTTTCAAAAACATACTTACATGTTTACGTTTATAATTTGCTAGTTTATCATTCACTTGCTAAGTTCATAGCTTCTAATTCGAATGGAAGGAGATGGGATGTGTATTGGTCTAATGGTAGGACAGTGGTCTGGATAGCCAAAGATGTGGGTTCGACTCCCATGTATGGCAACACTCATCTTTTTCCATTTCTCCGAGGGTTATAATCCCCACTATCAAGCTATAAATTTCTTTAGTCTAAAATACTGTGAAAGTTATAATTTCTAATTTCTAATTTCAAACTCGCGCACCGTTTCAAACACATACTTACATGTTTGCGTTTATAATTTGCTTGTTTATCATTCACTTGCTAAGTTCATAGCTTCTAATTCGAATGGAAGGAGATGGGACGTGTATTGGTGTAATGGTAGCACAGTGGTCTGGATAACCAAATATGTGGGTTCGACTCCCATGTATGGCAACCTCATCTTTTTTCCATTTCTCCGAGGGTTATAAACCCCACTATCAAGCTATACATTTCTTTATTCTAAAATACGGTGAAAGCTTATAATTTCTAATTTCTAATTTCAAACGAGCGCACCGTTTCAAATACATGCTTACATGTTTACGTTTATAATTTGTTTGTTTATCATTCACTTGCTAAGTTCATAGCTTCTAATTCGAATGGAAGGAGATGGGATGTGTATTGGTGTAATGGTAGCACAATGGTCTGGATAACAAAATATGTGGGTTCGACTCCCAGGTATGGCAACACTCATCTTTTTCTATTTCTCCTTGGGTTATAAACCCCACTATCAAGCTATACATTTCTTTAGTCTAAAATCCGGTGAAAGCTTCTAATTTCTAATTTCTAATTTCAAACGAGCGCACCGTTTCAAAAACATACTTACATGTTTACGTTTATAATTTGCTTGTTTATCATTCACTTGCTAAGTTCATAGCTTCTAATTCGAATGGAAGGAGATGGGATGTGTATTGCTCTAATGGTAGGACAGTGGTCTGGATAACCAGAGATGTGGGTTCGACTCCCAGGTATGGCAACACTCATCTTTTTCCATTTCTCCTAGGGTTATAAACCCCACTATCAAGCTATACATTTCTTTAGTCTAAAATAAGGTGAAAGCTTATAATTTCTAATTTCTAATTTCAAACTCGAGCACCGTTTCAAAAAGATACTAACATGTTTACGTTTATAATTTGCTCGTTTATCATTCACTTGCTAAGTTCATAGCTTCTAATTCGAATGGAAGGAGATGGGATGTGTATTCGTGTAATGGTAGCACAGTGGTCTGGATAACCAAAGATGTGTGTTCGACTCCCAGGTATGGCAACACTCATCTTTTTCCATTTCTCCGAGGATTATAATCCCCACTATCAAGCTATAAATATCTTTAGTCTAACATACGGTGACAGCTTATAATTTCTAATTTCTAATTTCAAACGAGCGCACCGTTTCAAAAACATACTTACATGTTTACGTTTATAATTTGCTAGTTTATCATTCACTTGCTAAGTTCATAGCTTCTAATTCGAATGGAAGGAGATGGGATGTGTATTGATCTAATGGTAGGACAGTGGTCTGGATAACCAAAGATGTGGGTTCGACTCCCATGTATGGCAACACTCATCTTTTTCCATTTCTCCGAGGGTTATAATCCCCACTATCAAGCTATAAATTTCTTTAGTCTAAAATACTGTGAAAGTTATAATTTCTAATTTCTAATTTCAAACTCGCGCACCGTTTCAAACACATACTTACATGTTTGCGTTTATAATTTGCTTGTTTATCATTCACTTGCTAAGTTCATAGCTTCTAATTCGAATGGAAGGAGATGGGACGTGTATTGGTGTAATGGTAGCACAGTGGTCTGGATAATCAAATATGTGGGTTCGACTCCCATGTATGGCAACACTCATCTTTTTTCCATTTCTCCGAGGGTTATAAACCCCACTATCAAGCTATACATTTCTTTATTCTAAAATACGGTGAAAGCTTATAATTTCTAATTTCTAATTTCAAACGAGCGCACCGTTTCAAATACATGCTTACATGTTTACGTTTATAATTTGTATGTTTATCATTCACTTGCTAAGTTCATAGCTTCTAATTCGAATGGAAGGAGATGGGATGTGTATTGGTGTAATGGTAGCACAATGGTCTGGATAACAATATATGTAGGTTCGACTCCCAGGTATGGCAACACTCATCTTTTTCCATTTCTCCTTGGGTTATAAACCCCACTATCAAGCTATACATTTCTTTAGTCTAAAATCCGGTGAAAGCTTATAATTTCTAATTTCTAATTTCAAACGAGCGCACCGTTTCAAAAACATACTTACATGTTTACATTTATAATTTGCTTGTTTATCATTCACTTGCTAAGTTCATAGCTTCTAATTCGAATAGAAGGAGATGGGATGTGTATTGGTCTAATGGTAGGACAGTGGTCTGGATAACCAGAGATGTGGGTTCGACTCCCAGGTATGGCAACACTCATCTTTTTCCATTTCTCCTAGGGTTATAAACCCCACTATCAAGCTATACATTTCTTTAGTCTAAAATAAGGTGAAAGCTTATAATTTCTAATTTCTAATTTCAAACTCGAGCACCGTTTCAAAAAGATACTAACATGTTTACGTTTATAATTTGCTCGTTTATCATTCACTTGCTAAGTTCATAGCTTCTAATTCGAATGGAAGGAGATGGGATGTGTATTCGTGTAATGGTAGCACAGTGGTCTGGATAACCAAAGATGTGTGTTTGACTCCCAGGTATGGCAACACTCATCTTTTTCCATTTCTCCGAGGATTATAATCCCCACTATCAAGCTATAAATATCTTTAGTCTAACATACGGTGACAGCTTATAATTTCTAATTTCTAATTTCAAACGAGCGCACCGTTTCAAAAACATACTTACATGTTTACGTTTATAATTTGCTAGTTTATCATTCACTTGCTAAGTTCATAGCTTCTAATTCGAATGGAAGGAGATGGGATGTGTATTGGTCTAATGGTAGGACAGTGGTCTGGATAACCAAAGATGTGGGTTCGACTCCCAGGTATGGCAACACTCATCTTTTTCCATTTCTCCTAGGGTTATAAACCCCACTATCAAGCTATACATTTCTTTAGTCTAAAATACGGTGAAAGCTTCTAATTTCTAATTTCTAATTTCAAACGAGCGCACCGTTTCAAAAACATACTTACATGTTTACGTTTATAATTTGCTTGTTTATCATTCACTTGCTAAGTTCATAGCTTCTAATTCGAATGGAAGGAGATGGGATGTGTATTGCTCTAATGGTAGGACAGTGGTCTGGATAACCAGAGATGTGGGTTCGACTCCCAGGTATGGCAACACTCATCTTTTTCCATTTCTCCTAGGGTTATAAACCCCACTATCAAGCTATACATTTCTTTAGTCTAAAATAAGGTGAAAGCTTATAATTTCTAATTTCTAATTTCAAACTCGAGCACCGTTTCAAAAAGATACTAACATGTTTACGTTTATAATTTGCTCGTTTATCATTCACTTGCTAAGTTCATAGCTTCTAATTCGAATGGAAGGAGATGGGATGTGTATTCGTGTAATGGTAGCACAGTGGTCTGGATAACCAAAGATGTGTGTTCGACTCCCAGGTATGGCAACACTCATCTTTTTCCATTTCTCCGAGGATTATAATCCCCACTATCAAGCTATAAATATCTTTAGTCTAACATACGGTGACAGCTTATAATTTCTAATTTCTAATTTCAAACGAGCGCACCGTTTCAAAAACATACTTACATGTTTACGTTTATAATTTGCTAGTTTATCATTCACTTGCTAAGTTCATAGCTTCTAATTCGAATGGAAGGAGATGGGATGTGTATTGATCTAATGGTAGGACAGTGGTCTGGATAACCAAAGATGTGGGTTCGACTCCCATGTATGGCAACACTCATCTTTTTCCATTTCTCCGAGGGTTATAATCCCCACTATCAAGCTATAAATTTCTTTAGTCTAAAATACTGTGAAAGTTATAATTTCTAATTTCTAATTTCAAACTCGCGCACCGTTTCAAACACATACTTACATGTTTGCGTTTATAATTTGCTTGTTTATCATTCACTTGCTAAGTTCATAGCTTCTAATTCGAATGGAAGGAGATGGGACGTGTATTGGTGTAATGGTAGCACAGTGGTCTGGATAATCAAATATGTGGGTTCGACTCCCATGTATGGCAACACTCATCTTTTTTCCATTTCTCCGAGGGTTATAAACCCCACTATCAAGCTATACATTTCTTTATTCTAAAATACGGTGAAAGCTTATAATTTCTAATTTCTAATTTCAAACGAGCGCACCGTTTCAAATACATGCTTACATGTTTACGTTTATAATTTGTATGTTTATCATTCACTTGCTAAGTTCATAGCTTCTAATTCGAATGGAAGGAGATGGGATGTGTATTGGTGTAATGGTAGCACAATGGTCTGGATAACAATATATGTAGGTTCGACTCCCAGGTATGGCAACACTCATCTTTTTCCATTTCTCCTTGGGTTATAAACCCCACTATCAAGCTATACATTTCTTTAGTCTAAAATCCGGTGAAAGCTTATAATTTCTAATTTCTAATTTCAAACGAGCGCACCGTTTCAAAAACATACTTACATGTTTACATTTATAATTTGCTTGTTTATCATTCACTTGCTAAGTTCATAGCTTCTAATTCGAATAGAAGGAGATGGGATGTGTATTGGTCTAATGGTAGGACAGTGGTCTGGATAACCAGAGATGTGGGTTCGACTCCCAGGTATGGCAACACTCATCTTTTTCCATTTCTCCTAGGGTTATAAACCCCACTATCAAGCTATACATTTCTTTAGTCTAAAATAAGGTGAAAGCTTATAATTTCTAATTTCTAATTTCAAACTCGAGCACCGTTTCAAAAAGATACTAACATGTTTACGTTTATAATTTGCTCGTTTATCATTCACTTGCTAAGTTCATAGCTTCTAATTCGAATGGAAGGAGATGGGATGTGTATTCGTGTAATGGTAGCACAGTGGTCTGGATAACCAAAGATGTGTGTTTGACTCCCAGGTATGGCAACACTCATCTTTTTCCATTTCTCCGAGGATTATAATCCCCACTATCAAGCTATAAATATCTTTAGTCTAACATACGGTGACAGCTTATAATTTCTAATTTCTAATTTCAAACGAGCGCACCGTTTCAAAAACATACTTACATGTTTACGTTTATAATTTGCTAGTTTATCATTCACTTGCTAAGTTCATAGCTTCTAATTCGAATGGAAGGAGATGGGATGTGTATTGGTCTAATGGTAGGACAGTGGTCTGGATAACCAAAGATGTGGGTTCGACTCCCAGGTATGGCAACACTCATCTTTTTCCATTTCTCCTAGGGTTATAAACCCCACTATCAAGCTATACATTTCTTTAGTCTAAAATACGGTGAAAGCTTATAATTTCAAACTCGTGCACCGTTTCAAAAAGATACTTACATGTTTACGTTTATAATTTGCTTGTCTATCATTCACTTGCCCAGTTCATAGCTTCTAATTCGAATGGAAGGAGATGGGATGTGTATTGGTCTAATGGTAGGACAGTGGTCTGGATAACAATATATGTGGGTTCGACTCCCATGTATGGCAACACTCATCTTTTTCAATTTCTCCGAGGGTTATAATCCCCACTATCAAGCTATAAATTTCTTTAGTCTAACATACGGTGACAGCTTATAATTTCTAATTTCTAATTTCAAACGAGCGCACCGTTTCAAAAACATACTTACATGTTTACGTTTATAATTTGCTAGTTTATCATTCACTTGCTAAGTTCATAGCTTCTAATTCGAATGGAAGGAGATGGGATGTGTATTGGTCTAATGGTAGGACAGTGGTCTGGATAGCCAAAGATGTGGGTTCGACTCCCATGTATGGCAACACTCATCTTTTTCCATTTCTCCGAGGGTTATAATCCCCACTATCAAGCTATAAATTTCTTTAGTCTAAAATACTGTGAAAGTTATAATTTCTAATTTCTAATTTCAAACTCGCGCACCGTTTCAAACACATACTTACATGTTTACGTTTATAATTTGCTTGTTTATCATTCACTTGCTAAGTTCATAGCTTCTAATTCGAATGGAAGGAGATGGGATGTGTATTGGTCTAATGGTAGGACAGTGGTCTGGATAACCAAAGATGTGGGTTCGACTCCCAGGTATGGCAACACTCATCTTTTTCCATTTCTCCTAGGGTTATAAACCCCACTATCAAGCTATACATTTCTTTAGTCTAAAATACGGTGAAAGCTTATAATTTCAAACTCGTGCACCGTTTCAAAAAGATACTTACATGTTTACGTTTATAATTTGCTTGTCTATCATTCACTTGCCCAGTTCATAGCTTCTAATTCGAATGGAAGGAGATGGGATGTGTATTGGTCTAATGGTAGGACAGTGGTCTGGATAACAATATATGTGGGTTCGACTCCCATGTATGGCAACACTCATCTTTTTCAATTTCTCCGAGGGTTATAATCCCCACTATCAAGCTATAAATTTCTTTAGTCTAACATACGGTGACAGCTTATAATTTCTAATTTCTAATTTCAAACGAGCGCACCGTTTCAAAAACATACTTACATGTTTACGTTTATAATTTGCTAGTTTATCATTCACTTGCTAAGTTCATAGCTTCTAATTCGAATGGAAGGAGATGGGATGTGTATTGGTCTAATGGTAGGACAGTGGTCTGGATAGCCAAAGATGTGGGTTCGACTCCCATGTATGGCAACACTCATCTTTTTCCATTTCTCCGAGGGTTATAATCCCCACTATCAAGCTATAAATTTCTTTAGTCTAAAATACTGTGAAAGTTATAATTTCTAATTTCTAATTTCAAACTCGCGCACCGTTTCAAACACATACTTACATGTTTGCGTTTATAATTTGCTTGTTTATCATTCACTTGCTAAGTTCATAGCTTCTAATTCGAATGGAAGGAGATGGGACGTGTATTGGTGTAATGGTAGCACAGTGGTCTGGATAACCAAATATGTGGGTTCGACTCCCATGTATGGCAACCTCATCTTTTTTCCATTTCTCCGAGGGTTATAAACCCCACTATCAAGCTATACATTTCTTTATTCTAAAATACGGTGAAAGCTTATAATTTCTAATTTCTAATTTCAAACGAGCGCACCGTTTCAAATACATGCTTACATGTTTACGTTTATAATTTGTTTGTTTATCATTCACTTGCTAAGTTCATAGCTTCTAATTCGAATGGAAGGAGATGGGATGTGTATTGGTGTAATGGTAGCACAATGGTCTGGATAACAAAATATGTGGGTTCGACTCCCAGGTATGGCAACACTCATCTTTTTCTATTTCTCCTTGGGTTATAAACCCCACTATCAAGCTATACATTTCTTTAGTCTAAAATCCGGTGAAAGCTTCTAATTTCTAATTTCTAATTTCAAACGAGCGCACCGTTTCAAAAACATACTTACATGTTTACGTTTATAATTTGCTTGTTTATCATTCACTTGCTAAGTTCATAGCTTCTAATTCGAATGGAAGGAGATGGGATGTGTATTGCTCTAATGGTAGGACAGTGGTCTGGATAACCAGAGATGTGGGTTCGACTCCCAGGTATGGCAACACTCATCTTTTTCCATTTCTCCTAGGGTTATAAACCCCACTATCAAGCTATACATTTCTTTAGTCTAAAATAAGGTGAAAGCTTATAATTTCTAATTTCTAATTTCAAACTCGAGCACCGTTTCAAAAAGATACTAACATGTTTACGTTTATAATTTGCTCGTTTATCATTCACTTGCTAAGTTCATAGCTTCTAATTCGAATGGAAGGAGATGGGATGTGTATTCGTGTAATGGTAGCACAGTGGTCTGGATAACCAAAGATGTGTGTTCGACTCCCAGGTATGGCAACACTCATCTTTTTCCATTTCTCCGAGGATTATAATCCCCACTATCAAGCTATAAATATCTTTAGTCTAACATACGGTGACAGCTTATAATTTCTAATTTCTAATTTCAAACGAGCGCACCGTTTCAAAAACATACTTACATGTTTACGTTTATAATTTGCTAGTTTATCATTCACTTGCTAAGTTCATAGCTTCTAATTCGAATGGAAGGAGATGGGATGTGTATTGATCTAATGGTAGGACAGTGGTCTGGATAGCCAAAGATGTGGGTTCGACTCCCATGTATGGCAACACTCATCTTTTTCCATTTCTCCGAGGGTTATAATCCCCACTATCAAGCTATAAATTTCTTTAGTCTAAAATACTGTGAAAGTTATAATTTCTAATTTCTAATTTCAAACTCGCGCACCGTTTCAAACACATACTTACATGTTTGCGTTTATAATTTGCTTGTTTATCATTCACTTGCTAAGTTCATAGCTTCTAATTCGAATGGAAGGAGATGGGACGTGTATTGGTGTAATGGTAGCACAGTGGTCTGGATAATCAAATATGTGGGTTCGACTCCCATGTATGGCAACACTCATCTTTTTTCCATTTCTCCGAGGGTTATAAACCCCACTATCAAGCTATACATTTCTTTATTCTAAAATACGGTGAAAGCTTATAATTTCTAATTTCTAATTTCAAACGAGCGCACCGTTTCAAATACATGCTTACATGTTTACGTTTATAATTTGTATGTTTATCATTCACTTGCTAAGTTCATAGCTTCTAATTCGAATGGAAGGAGATGGGATGTGTATTGGTGTAATGGTAGCACAATGGTCTGGATAACAATATATGTAGGTTCGACTCCCAGGTATGGCAACACTCATCTTTTTCCATTTCTCCTTGGGTTATAAACCCCACTATCAAGCTATACATTTCTTTAGTCTAAAATCCGGTGAAAGCTTATAATTTCTAATTTCTAATTTCAAACGAGCGCACCGTTTCAAAAACATACTTACATGTTTACATTTATAATTTGCTTGTTTATCATTCACTTGCTAAGTTCATAGCTTCTAATTCGAATAGAAGGAGATGGGATGTGTATTGGTCTAATGGTAGGACAGTGGTCTGGATAACCAGAGATGTGGGTTCGACTCCCAGGTATGGCAACACTCATCTTTTTCCATTTCTCCTAGGGTTATAAACCCCACTATCAAGCTATACATTTCTTTAGTCTAAAATAAGGTGAAAGCTTATAATTTCTAATTTCTAATTTCAAACTCGAGCACCGTTTCAAAAAGATACTAACATGTTTACGTTTATAATTTGCTCGTTTATCATTCACTTGCTAAGTTCATAGCTTCTAATTCGAATGGAAGGAGATGGGATGTGTATTCGTGTAATGGTAGCACAGTGGTCTGGATAACCAAAGATGTGTGTTTGACTCCCAGGTATGGCAACACTCATCTTTTTCCATTTCTCCGAGGATTATAATCCCCACTATCAAGCTATAAATATCTTTAGTCTAACATACGGTGACAGCTTATAATTTCTAATTTCTAATTTCAAACGAGCGCACCGTTTCAAAAACATACTTACATGTTTACGTTTATAATTTGCTAGTTTATCATTCACTTGCTAAGTTCATAGCTTCTAATTCGAATGGAAGGAGATGGGATGTGTATTGGTCTAATGGTAGGACAGTGGTCTGGATAACCAAAGATGTGGGTTCGACTCCCAGGTATGGCAACACTCATCTTTTTCCATTTCTCCTAGGGTTATAAACCCCACTATCAAGCTATACATTTCTTTAGTCTAAAATACGGTGAAAGCTTATAATTTCAAACTCGTGCACCGTTTCAAAAAGATACTTACATGTTTACGTTTATAATTTGCTTGTCTATCATTCACTTGCCCAGTTCATAGCTTCTAATTCGAATGGAAGGAGATGGGATGTGTATTGGTCTAATGGTAGGACAGTGGTCTGGATAACAATATATGTGGGTTCGACTCCCATGTATGGCAACACTCATCTTTTTCAATTTCTCCGAGGGTTATAATCCCCACTATCAAGCTATAAATTTCTTTAGTCTAACATACGGTGACAGCTTATAATTTCTAATTTCTAATTTCAAACGAGCGCACCGTTTCAAAAACATACTTACATGTTTACGTTTATAATTTGCTAGTTTATCATTCACTTGCTAAGTTCATAGCTTCTAATTCGAATGGAAGGAGATGGGATGTGTATTGGTCTAATGGTAGGACAGTGGTCTGGATAGCCAAAGATGTGGGTTCGACTCCCATGTATGGCAACACTCATCTTTTTCCATTTCTCCGAGGGTTATAATCCCCACTATCAAGCTATAAATTTCTTTAGTCTAAAATACTGTGAAAGTTATAATTTCTAATTTCTAATTTCAAACTCGCGCACCGTTTCAAACACATACTTACATGTTTGCGTTTATAATTTGCTTGTTTATCATTCACTTGCTAAGTTCATAGCTTCTAATTCGAATGGAAGGAGATGGGACGTGTATTGGTGTAATGGTAGCACAGTGGTCTGGATAACCAAATATGTGGGTTCGACTCCCATGTATGGCAACCTCATCTTTTTTCCATTTCTCCGAGGGTTATAAACCCCACTATCAAGCTATACATTTCTTTATTCTAAAATACGGTGAAAGCTTATAATTTCTAATTTCTAATTTCAAACGAGCGCACCGTTTCAAATACATGCTTACATGTTTACGTTTATAATTTGTTTGTTTATCATTCACTTGCTAAGTTCATAGCTTCTAATTCGAATGGAAGGAGATGGGATGTGTATTGGTGTAATGGTAGCACAATGGTCTGGATAACAAAATATGTGGGTTCGACTCCCAGGTATGGCAACACTCATCTTTTTCCATTTCTCCTTGGGTTATAAACCCCACTATCAAGCTATACATTTCTTTAGTCTAAAATCCGGTGAAAGCTTCTAATTTCTAATTTCTAATTTCAAACGAGCGCACCGTTTCAAAAACATACTTACATGTTTACGTTTATAATTTGCTTGTTTATCATTCACTTGCTAAGTTCATAGCTTCTAATTCGAATGGAAGGAGATGGGATGTGTATTGCTCTAATGGTAGGACAGTGGTCTGGATAACCAGAGATGTGGGTTCGACTCCCAGGTATGGCAACACTCATCTTTTTCCATTTCTCCTAGGGTTATAAACCCCACTATCAAGCTATACATTTCTTTAGTCTAAAATAAGGTGAAAGCTTATAATTTCTAATTTCTAATTTCAAACTCGAGCACCGTTTCAAAAAGATACTAACATGTTTACGTTTATAATTTGCTCGTTTATCATTCACTTGCTAAGTTCATAGCTTCTAATTCGAATGGAAGGAGATGGGATGTGTATTCGTGTAATGGTAGCACAGTGGTCTGGATAACCAAAGATGTGTGTTCGACTCCCAGGTATGGCAACACTCATCTTTTTCCATTTCTCCGAGGATTATAATCCCCACTATCAAGCTATAAATATCTTTAGTCTAACATACGGTGACAGCTTATAATTTCTAATTTCTAATTTCAAACGAGCGCACCGTTTCAAAAACATACTTACATGTTTACGTTTATAATTTGCTAGTTTATCATTCACTTGCTAAGTTCATAGCTTCTAATTCGAATGGAAGGAGATGGGATGTGTATTGATCTAATGGTAGGACAGTGGTCTGGATAGCCAAAGATGTGGGTTCGACTCCCATGTATGGCAACACTCATCTTTTTCCATTTCTCCGAGGGTTATAATCCCCACTATCAAGCTATAAATTTCTTTAGTCTAAAATACTGTGAAAGTTATAATTTCTAATTTCTAATTTCAAACTCGCGCACCGTTTCAAACACATACTTACATGTTTGCGTTTATAATTTGCTTGTTTATCATTCACTTGCTAAGTTCATAGCTTCTAATTCGAATGGAAGGAGATGGGACGTGTATTGGTGTAATGGTAGCACAGTGGTCTGGATAATCAAATATGTGGGTTCGACTCCCATGTATGGCAACACTCATCTTTTTTCCATTTCTCCGAGGGTTATAAACCCCACTATCAAGCTATACATTTCTTTATTCTAAAATACGGTGAAAGCTTATAATTTCTAATTTCTAATTTCAAACGAGCGCACCGTTTCAAATACATGCTTACATGTTTACGTTTATAATTTGTATGTTTATCATTCACTTGCTAAGTTCATAGCTTCTAATTCGAATGGAAGGAGATGGGATGTGTATTGGTGTAATGGTAGCACAATGGTCTGGATAACAATATATGTAGGTTCGACTCCCAGGTATGGCAACACTCATCTTTTTCCATTTCTCCTTGGGTTATAAACCCCACTATCAAGCTATACATTTCTTTAGTCTAAAATCCGGTGAAAGCTTATAATTTCTAATTTCTAATTTCAAACGAGCGCACCGTTTCAAAAACATACTTACATGTTTACATTTATAATTTGCTTGTTTATCATTCACTTGCTAAGTTCATAGCTTCTAATTCGAATAGAAGGAGATGGGATGTGTATTGGTCTAATGGTAGGACAGTGGTCTGGATAACCAGAGATGTGGGTTCGACTCCCAGGTATGGCAACACTCATCTTTTTCCATTTCTCCTAGGGTTATAAACCCCACTATCAAGCTATACATTTCTTTAGTCTAAAATAAGGTGAAAGCTTATAATTTCTAATTTCTAATTTCAAACTCGAGCACCGTTTCAAAAAGATACTAACATGTTTACGTTTATAATTTGCTCGTTTATCATTCACTTGCTAAGTTCATAGCTTCTAATTCGAATGGAAGGAGATGGGATGTGTATTCGTGTAATGGTAGCACAGTGGTCTGGATAACCAAAGATGTGTGTTTGACTCCCAGGTATGGCAACACTCATCTTTTTCCATTTCTCCGAGGATTATAATCCCCACTATCAAGCTATAAATATCTTTAGTCTAACATACGGTGACAGCTTATAATTTCTAATTTCTAATTTCAAACGAGCGCACCGTTTCAAAAACATACTTACATGTTTACGTTTATAATTTGCTAGTTTATCATTCACTTGCTAAGTTCATAGCTTCTAATTCGAATGGAAGGAGATGGGATGTGTATTGGTCTAATGGTAGGACAGTGGTCTGGATAGCCAAAGATGTGGGTTCGACTCCCATGTATGGCAACACTCATCTTTTTCCATTTCTCCGAGGGTTATAATCCTCACTATCAAGCTATAAATTTCTTTAGTCTAAAATACTGTGAAAGTTATAATTTCTAATTTCTAATTTCAAACTCGCGCACCGTTTCAAACACATACTTACATGTTTGCGTTTATAATTTGCTTGTTTATCATTCACTTGCTAAGTTCATAGCTTCTAATTCGAATGGAAGGAGATGGGACGTGTATTGGTGTAATGGTAGCACAGTGGTCTGGATAACCAAATATGTGGGTTCGACTCCCATGTATGGCAACACTCATCTTTTTTCCATTTCTCCGAGGGTTATAAACCCCACTATCAAGCTATACATTTCTTTATTCTAAAATACGGTGAAAGCTTATAATTTCTAATTTCTAATTTCAAACGAGCGCACCGTTTCAAATACATGCTTACATGTTTACGTTTATAATTTGTATGTTTATCATTCACTTGCTAAGTTCATAGCTTCTAATTCGAATGGAAGGAGATGGGATGTGTATTGGTGTAATGGTAGCACAATGGTCTGGATAACAATATATGTAGGTTCGACTCCCAGGTATGGCAACACTCATCTTTTTCCATTTCTCCTTGGGTTATAAACCCCACTATCAAGCTATACATTTCTTTAGTCTAAAATCCGGTGAGAGCTTATAATTTCTAATTTCTAATTTCAAACGAGCGCACCGTTTCAAAAACATACTTACATGTTTACGTTTATAATTTGCTTGTTTATCATTCACTTGCTAAGTTCATAGCTTCTAATTCGAATAGAAGGAGATGGGATGTGTATTGGTCTAATGGTAGGACAGTGGTCTGGATAACCAGAGATGTGGGTTCGACTCCCAGGTATGGCAACACTCATCTTTTTCCATGTCTCCGAGGGTTATAAACCCCACTATCAAGCTATAAATTTCTTTATTCTAAAATACGGTGAAAGCTTATAATTTATAATTTCTAATTTCAAACGAGCGCACCGTTTCAAATACATACTTACATGTTTACGTTTATAATTTGCTTGTTTATCATTCACTTGCTAAGTTCATAGCTTCTAATTCGAATGGAAGGTGATGGGATGTGTATTGGTCTAATGGTAGGACAGTGGTCTGGATAACCAAAGATGTGGGTTCGACTCCCATGTATGGCAACACTCATCTTTTTCCATTTCTGCGAGGGTTATAATCCCCACTATCAAGCTATAAATTTCTTTTGTCTAAAATACGGTGAAAGCTTATAATTTCTAATTTCTAATTTCAAACTCGCGCACCGTTTCAAAAACATACTTACATGTTTACGTTTATAATTTGCTTGTTTATCATTCACTTGCTAAGTTCATAGCTTCTAATTCGAATGGAAGGAGATGGGATGTGTATTGGTCTAATGGTAGGACAGTGGTCTGGATAACCAGAGATGTGGGTTCGACTCCCAGGTATGGCAACACTCATCTTTTTCCATTTCTCCGAGGATTATAATCCCCACTATCAAGCTATAAATATCTTTAGTCTAACATACGGTGAAAGCTTATAATTTCTAATTTCTAATTTCAAACGAGCGCACCGTTTCAAAAACATACTTACATGTTTGCGTTTATAATTTGCTTGTTTATCATTCACTTGCTAAGTTCATAGCTTCTAATTCGAATGGAAGGAGATGGGACGTGTATTGGTGTAATGGTAGCACAGTGGTCTGGATAACCAAATATGTGGGTTCGACTCCCATGTATGGCAACACTCATCTTTTTTCCATTTCTCCGAGGGTTATAAACCCCACTATCAAGCTATACGTTTCTTTATTCTAAAATACGGTGAAAGCTTATAATTTCTAATTTCTAATTTCAAACGAGCGCACCGTTTCAAATACATGCTTACATGTTTACGTTTATAATTTGTTTGTTTATCATTCACTTGCTAAGTTCATAGCTTCTAATTCGAATGGAAGGAGATGGGATGTGTATTGGTGTAATGGTAGCAGAATGGTCTGGATAACAATATATGTAGGTTCGACTCCCAGGTATGGCAACACTCATCTTTTTCCATTTCTCCTTGGGTTATAAACCCCACTATCAAGCTATACATTTCTTTAGTCTAAAATCCGGTGTAAGCTTATAATTTCTAATTTCTAATTTCAAACGAGCGCACCGTTTCAAAAACATACTTACATGTTTACGTTTATAATTTGCTTGTTTATCATTCACTTGCTAAGTTCATAGCTTCTAATTCGAATAGAAGGAGATGGGATGTGTATTGGTCTAATGGTAGGACAGTGGTCTGGATAACCAGAGATGTGGGTTCGACTCCCAGGTATGGCAACACTCATCTTTTTCCATGTCTCCGAGGGTTATAAACCCCACTATCAAGCTATAAATTTCTTTATTCTAAAATACGGTGAAAGCTTATAATTTATAATTTCTAATTTCAAACGAGCGCACCGTTTCAAATACATACTTACATGTTTACGTTTATAATTTGCTTGTTTATCATTCACTTGCTAAGTTCATAGCTTCTAATTCGAATGGAAGGAGATGGGATGTGTATTGGTCTAATGGTAGGACAGTGGTATGGATAACCAAAGATGTGGGTTCGACTCCCATGTATGGCAACACTCATCTTTTTCCATTTCTGCGAGGGTTATAATCCCCACTATCAAGCTATAAATTTCTTTAGTCTAAAATACGGTGAAAGCTTATAATTTCTAATTTCTAATTTCAAACTCGCGCACCGTTTCAAAAACATTCTTACATGTTTACGTTTATAATTTGCTTGTTTATCATTCACTTGCTAAGTTCATAGCTTCTAATTCGAATGGAAGGAGATGGGATGTGTATTGGTCTAATGGTAGGACAGTGGTCTGGATAACCAGAGATGTGGGTTCGACTCCCAGGTATGGCAACACTCATCTTTTTCCATTTCTCCGAGGATTATAATCCCCACTATCAAGCTATAAATATCTTTAGTCTAACATACGGTGAAAGCTTATAATTTCTAATTTCTAATTTCAAACGAGCGCACCGTTTCAAAAACATACTCACATGTTTACGTTTATAATTTACTTGTTTATCATTCACTTGCTAAGTTCATAGCTTCTAATTCGAATGGAAGGAGATGGGATGTGTATTGGTCTAATGGTAGGACAGTGGTCTGGATAACCAAAGATGTGGGTTCGACTCCCAGGTATGGCAACACTCATCTTTTTCCATTTCTCCTAGGGTTATAAACCCCACTATCAAGCTATACATTTCTTTAGTCTAAAATAAGGTGAAAGCTTATAATTTCTAATTTCTAATTTCAAACTCGAGCACCGTTTCAAAAACATACTAACATGTTTACGTTTATAATTTGCTAGTTTATCATTCACTTGCTAAGTTCATAGCTTCTAATTCGAATGGAAGGAGATGGGATGTGTATTGGTCTAATGGTAGGACAGTGGTCTGGATAGCCAAAGATGTGGGTTCGACTCCCATGTATGGCAACACTCATCTTTTTCCATTTCTCCGAGGGTTATAATCCCCACTATCAAGCTATAAATTTCTTTAGTCTAAAATACTGTGAAAGTTATAATTTCTAATTTCTAATTTCAAACTCGCGCACCGTTTCAAACACATACTTACATGTTTGCGTTTATAATTTGCTTGTTTATCATTCACTTGCTAAGTTCATAGCTTCTAATTCGAATGGAAGGAGATGGGACGTGTATTGGTGTAATGGTAGCACAGTGGTCTGGATAACCAAATATGTGGGTTCGACTCCCATGTATGGCAACACTCATCTTTTTTCCATTTCTCCGAGGGTTATAAACCCCACTATCAAGCTATACATTTCTTTATTCTAAAATACGGTGAAAGCTTATAATTTCTAATTTCTAATTTCAAACGAGCGCACCGTTTCAAATACATGCTTACATGTTTACGTTTATAATTTGTTTGTTTATCATTCACTTGCTAAGTTCATAGCTTCTAATTCGAATGGAAGGAGATGGGATGTGTATTGGTGTAATGGTAGCACAATGGTCTGGATAACAATATATGTAGGTTCGACTCCCAGGTATGGCAACACTCATCTTTTTCCATTTCTCCTTGGGTTATAAACCCCACTATCAAGCTATACATTTCTTTAGTCTAAAATCCGGTGAAAGCTTATAATTTCTAATTTCTAATTTCAAACGAGCGCACCGTTTCAAAAACATACTTACATGGTTACGTTTATAATTTGCTTGTTTATCATTCACTTGCTAAGTTCATAGCTTCTAATTCGAATAGAAGGAGATGGGATGTGTATTGGTCTAATGGTAGGACAGTGGTCTGGATAACCAGAGATGTGGGTTCGACTCCCAGGTATGGCAACACTCATCTTTTTCCATGTTTCCGAGGGTTATAAACCCCACTATCAAGCTATAAATTTCTTTATTCTAAAATACGGTGAAAGCTTATAATTTATAATTTCTAATTTCAAACGAGCGCACCGTTTCAAATACATACTTACATGTTTACGTTTATAATTTGCTTGTTTATCATTCACTTGCTAAGTTCATAGCTTCTAATTCGAATGGAAGGAGATGGGATGTGTATTGGTCTAATGGTAGGACAGTGGTCTGGATAACCAAAGATGTGGGTTCGACTCCCATGTATGGCAACACTCATCTTTTTCCATTTCTGCGAGGGTTATAATCCCCACTATCAAGCTATAAATTTCTTTAGTCTAAAATACGGTGAAAGCTTATAATTTCTAATTTCTAATTTCAAACTCGCGCACCGTTTCAAAAACATACTTACATGTTTACGTTTATAATTTGCTTGTTTATCATTCACTTGCTAAGTTCATAGCTTCTAATTCGAATGGAAGGAGATGGGATGTGTATTGGTCTAATGGTAGGACAGTGGTCTGGATAACCAGAGATGTGGGTTCGACTCCCATGTATGGCAACACTCATCTTTTTCCATTTCTCCGAGGGTTATAATCCCCACTATCAAGCTATAAATTTCTTTAGTCTAAAATACGGTGAAAGCTTATAATTTCTAATTTCTAATTTCAAACTCGCGCACCGTTTCAAACACATACTTACATGTTTACGTTTATAATTAGCTTGTTTATCATTCACTTGCTAAGTTCATAGCTTCTAATTCGAATGGAAGGAGATGGGATGTGTATTAGTGTAATGGTAGCACAGTGGTCTGGATAACCAAATATGTGGGTTCGACTCCCATGTATGGCAACACTCATCTTTTTCAATTTCTCCGAGGGTTATAATCCCCACTATCAAGCTATAAATTTCTTTAGTCTAAAATACGGTGAAAGCTTATAATTTCAAACTCGTGCACCGTTTCAAAAAGATACTTACATGTTTACGTTTATAATTTGCTTGTCTATCATTCACTTGCTCAGTTCATAGCTTCTAATTCGAATGGAAGGAGATGGGATGTGTATTGGTCTAATGGTAGGACAGTGGTCTGGATAACAATATATGTGGGTTCGACTCCCATGTATGGCAACACTCATCTTTTTCAATTTCTCCGAGGGTTATAATCCCCACTATCAAGCTATAAATTTCTTTAGTCTAAAATACGGTGAAAGCTTATAATTTCTAATTTCTAGTTTCAAACGAGCGCACCGTTTCAAAAACATACTTACATGTTTACGTTTATAATGTGCTTGTTTATCATTCACTTGCTAAGTTCATAGTTTCTAATTCGAATGGAAGGAGATGGGATGTGTATTGGTGTAATGGTAGCACAGTGGTCCGGATAACCAAATATGTGGGTTCGACTCCCATGTATGGCAACACTCATCTTTTTCCATTTCTCCGAGGGTTATAATCCCCACTATCACGCTATAAATTTCTTCAGTCTAAAATACGGTGAAAGCTTATAATTTCTAATTTCTAATTTCAAACGAGCGCACCGTTTCAAAAACATACTTACATGTTTACGTTTATAATGTGCTTGTTTATCATTCACTTGCTAAGTTCATAGCTTCTAATTCGAATGGAAGGAGATGGGACGTGTATTGGTGTAATGGTAGCACAGTGGTCTGGATAACCAAATATGTGGGTTCGACTCCCATGTATGGCAACACTCATCTTTTTTCCATTTCTCCGAGGGTTATAAACCCCACTATCAAGCTATAAATTTCTTTATTCTAAAATACGGTGAGAGCTTATAATTTCTAATTTTTAATTTCAAACGAGCGCACCGTTTCAAATACATACTTACATGTTTACGTTTATGATTTGCTTGTTTATCATTCACTTGCTAAGTTCATAGCTTCTAATTCGAATGGAAGGAGATGGGATGTGTATTGGTGTAATGGTAGCACAATGGTCTGGATAACAAAATATGTGGGTTCGACTCCCAGGTATGGCAACACTCATATTTTTCTATTTCTCCTTGGGTTATAAACCCCACTATCAAGCTATACATTTCTTTAGTCTAAAATCCGGTGAAAGCTTATAATTTCTAATTTCTAATTTCAAACGAGCGCACCGTTTCAAAAACATACTTACATGTTTACGTTTATAATGTGCTTGTTTATCATTCACTTGCTAAGTTCATAGCTTCTAATTCGAATGGAAGGAGATGGGACGTGTATTGGTGTAATGGTAGCACAGTGGTCTGGATAACCAAATATGTGGGTTCGACTCCCATGTATGGCAACACTCATCTTTTTTCCATTTCTCCGAGGGTTATAAACCCCACTATCAAGCTATAAATTTCTTTATTCTAAAATACGGTGAAAGCTTATAATTTCTAATTTCTAATTTCAAACGAGCGCACCGTTTCAAATACATACTTACATGTTTACGTTTATAATGTGCTTGTTTATCATTCACTTGCTAAGTTCATAGCTTCTAATTCGAATGGAAGGAGATGGGATGTGTATTAGTGTAATGGTAGCACAATGGTCTGGATAACAAAATATGTGGGTTCGACTCCCAGGTATGGCAACACTCATCTTTTTCCATTTCTCCTTGGGTTATAAACCCCACTATCAAGCTATACATTTCTTTAGTCTAAAATCCGGTGAAAGCTTATAATTTCTAATTTCTAATTTCAAACGAGCGCACCGTTTCAAAAACATACTTACATGGTTACGTTTATAATTTGCTTGTTTATCATTCACTTGCTAAGTTCATAGCTTCTAATTCGAATAGAAGGAGATGGGATGTGTATTGGTCTAATGGTAGGACAGTGGTCTGGATAACCAGAGATGTGGGTTCGACTCCCAGGTATGGCAACACTCATCTTTTTCCATGTCTCCGAGGGTTATAAACCCCACTATCAAGCTATAAATTTCTTTATTCTAAAATACGGTGAAAGCTTATAATTTATAATTTCTAATTTCAAACGAGCGCACCGTTTCAAATACATACTTACATGTTTACGTTTATAATTTGCTTGTTTATCATTCACTTGCTAAGTTCATAGCTTCTAATTCGAATGGAAGGAGATGGGATGTGTATTGGTCTAATGGTAGGACAGTGGTCTGGATAACCAAAGATGTGGGTTCGACTCCCATGTATGGCAACACTCATCTTTTTCCATTTCTGCGAGGGTTATAATCCCCACTATCAAGCTATAAATTTCTTTAGTCTAAAATACGGTGAAAGCTTATAATTTCTAATTTCTAATTTCAAACTCGCGCACCGTTTCAAAAACATACTTACATGTTTACGTTTATAATTTGCTTGTTTATCATTCACTTGCTAAGTTCATAGCTTCTATTTCGAATGGAAGGAGATGGGATGTGTATTGGTCTAATGGTAGGACAGTGGTCTGGATAACCAGAGATGTGGGTTCGACTCCCAGGTATGGCAACACTCATCTTTTTCCATTTCTCCGAGGATTATAATCCCCACTATCAAGCTATAAATATCTTTAGTCTAACATACGGTGAAAGCTTATAATTTCTAATTTCTAATTTCAAACGAGCGCACCGTTTCAAAAACATACTCACATGTTTACGTTTATAATTTACTTGTTTATCATTCACTTGCTAAGTTCATAGCTTCTAATTCGAATGGAAGGAGATGGGATGTGTATTGGTCTAATGGTAGGACAGTGGTCTGGATAACCAAAGATGTGGGTTCGACTCCCATGTATGGCAACACTCATCTTTTTCCATTTCTCCGAGGGTTATAATCCCCACTATCAAGCTATAAATTTCTTTAGTCTAAAATACGGTGAAAGCTTATAATTTCTAATTTCTAATTTCAAACTCGCGCACCGTTTCAAACACATACTTACATGTTTACGTTTATAATTAGCTTGTTTATCATTCACTTGCTAAGTTCATAGCTTCTAATTCGAATGGAAGGAGATGGGATGTGTATTAGTGTAATGGTAGCACAGTGGTCTGGATAACCAAATATGTGGGTTCGACTCCCAGGTATGGCAACACTCATCTTTTTCCATTTCTCCGAGGGTTATAAACCCAACTATCAAGATATAAATATCTTTAGTCTAACATACGGTGAAAGCTTATAATTTCTAATTTCTAATTTCAAACGAGCGCACCGTTTCAAAAACATACTTACATGTTTACGTTTATAATTTGCTTGTTTATCATTCACTTGCTAAGTTCATAGCTTCTAATTCGAATGGAAGGAGATGGGATGTGTATTGGTCTAATGGTAGGACAGTGGTCTGGATAACCAAAGATGTGGGTTCGACTCCCAGGTATGGCAACACTCATCTTTTTCCATTTCTCCTAGGGTTATAAACCCCACTATCAAGCTATACATTTCTTTAGTCTAAAATACGGTGAAAGCTTATAATTTCAAACTCGTGCACCGTTTCAAAAAGATACTTACATGTTTACGTTTATAATTTGCTTGTCTATCATTCACTTGCTCAGTTCATAGCTTCTAATTCGAATGGAAGGAGATGGGATGTGTATTGGTCTAATGGTAGGACAGTGGTCTGGATAACAATATATGTGGGTTCGACTCCCATGTATGGCAACACTCATCTTTTTCAATTTCTCCGAGGGTTATAATCCCCACTATCAAGCTATAAATTTCTTTAGTCTAAAATACGGTGAAAGCTTATAATTTCTAATTTCTAGTTTCAAACGAGCGCACCGTTTCAAAAACATACTTACATGTTTACGTTTATAATGTGCTTGTTTATCATTCACTTGCTAAGTTCATAGTTTCTAATTCGAATGGAAGGAGATGGGATGTGTATTGGTGTAATGGTAGCACAGTGGTCTGGATAACCAAATATGTGGGTTCGACTCCCATGTATGGCAACACTCATCTTTTTCCATTTCTCCGAGGGTTATAATCCCCACTATCACGCTATAAATTTCTTCAGTCTAAAATACGGTGAAAGCTTATAATTTCTAATTTCTAGTTTCAAACGAGCGCACCGTTTCAAAAACATACTTACATGTTTACGTTTATAATTTGCTTGTTTATCATTCACTTGCTAAGTTCATAGCTTCTAATTCGAATGGAAGGAGATGGGATGTGTATTGGTGTAATGGTAGCACAGTGGTCTGGATAACCAAATATGTGGGTTCGACTCCCATGTATGGCAACACTCATCTTTTTTCCATTTCTCCGAGGGTTATAAACCCCACTATCAAGCTATAAATTTCTTTATTCTAAAATACGGTGAGAGCTTATAATTTCTAATTTTTAATTTCAAACGAGCGCACCGTTTCAAATACATACTTACATGTTTGCGTTTATAATTTGCTTGTTTTTCATACACTTGCTAAGTTCATAGCTTCTAATTCGAATGGAAGGAGATGGGACGTGTATTGGTGTAATGGTAGCACAGTGGTCTGGATAACCAAATATATGGGTTCAACTCCCATGTATGGCAACACTCATCTTTTTTCCATTTCTCCGAGGGTTATAAACCCCACTATCAAGCTATAAATTTCTTTATTCTAAAATACGGTGAAAGCTTATAATTTCTAATTTCTAATTTCAAACGAGCGCACCGTTTCAAATACATACTTACATGTTTACGTTTATAATTTGTTTGTTTATCATTCACTTGCTAAGTTCATAGCTTCTAATTCGAATGGAAGGAGATGGGATGTGTATTGGTGTAATGGTAGCACAATGGTCTGGATAACAATATATGTAGGTTCGACTCCCAGGTATGGCAACACTCATCTTTTTCCATTTCTCCTTGGGTTATAAACCCCACTATCAAGCTATACATTTCTTTAGTCTAAAATCCGGTGAAAGCTTATAATTTCTAATTTCTAATTTCAAACTCGCGCACCGTTTCAAAAACATACTTACATGTTTACGTTTATAATTTGCTTGTTTATCATTCACTTGCTAAGTTCATAGCTTCTAATTCGAATGGAAGAAGATGGGATGTGTATTGGTGTAATGGTAGCACAGTGGTCTGGATAACCAAATATGTGGGTTCGACTCCCATGTATGGCAACACTCATCTTTTTTCCATTTCTCCGAGGGTTATAATCCCCACTATCAAGCTATAAATTTCTTTAGTCTAAAATACGGTGAAAGCTTATAATTTCTAATTTCTAGTTTCAAACGAGCGCACCGTTTCAAAAACATACTTACATGTTTACGTTTATAATGTGCTTGTTTATCATTCACTTGCTAAGTTCATAGTTTCTAATTCGAATGGAAGGAGATGGGATGTGTATTGGTGTAATGGTAGCACAGTGGTCTGGATAACCAAATATGTGGGTTCGACTCCCATGTATGGCAACACTCATCTTTTTCCATTTCTCCGAGGGTTATAATCCCCACTATCACGCTATAAATTTCTTCAGTCTAAAATACGGTGAAAGCTTATAATTTCTAATTTCTAGTTTCAAACGAGCGCACCGTTTCAAAAACATACTTACATGTTTACGTTTATAATTTGCTTGTTTATCATTCACTTGCTAAGTTCATAGCTTCTAATTCGAATGGAAGGAGATGGGATGTGTATTGGTGTAATGGTAGCACAGTGGTCTGGATAACCAAAGATGTGGGTTCGACTCCCAGGTATGGCAACACTCATCTTTTTCCATTTCTCCTAGGGTTATAAACCCCACTATCAAGCTATACATTTCTTTAGTCTAAAATCCGGTGAAAGCTTATAATTTCTAATTTCTAATTTCAAACTCGCGCACCGTTTCAAAAACATACTTACATGTTTACGTTTATAATTTGCTTGTTTATCATTCACTTGCTAAGTTCATAGCTTCTAATTCGAATGGAAGAAGATGGGATGTGTATTGGTGTAATGGTAGCACAGTGGTCTGGATAACCAAATATGTGGGTTCGACTCCCATGTATGGCAACACTCATCTTTTTTCCATTTCTCCGAGGGTTATAAACCCCACTATCAAGCTATAAATTTCTTTATTCTAAAATACGGTGAGAGCTTATAATTTCTAATTTTTAATTTCAAACGAGCGCACCGTTTCAAATACATACTTACATGTTTACGTTTATGATTTGCTTGTTTATCATTCACTTGCTAAGTTCATAGCTTCTAATTCGAATGGAAGGAGATGGGATGTGTATTGGTGTAATGGTAGCACAATGGTCTGGATAACAAAATATGTGGGTTCGACTCCCAGGTATGGCAACACTCATATTTTTCTATTTCTCCTTGGGTTATAAACCCCACTATCAAGCTATACATTTCTTTAGTCTAAAATACGGTGAAAGCTTATAATTTCTAATTTCTAATTTCAAACGAGCGCACCGTTTCAAAAACATACTTACATGTTTACGTTTATAATGTGCTTGTTTATCATTCACTTGCTAAGTTCATAGCTTCTAATTCGAATGGAAGGAGATGGGACGTGTATTGGTGTAATGGTAGCACAGTGGTCTGGATAACAAAATATGTGGGTTCGACTCCCAGGTATGGCAACACTCATCTTTTTCCATTTCTCCTTGGGTTATAAACCCCACTATCAAGCTATACATTTCTTTAGTCTAAAATCCGGTGAAAGCTTATAATTTCTAACTTCTAATTTCAAACGAGCGCACCGTTTCAAAAACATACTTACATGGTTACGTTTATAATTTGCTTGTTTATCATTCACTTGCTAAGTTCATAGCTTCTAATTCGAATAGAAGGAGATGGGATGTGTGTTGGTCTAATGGTAGGACAGTGGTCTGGATAACCAGAGATGTGGGTTCGACTCCCAGGTATGGCAACACTCATCTTTTTCCATGTCTCCGAGGGTTATAAACCCCACTATCAAGCTATAAATTTCTTTATTCTAAAATACGGTGAAAGCTTATAATTTATAATTTCTAATTTCAAACGAGCGCACCGTTTCAAATACATACTTACATGTTTACGTTTATAATTTGCTTGTTTATCATTCACTTGCTAAGTTCATAGCTTCTAATTCGAATGGAAGGAGATGGGATGTGTATTGGTCTAATGGTAGGACAGTGGTCTGGATAACCAAAGATGTGGGTTCGACTCCCATGTATGGCAACACTCATCTTTTTCCATTTCTGCGAGGGTTATAATCCCCACTATCAAGCTATAAATTTCTTTAGTCTAAAATACGGTGAAAGCTTATAATTTCTAATTTCTAATTTCAAACTCGCGCACCGTTTCAAAAACATACTTACATGTTTACGTTTATAATTTGCTTGTTTATCATTCACTTGCTAAGTTCATAGCTTCTAATTCGAATGGAAGGAGATGGGATGTGTATTGGTCTAATGGTAGGACAGTGGTCTGGATAACCAGAGATGTGGGTTCGACTCCCAGGTATGGCAACACTCATCTTTTTCCATTTCTCCGAGGATTATAATCCCCACTATCAAGCTATAAATATCTTTAGTCTAACATACGGTGAAAGCTTATAATTTCTAATTTCTAATTTCAAACGAGCGCACCGTTTCAAAAACATACTCACATGTTTACGTTTATAATTTACTTGTTTATCATTCACTTGCTAAGTTCATAGCTTCTAATTCGAATGGAAGGAGATGGGATGTGTATTGGTCTAATGGTAGGACAGTGGTCTGGATAACCAAAGATGTGGGTTCGACTCCCATGTATGGCAACACTCATCTTTTTCCATTTCTCCGAGGGTTATAATCCCCACTATCAAGCTATAAATTTCTTTAGTCTAAAATACGGTGAAAGCTTATAATTTCTAATTTCTAATTTCAAACTCGCGCACCGTTTCAAACACATACTTACATGTTTACGTTTATAATTAGCTTGTTTATCATTCACTTGCTAAGTTCATAGCTTCTAATTCGAATGGAAGGAGATGGGATGTGTATTAGTGTAATGGTAGCACAGTGGTCTGGATAACCAAATATGTGGGTTCGACTCCCATGTATGGCAACACTCATCTTTTTCCATTTCTCCGAGGGTTATAAACCCAACTATCAAGCTATAAATATCTTTAGTCTAACATACGGTGAAAGCTTATAATTTCTAATTTCTAATTTCAAACGAGCGCACCGTTTCAAAAACATACTTACATGTTTACGTTTATAATTTGCTTGTTTATCATTCACTTGCTAAGTTCATAGCTTCTAATTCGAATGGAAGGAGATGGGATGTGTATTGGTCTAATGGTAGGACAGTGGTCTGGATAACCAAAGATGTGGGTTCGACTCCCAGGTATGGCAACACTCATCTTTTTCCATTTCTCCTAGGGTTATAAACCCCACTATCAAGCTATACATTTCTTTAGTCTAAAATACGGTGAAAGCTTATAATTTCAAACTCGTGCACCGTTTCAAAAAGATACTTACATGTTTACGTTTATAATTTGCTTGTCTATCATTCACTTGCTCAGTTCATAGCTTCTAATTCGAATGGAAGGAGATGGGATGTGTATTGGTCTAATGGTAGGACAGTGGTCTGGATATCAATATATGTGGGTTCGACTCCCATGTATGGCAACACTCATCTTTTTCAATTTCTCCGAGGGTTATAATCCCCACTATCAAGCTATAAATTTCTTTAGTCTAAAATACGGTGAAAGCTTATAATTTCTAATTTCTAGTTTCAAACGAGCGCACCGTTTCAAAAACATACTTACATGTTTACGTTTATAATGTGCTTGTTTATCATTCACTTGCTAAGTTCATAGTTTCTAATTCGAATGGAAGGAGATGGGATGTGTATTGGTGTAATGGTAGCACAGTGGTCTGGATAACCAAATATGTGGGTTCGACTCCCATGTATGGCAACACTCATCTTTTTCCATTTCTCCGAGGGTTATAATCCCCACTATCACGCTATAAATTTCTTCAGTCTAAAATACGGTGAAAGCTTATAATTTCTAATTTCTAGTTTCAAACGAGCGCACCGTTTCAAAAACATACTTACATGTTTACGTTTATAATTTGCTTGTTTATCATTCACTTGCTAAGTTCATAGCTTCTAATTCGAATGGAAGGAGATGGGATGTGTATTGGTGTAATGGTAGCACAGTGGTCTGGATAACCAAATATGTGGGTTCGACTCCCATGTATGGCAACACTCATCTTTTTTCCATTTCTCCGAGGGTTATAAACCCCACTATCAAGCTATAAATTTCTTTATTCTAAAATACGGTGAGAGCTTATAATTTCTAATTTTTAATTTCAAACGAGCGCACCGTTTCAAATACATACTTACATGTTTGCGTTTATAATTTGCTTGTTTTTCATACACTTGCTAAGTTCATAGCTTCTAATTCGAATGGAAGGAGATGGGACGTGTATTGGTGTAATGGTAGCACAGTGGTCTGGATAACCAAATATATGGGTTCAACTCCCATGTATGGCAACACTCATCTTTTTTCCATTTCTCCGAGGGTTATAAACCCCACTATCAAGCTATAAATATCTTTATTCTAAAATACGGTGAAAGCTTATAATTTCTAATTTCTAATTTCAAACGAGCGCACCGTTTCAAAAACATACTTACATGTTTACGTTTATAATGTGCTTGTTTATCATTCACTTGCTAAGTTCATAGCTTCTAATTCGAATGGAAGGAGATGGGATGTGTATTGGTGTAATGGTAGCACAATGGTCTGGATAACAATATATGTAGGTTCGACTCCCAGGTATGGCAACACTCATCTTTTTCCATTTCTCCTTGGGTTATAAACCCCACTATCAAGCTATACATTTCTTTAGTCTAAAATCCGGTGAAAGCTTATAATTTCTAATTTCTAATTTCAAACGAGCGCACCGTTTCAAAAACATACTTACATGTTTACGTTTATAATTTGCTTGTTTATCATTCACTTGCTAAGTTCATAGCTTCTAATTCGAATAGAAGGAGATGGGATGTGTATTGGTCTAATGGTAGGACAGTGGTCTGGATAACCAGAGATGTGGGTTCGACTCCCAGGTATGGCAACACTCATCTTTTTCCATGTCTCCGAGGGTTATAAACCCCACTATCAAGCTATAAATTTCTTTATTCTAAAATACGGTGAAAGCTTATAATTTATAATTTCTAATTTCAAACGAGCGCACCGTTTCAAATACATACTTACATGTTTACGTTTATAATTTGCTTGTTTATCATTCACTTGCTAAGTTCATAGCTTCTAATTCGAATGGAAGGAG
The DNA here is from genome assembly GCA_964016885.1 of Eledone cirrhosa. Taxonomy (NCBI): domain Eukaryota; kingdom Metazoa; phylum Mollusca; class Cephalopoda; order Octopoda; family Eledonidae; genus Eledone; species Eledone cirrhosa. The sequence continues at coordinate 19,526,128 of OZ024744.1, read as the reverse complement.
ATGGGATGTGTATTGGTCTAATGGTAGGACAGTGGTCTGGATAACCAAAGATGTGGGTTCGACTCCCATGTATGGCAACACTCATCTTTTTCCATTTCTGCGAGGGTTATAATCCCCACTATCAAGCTATAAATTTCTTTAGTCTAAAATACGGTGAAAGCTTATAATTTCTAATTTCTAATTTCAAACTCGCGCACCGTTTCAAAAACATACTTACATGTTTACGTTTATAATGTGCTTGTTTATCATTCACTTGCTAAGTTCATAGCTTCTAATTCGAATGGAAGGAGATGGGACGTGTATTGGTGTAATGGTAGCACAGTGCTCTGGATAACCAAATATGTGGGTTCGACTCCCATGTATGGCAACACTCATCTTTTTTCCATTTCTCCGAGGGTTATAAACCCCACTATCAAGCTATAAATTTCTTTATTCTAAAATACGGTGAAAGCTTATAATTTCTAATTTCTAATTTCAAACGAGCGCACCGTTTCAAATACATACTTACATGTTTACGTTTATAATTTGTTTGTTTATCATTCACTTGCTAAGTTCATAGCTTCTAATTCGAATGGAAGGAGATGGGATGTGTATTGGTGTAATGGTAGCACAATGGTCTGGATAACAATATATGTAGGTTCGACTCCCAGGTATGGCAACACTCATCTTTTTCCATTTCTCCTTGGGTTATAAACCCCACTATCAAGCTATACATTTCTTTAGTCTAAAATCCGGTGAAAGCTTATAATTTCTAATTTCTAATTTCAAACTCGCGCACCGTTTCAAAAACATACTTACATGTTTACGTTTATAATTTGCTTGTTTATCATTCACTTGCTAAGTTCATAGCTTCTAATTCGAATGGAAGAAGATGGGATGTGTATTGGTGTAATGGTAGCACAGTGGTCTGGATAACCAAATATGTGGGTTCGACTCCCATGTATGGCAACACTCATCTTTTTTCCATTTCTCCGAGGGTTATAATCCCCACTATCAAGCTATAAATTTCTTTAGTCTAAAATACGGTGAAAGCTTATCATTTCTAATTTCTAGTTTCAAACGAGCGCACCGTTTCAAAAACATACTTACATGTTTACGTTTATAATGTGCTTGTTTATCATTCACTTGCTAAGTTCATAGTTTCTAATTCGAATGGAAGGAGATGGGATGTGTATTGGTGTAATGGTAGCACAGTGGTCTGGATAACCAAATATGTGGGTTCGACTCCCATGTATGGCAACACTCATCTTTTTCCATTTCTCCGAGGGTTATAATCCCCACTATCACGCTATAAATTTCTTCAGTCTAAAATACGGTGAAAGCTTATAATTTCTAATTTCTAGTTTCAAACGAGCGCACCGTTTCAAAAACATACTTACATGTTTACGTTTATAATTTGCTTGTTTATCATTCACTTGCTAAGTTCATAGCTTCTAATTCGAATGGAAGGAGATGGGATGTGTATTGGTGTAATGGTAGCACAGTGGTCTGGATAACCAAATATGTGGGTTCGACTCCCATGTATGGCAACACTCATCTTTTTTCCATTTCTCCGAGGGTTATAAACCCCACTATCAAGCTATACATTTCTTTATTCTAAAATACGGTGAGAGCTTATAATTTCTAATTTTTAATTTCAAACGAGCGCACCGTTTCAAATACATACTTACATGTTTGCGTTTATAATTTGCTTGTTTATCATTCACTTGCTAAGTTCATAGCTTCTAATTCGAATGGAAGGAGATGGGACGTGTATTGGTGTAATGGTAGCACAGTGGTCTGGATAACCAAATATATGGGTTCAACTCCCATGTATGGCAACACTCATCTTTTTTCCATTTCTCCGAGGGTTATAAACCCCACTATCAAGCTATAAATTTCTTTATTCTAAAATACGGTGAAAGCTTATAATTTCTAATTTCTAATTTCAAACGAGCGCACCGTTTCAAATACATACTTACATGTTTACGTTTATAATTTGTTTGTTTATCATTCACTTGCTAAGTTCATAGCTTCTAATTCGAATGGAAGGAGATGGGATGTGTATTGGTCTAATGGTAGGACAGTGGTCTGGATAACCAAAGATGTGGGTTCGACTCCCAGGTATGGCAACACTCATCTTTTTCCATTTCTCCTAGGGTTATAAACCCCACTATCAAGCTATACATTTCTTTAGTCTAAAATCCGGTGAAAGCTTATAATTTCTAATTTCTAATTTCAAACTCGCGCACCGTTTCAAAAACATACTTACATGTTTACGTTTATAATTTGCTTGTTTATCATTCACTTGCTAAGTTCATAGCTTCTAATTCGAATGGAAGAAGATGGGATGTGTATTGGTGTAATGGTAGCACAGTGGTCTGGATAACCAAATATGTGGGTTCGACTCCCATGTATGGCAACACTCATCTTTTTTCCATTTCTCCGAGGGTTATAAACCCCACTATCAAGCTATAAATTTCTTTATTCTAAAATACGGTGAGAGCTTATAATTTCTAATTTTTAATTTCAAACGAGCGCACCGTTTCAAATACATACTTACATGTTTACGTTTATGATTTGCTTGTTTATCATTCACTTGCTAAGTTCATAGCTTCTAATTCGAATGGAAGGAGATGGGATGTGTATTGGTGTAATGGTAGCACAATGGTCTGGATAACAAAATATGTGGGTTCGACTCCCAGGTATGGCAACACTCATATTTTTCTATTTCTCCTTGGGTTATAAACCCCACTATCAAGCTATACATTTCTTTAGTCTAAAATCCGGTGAAAGCTTATAATTTCTAATTTCTAATTTCAAACGAGCGCACCGTTTCAAAAACATACTTACATGTTTACGTTTATAATGAGCTTGTTTATCATTCACTTGCTAAGTTCATAGCTTCTAATTCGAATGGAAGGAGATGGGACGTGTATTGGTGTAATGGTAGCACAGTGGTCTGGATAACCAAATATGTGGGTTCGACTCCCATGTATGGCAACACTCATCTTTTTTCCATTTCTCCGAGGGTTATAAACCCCACTATCAAGCTATAAATTTCTTTATTCTAAAATACGGTGAAAGCTTATAATTTCTAATTTCTAATTTCAAACGAGCGCACCGTTTCAAATACATACTTACATGTTTACGTTTATAATTTGTTTGTTTATCATTCACTTGCTAAGTTCATAGCTTCTAATTCGAATGGAAGGAGATGGGATGTGTATTGGTGTAATGGTAGCACAATGGTCTGGATAACAAAATATGTGGGTTCGACTCCCAGGTATGGCAACACTCATCTTTTTCCATTTCTCCTTGGGTTATAAACCCCACTATCAAGCTATACATTTCTTTAGTCTAAAATCCGGTGAAAGCTTATAATTTCTAATTTCTAATTTCAAACGAGCGCACCGTTTCAAAAACATACTTACATGTTTACGTTTATAATTTGCTTGTTTATCATTCACTTGCTAAGTTCATAGCTTCTAATTCGAATGGAAGGAGATGGGATGTGTATTGATCTAATGGTAGGACAGTGGTCTGGATAACCAGAGATGTGGGTTCGACTCCCAGGTATGGAAACACTCATCTTTTTCCATTTCTCCTAGGGTTATAAACCCCACTATCAAGCTATACATTTCTTTAGTCTAAAATAAGGTGAAAGCTTATAATTTCTAATTTCTAATTTCAAACTCGAGCACCGTTTCAAAAACATACTAACATGTTTACGTTTATAATTTGCTCGTTTATCATTCACTTGCTAAGTTCATAGCTTCTAATTCGAATGGAAGGAGATGGGATGTGTATTCGTGTAATGGTAGCACAGTGGTCTGGATAACCAAAGATGTGTGTTCGACTCCCAGGTATGGCAACACTCATCTTTTTCCATTTCTCGAGGATTATAATCCCCACTATCAAGCTATAAATATCTTTAGTCTAACATACGGTGACAGCTTATAATTTCTAATTTCTAATTTCAAACGAGCGCACCGTTTCAAAAACATACTTACATGTTTACGTTTATAATTTGCTAGTTTATCATTCACTTGCTAAGTTCATAGCTTCTAATTCGAATGGAAGGAGATGGGATGTGTATTGGTCTAATGGTAGGACAGTGGTCTGGATAGCCAAAGATGTGGGTTCGACTCCCATGTATGGCAACACTCATCTTTTTCCATTTCTCCGAGGGTTATAATCCCCACTATCAAGCTATAAATTTCTTTAGTCTAAAATACTGTGAAAGTTATAATTTCTAATTTCTAATTTCAAACTCGCGCACCGTTTCAAACACATACTTACATGTTTACGTTTATAATTAGCTTGTTTATCATTCACTTGCTAAGTTCATAGCTTCTAATTCGAATGGAAGGAGATGGGACGTGTATTGGTGTAATGGTAGCACAGTGGTCTGGATAACCAAATATGTGGGTTCGACTCCCATGTATGGCAACACTCATCTTTTTTCCATTTCTCCGAGGGTTATAAACCCCACTATCAAGCTATACATTTCTTTATTCTAAAATACGGTGAAAGCTTATAATTTCTAATTTCTAATTTCAAACGAGCGCACCGTTTCAAATACATGCTTACATGTTTACGTTTATAATTTGTTTGTTTATCATTCACTTGCTAAGTTCATAGCTTCTAATTCGAATGGAAGGAGATGGGATGTGTATTGGTGTAATGGTAGCACAATGGTCTGGATAACAATATATGTAGGTTCGACTCCCAGGTATGGCAACACTCATCTTTTTCCATTTCTCCTTGGGTTATAAACCCCACTATCAAGCTATACATTTCTTTAGTCTAAAATCCGGTGAAAGCTTATAATTTCTAATTTCTAATTTCAAACGAGCGCACCGTTTCAAAAACATACTTACATGTTTACGTTTATAATTTGCTTGTTTATCATTCACTTGCTAAGTTCATAGCTTCTAATTCGAATAGAAGGAGATGGGATGTGTATTGGTCTAATGGTAGGACAGTGGTCTGGATAACCAGAGATGTGGGTTCAACTCCCAGGTATGGCAACACTCATCTTTTTCCATGTCTCCGAGGGTTATAAACCCCACTATCAAGCTATAAATTTCTTTATTCTAAAATACGGTGAAAGCTTATAATTTATAATTTCTAATTTCAAACGAGCGCACCGTTTCAAATACATACTTACATGTTTACGTTTATAATTTGCTTGTTTATCATTCACTTGCTAAGTTCATAGCTTCTAATTCGAATGGAAGGAGATGGGATGTGTATTGGTCTAATGGTAGGACAGTGGTCTGGATAACCAAAGATGTGGGTTCGACTCCCATGTATGGCAACACTCATCTTTTTCCATTTCTGCGAGGGTTATAATCCCCACTATCAAGCTATAAATTTCTTTAGTCTAAAATACGGTGAAAGCTTATAATTTCTAATTTCTAATTTCAAACTCGCGCACCGTTTCAAAAACATACTTACATGTTTACGTTTATAATGTGCTTGTTTATCATTCACTTGCTAAGTTCATAGCTTCTAATTCGAATGGAAGGAGATGGGACGTGTATTGGTGTAATGGTAGCACAGTGCTCTGGATAACCAAATATGTGGGTTCGACTCCCATGTATGGCAACACTCATATTTTTTCCATTTCTCCGAGGGTTATAAACCCCACTATCAAGCTATAAATTTCTTTATTCTAAAATACGGTGAAAGCTTATAATTTATAATTTCTAATTTCAAACGAGCGCACCGTTTCAAATACATACTTACATGTTTACGTTTATAATTTGTTTGTTTATCATTCACTTGCTAAGTTCATAGCTTCTAATTCGAATGGAAGGAGATGGGATGTGTATTGGTGTAATGGTAGCACAATGGTCTGGATAACAAAATATGTGGGTTCGACTCCCAGGTATGGCACCACTCATCTTTTTCCATTTCTCCTTGGGTTATAAACCCCACTATCAAGCTATACATTTCTTTAGTCTAAAATACGGTGAAAGCTTATAATTTCTAATTTCTAATTTCAAACGAGCGCACCGTTTCAAAAACATACTTACATGTTTACGTTTATAATTTTCTTGTTTATCATTCACTTGCTAAGTTCATAGCTTCTAATTCGAATGGAAGGAGATGGGATGTGTATTGGTCTAATGGTAGCACAGTGGTCTGGATAACCAGAGATGTGGGTTCGACTCCCAGGTATGGCAACACTCATCTTTTTCCATTTCTCCGAGGATTATAATCCCCACTATCAAGCTATAAATATCTTTAGTCTAACATACGGTGAAAGCGTATAATTTCTAATTTCTAATTTCAAACGAGCGCACCGTTTCAAAAACATACTCACATGTTTACGTTTATAATTTGCTTGTTTATCATTCACTTGCTAAGTTCATAGCTTCTAATTCGAATGGAAGGAGATGGGATGTGTATTGGTCTAATGGTAGGACAGTGGTCTGGATAACCAAAGATGTGGGTTCGACTCCCATGTATGGCAACACTCATCTTTTTCCATTTCTCCGAGGGTTATAATCCCCACTATCAAGCTATAAATTTCTTTAGTCTAAAATACGGTGAAAGCTTATAATTTCTAATTCCTAATTTCAAACTCGCGCACCGTTTCAAACACATACTTACATGTTTACGTTTAAAATTAGCTTGTTTATCATTCACTTGCTAAGTTCATAGCTTCTAATTCGAATGGGAGGAGATGGGATGTGTATTGGTCTAATGGTAGGACAGTGGTCTGGATAACCAAAGATGTGGGTTCGACTCCCATGTATGGCAACACTCATCTTTTTCCATTTCTCCGAGGGTTATAATCCCCACTATCACGCTATAAATTTCTTTAGTCTAAAATACGGTGAAAGCTTATAATTTCCAATTTCTAGTTTCAAACGAGCGCACAGTTACAAAAACATACTTACATGTTTGCGTTTATAATTTGCTTGTTTATCATTCACTTTCTAAGTTCATAGCTTCTAATTCGAATGGAAGGAGATGGGACGTGTATTGGTGTAATGGTAGCACAGTGGTCTGGATAACCAAATATGTGGGTTCGACTCCCATGTATGGCAACACTCATCTTTTTTCCATTTCTCCGAGGGTTATAAACCCCACTATCAAGCTATAAATTTCTTTATTCTAAAATACGGTGAAAGCTTATAATTTCTAATTTCTAATTTCAAACGAGCGCACCGTTTCAAATACATACTTACATGTTTACGTTTATAATTTGTTTGTTTATCATTCACTTGCTAATTTCATAGCTTCTAATTCGAATGGAAGGAGATGGGATGTGTATTGGTGTAATGGTAGCACAATGGTCTGGATAACAAAATATGTGGGTTCGACTCCCGGGTATGGCAACACTCATCTTTTTCCATTTCTCCTTGGGTTATAAACCCCACTATCAAGCTATACATTTCTTTAGTCTAAAATACGGTGAAAGCTTATAATTTCAAACTCGTGCACCGTTTCAAAAACATACTTACATGTTTACGTTTATAATTTGCTTCTTTATCATTCACTTGCTAAGTTCGTAGCTTCTATTTCGAATGGAAGGAGATGGGATGTGTATTGGTCTAATGGTAGGACAGTGGTCTGGATAACCAAAGATGTGGGTTCGACTCCCATGTATGGCAACACTCATCTTTTTCCATTTCTCCGAGGGTTATAATCCCCACTATCAAGCTATAAATTTATTTAGTCTAAAATACGGTGAAAGCTTATAATTTCTAATTTCTAATTTCAAACGAGCGCACCGTTTCAAACACATACTTACATGTTTACATTTATAATTAGCTTGTTTATCATTCACTTGCTAAGTTCATAGCTTCTAATTCGAATGGAAGGAGATGGGATGTGTATTGGTCTAATGGTAGGAGAGTGGTCTGGATAACCAAAGATGTGGGTTCGACTCCCAGGTGTGGCAACACTCATCTTTTTCCATTTCTCCTAGGGTTATAAACCCCACTATCAAGCTATACATTTCTTTAGTCTAAAATCCGGTGAAAGCTTATAATTTCTAATTTCTAATTTCAAACTCGCGCACCGTTTCAAAAACATACTTACATGTTTACGTTTATAATGTGCTTGTTTATCATTCACTTGCTAAGTTCATAGCTTCTAATTCGAATGGAAGGAGATGGGACGTGTATTGGTGTAATGGTAGCACAGTGGTCTGGATAACCAAATATGTGGGTTCGACTCCCATGTATGGCAACACTCATCTTTTTTCCATTTCTCCGAGGGTTATAAACCCCACTATCAAGCTATAAATTTCTTTATTCTAAAATACGGTGAAAGCTTATAATTTCTAATTTCTAATTTCAAACGAGCGCACCGTTTCAAATACATACTTACATGTTTACGTTTATAATTTGTTTGTTTATCATTCACTTGCTAAGTTCATAGCTTCTAATTCGAATGGAAGGAGATGGGATGTGTATTGGTGTAATGGTAGCACAATGGTCTGGATAACAAAATATGTGGGTTCGACTCCCAGGTATGGCAACACTCATCTTTTTCCATTTCTCCTTGCGTTATAAACCCCACTATCAAGCTATACATTTCTTTAGTCTAAAATCCGGTGAAAGCTTATAATTTCTAATTTCTAATTTCAAACGAGCGCACCGTTTCAAAAACATACTTACATGTTTACGTTTATAATTTGCTTGTTTATCATTCACTTGCTAAGTTCATAGCTTCTAATTCGAATGGAAGGAGATGGGATGTGTATTGCTCTAATGGTAGGACAGTGGTCTGGATAACCAGAGATGTGGGTTCGACTCCCAGGTATGGCAACACTCATCTTTTTCCATTTCTCCTAGGGTTATAAACCCCACTATCAAGCTATACATTTCTTTAGTCTAAAATAAGGTGAAAGCTTATAATTTCTAATTTCTAATTTCAAACGAGCGCACCGTTTCAAATACATACTTACATGTTTACGTTTATGATTTGCTTGTTTATCATTCACTTGCTAAGTTCATAGCTTCTAATTCGAATGGAAGGAGATGGGATGTGTATTCGTGTAATGGTAGCACAGTGGTCTGGATAACCAAAGATGTGTGTTCGACTCCCAGGTATGGCAACACTCATCTTTTTCCATTTCTCCGAGGATTATAATCCCCACTATCAAGCTATAAATATCTTTAGTCTAACATACGGTGACAGCTTATAATTTCTAATTTCTAATTTCAAACGAGCGCACCGTTTCAAAAACATACTTACATGTTTACGTTTATAATTTGCTAGTTTATCATTCACTTGCTAAGTTCATAGCTTCTAATTCGAATGGAAGGAGATGGGATGTGTATTGGTCTAATGGTAGGACAGTGGTCTGGATAGCCAAAGATGTGGGTTCGACTCCCATGTATGGCAACACTCATCTTTTTCCATTTCTCCGAGGGTTATAATCCCCACTATCAAGCTATACATTTCTTTAGTCTAAAATACTGTGAAAGTTATAATTTCTAATTTCTAATTTCAAACTCGCGCACCGTTTCAAACACATACTTACATGTTTACGTTTATAATTAGCTTGTTTATCATTCACTTGCTAAGTTCATAGCTTCTAATTCGAATGGTAGGAGATGGGATGTGTATTGGTCTAATGGTAGGACAGTGGTCTGGATAACTAAAGATGTGGGTTCGACACCCATGTATAGGAACACTCATCTTTTTCCATTTCTCCGAGGGTTATAATCCCCACTATCACGCTATAAATTTCTTTAGTCTAAAATACGGTGAAAGCTTATAATTTCTAATTTCTAGTTTCAAACGAGCGCACCGTTTCAAAAACATACTTACATGTTTGCGTTTATAATTTGCTTGTTTATCATTCACTTGCTAAGTTCACAGCTTCTAATTCGAATGGAAGGAGATGGGACGTGTATTGGTGTAATGGTAGCACAGTGGTCTGGATAACCAAATATGTGGGTTCGACTCCCATGTATGGCAACACTCATCTTTTTTCCATTTCTCCGAGGGTTATAAACCCCACTATCAAGCTATACATTTCTTTATTCTAAAATACGGTGAAAGCTTATAATTTCTAATTTCTAATTTCAAACGAGCGCACCGTTTCAAATACATGCTTACATGTTTACGTTTATAATTTGTTTGTTTATCATTCACTTGCTAAGTTCATAGCTTCTAATTCGAATGGAAGGAGATGGGATGTGTATTGGTGTAATGGTAGCACAATGGTCTGGATAACCAGAGATGTGGGTTCGACTCCCAGGTATGGCAACACTCATCTTTTTCCATGTCTCCGAGGGTTATAAACCCCACTATCAAGCTATAAATTTCTTTATTCTAAAATACGGTGAAAGCTTATAATTTATAATTTATAATTTCAAACGAGCGCACCGTTTCAAATACATACTTACATGTTTACGTTTATAATTTGCTTGTTTATCATTCACTTGCTAAGTTCATAGCTTCTAATTCGAATGGAAGGAGATGGGATGTGTATTGGTCTAATGGTAGGACAGTGGTCTGGATAACCAAAGATGTGGGTTCGACTCCCATGTATGGCAACACTCATCTTTTTCCATTTCTGCGAGGGTTATAATCCCCACTATCAAGCTATAAATTTCTTTAGTCTAAAATACGGTGAAAGCTTATAATTTCTAATTTCTAATTTCAAACTCGCGCACCGTTTCAAAAACATACTTACATGTTTACGTTTATAATGTGCTTGTTTATCATTCACTTGCTAAGTTCATAGTTTCTAATTCGAATGGAAGGAGATGGGACGTGTATTGGTGTAATGGTAGCACAGTGCTCTGGATAACCAAATATGTGGGTTCGACTCCCATGTATGGCAACACTCATATTTTTTCCATTTCTCCGAGGGTTATAAACCCCACTATCAAGCTATAAATTTCTTTATTCTAAAATACGGTGAAAGCTTATAATTTATAATTTCTAATTTCAAACGAGCGCACCGTTTCAAATACATACTTACATGTTTACGTTTATAATTTGTTTGTTTATCATTCACTTGCTAAGTTCATAGCTTCTAATTCGAATGGAAGGAGATGGGATGTGTATTGGTGTAATGGTAGCACAATGGTCTGGATAACAAAATATGTGGGTTCGACTCCCAGGTATGGCAACACTCATCTTTTTCCATTTCTCCTTGGGTTATAAACCCCACTATCAAGCTATACATTTCTTTAGTCTAAAATACGGTGAAAGCTTATAATTTCTAATTTCTAATTTCAAACGAGCGCACCGTTTCAAAAACATACTTACATGTTTACGTTTATAATTTGCTTGTTTATCATTCACTTGCTAAGTTCATAGCTTCTAATTCGAATGGAAGGAGATGGGATGTGTATTGGTCTAATGGTAGCACAGTGGTCTGGATAACCAGAGATGTGGGTTCGACTCCCAGGTATGGCAACACTCATCTTTTTCCATTTCTCCGAGGATTATAATCCCCACTATCAAGCTATAAATATCTTTAGTCTAACATACGGTGAAAGCTTATAATTTCTAATTCCTAATTTCAAACTCGCGCACCGTTTCAAACACATACTTACATGTTTACGTTTAAAATTAGCTTGTTTATCATTCACTTGCTAAGTTCATAGCTTCTAATTCGAATGGGAGGAGATGGGATGTGTATTGGTCTAATGGTAGGACAGTGGTCTGGATAACCAAAGATGTGGGTTCGACTCCCATGTATGGCAACACTCATCTTTTTCCATTTCTCCGAGGGTTATAATCCCCACTATCACGCTATAAATTTCTTTAGTCTAAAATACGGTGAAAGCTTATAATTTCCAATTTCTAGTTTCAAACGAGCGCACAGTTTCAAAAACATACTTACATGTTTGCGTTTATAATTTGCTTGTTTATCATTCACTTTCTAAGTTCATAGCTTCTAATTCGAATGGAAGGAGATGGGACGTGTATTGGTGTAATGGTAGCACAATGGTCTGGATAACCAAATATGTGGGTTCGACTCCCATGTATGGCAACACTCATCTTTTTTCCATTTCTCCGAGGGTTATAAACCCCACTATCAAGCTATAAATTTCTTTATTCTAAAATACGGTGAAAGCTTATAATTTCTAATTTCTAATTTCAAACGAGCGCACCGTTTCAAATACATACTTACATGTTTACGTTCATAATTTGTTTGTTTATCATTCACTTGCTAATTTCATAGCTTCTAATTCGAATGGAAGGAGATGGGATGTGTATTGGTGTAATGGTAGCACAATGGTCTGGATAACAAAATATGTGGGTTCGACTCCCGGGTATGGCAACAGTCATCTTTTTCCATTTCTCCTTGGGTTATAAACCCCACTATCAAGCTATACATTTCTTTAGTCTAAAATCCGGTGAAAGCTTATAATTTCTAATTTCTAATTTCAAACGAGCGCACATTTTCAAAAACATACTTACATGTTTACGTTTATAATTTGCTTGTTTATCATTCACTTGCTAAGTTCATAGCTTCTAATTCGAATGGAAGGAGATGGGATGTGTATTGGTCTAATGGTAGGACAGTGGTCTGGATAACCAGAGATGTAGGTTAGACTCCCAGGTATGGCAACACTCATCTTTTTCCATTTCTCCTAGGGTTATAAACCCCACTATCAAGCTATACATTTCTTTAGTCTAAAATACGGTGAAAGCTTATAATTTCAAACTCGTGCACCGTTTCAAAAACATACTTACATGTTTACGTTTATAATTTGCTTCTTTATCATTCACTTGCTAAGTTCGTAGCTTCTATTTCGAATGGAAGGGAATGGGATGTGTATTAGTGTAATGGTAGCACAGTGGTCTGGATAACCAAATATGTGGGTTGGACTCCCATGTATGGCAACACTCATCTTTTTCCATTTCTCCGAGGGTTATAAACCCAACTATCAAGCTATAAATATCTTTAGTCTAACATACGGTGAAAGCTTATAATTTCTAATTTCTAATTTCAAACGAGCGCACCGTTTCAAAAACATACTTACATGTTTACGTTTATAATTTGCTTGTTTATCATTCACTTGCTAAGTTCATAGCTTCTAATTCGAATGGAAGGAGATGGGATGTGTATTGGTCTAATGGTAGGACAGTGGTCTGGATAACCAAAGATGTGGGTTCGACTCCCATGTATGGCAACACTCATCTTTTTCCATTTCTCCGAGGGTTATAATCCCCACTATCAAGCTATAAATTTATTTAGTCTAAAATACGGTGAAAGCTTATAATTTCTAATTTCTAATTTCAAACGAGCGCACCGTTTCAAACACATACTTACATGTTTACATTTATAATTAGCTTGTTTATCATTCACTTGCTAAGTTCATAGCTTCTAATTCGAATGGAAGGAGATGGGATGTGTATTGGTCTAATGGTAGGAGAGTGGTCTGGATAACCAAAGATGTGGGTTCGACTCCCAGGTATGGCAACACTCATCTTTTTCCATTTCTCCTAGGGTTATAAACCCCACTATCAAGCTATACATTTCTTTAGTCTAAAATACGGTGAAAGCTTATAATTTCAAACTCGTGCACCGTTTCAAAAAGATACTTACATGTTTACGTTTATAATTTGCTTGTCTATCATTCACTTGCTCAGTTCATAGCTTCTAATTCGAATGGAAGGAGATGGGATGTGTATTGGTCTAATAGTAGGACAGTGGTCTGGATAACAATATATGTGGGTTCGACTCCCATGTATGGCAACACTCATCTTTTTCAATTTCTCCGAGGGTTATAATCCCCACTATCAAGCTATAAATTTCTTTAGTCTAAAATACGGTGAAAGCTTATAATTTCTAATTTCTAGTTTCAAACGAGCGCACCGTTTCAAAAACATACTTACATGTTTACGTTTATAATGTGCTTGTTTATCATTCACTTGCTAAGTTCATAGTTTCTAATTCGAATGGAAGGAGATGGGATGTGTATTGGTGTAATGGTAGCACAGTGGTCTGGATAACCAAATATGTGGGTTCGACTCCCATGTATGGCAACACTCATCTTTTTCCATTTCTCCGAGGGTTATAATCCCCACTATCACGCTATAAATTTCTTCAGTCTAAAATACGGTGAAAGCTTATAATTTCTAATTTCTAGTTTCAAACGAGCGCACCGTTTCAAAAACATACTTACATGTTTGCGTTTATAATTTGCTTGTTTATCATTCACTTGCTAAGTTCATAGCTTCTAATTCGAATGGAAGGAGATTGGACGTGTATTGGTGTAATGGTAGCACAGTGGTCTGGATAACGAAATATATGGGTTCAACTCCCATGTATGGCAACACTCATCTTTTTTCCATTTCTCCGAGGGTTATAAACCCCACTATCAAGCTATAAATTTCTTTATTCTAAAATACGGTGAAAGCTTATAATTTCTAATTTCTAATTTCAAACGAGCGCACCGTTTCAAATACATACTTACATGTTTACGTTTATAATTTGTTTGTTTATCATTCACTTGCTAAGTTCATAGCTTCTAATTCGAATGGAAGGAGATGGGATGTGTATTGGTCTAATGGTAGGACAGTGGTCTGGATAACCAAAGATGTGGGTTCGACTCCCATGTATGGCAACACTCATCTTTTTCCATTTCTCCGAGGGTTATAAACCCCACTATCAAGCTATACATTTCTTTATTCTAAAATACGGTGAAAGCTTATAATTTCTAATTTCTAATTTCAAACGAGCGCACCGTTTCAGAAACATACTTACATGTTTACGTTTATGATTTGCTTGTTTATCATTCACTTGCTAAGTTCATAGCTTCTAATTCGAATGGAAGGAGATGGGATGTGTATTCGTGTAATGGTAGCACAGTGGTCTGGATAACCAAAGATGTGTGTTCGACTCCCAGGTATGGCAACACTCATCTTTTTCCATTTCTCCGAGGATTATAATCCCCACTATCAAGCTATAAATATCTTTAGTCTAAAATACTGTGAAAGTTATAATTTCTAATTTCTAATTTCAAACTCGCGCACCGTTTCAAACACATACTTACATGTTTACGTTTATAATTAGCTTGTTTATCATTCACCTGCTAAGTTCATAGCTTCTAATTCGAATGGTAGGAGATGGGATGTGTATTGGTCTAATGGTAGGACAGTGGTCTGGATAACCAAAGATGTGGGTTCGACACCCATGTATAGGAACACTCATCTTTTTCCATTTCTCCGAGGGTTATAATCCCCACTATCACGCTATAAATTTCTTTAGTCTAAAATACGGTGAAAGCTTATAATTTCTAATTTCTAGTTTCAAACGAGCGCACCGTTTCAAAAACATACTTACATGTTTGCGTTTATAATTTGCTTGTTTATCATTCACTTGCTAAGTTCACAGCTTCTAATTCGAATGGAAGGAGATGGGACGTGTATTGGTGTAATGGTAGCACAGTGGTCTGGATAACCAAATATGTGGGTTCGACTCCCATGTATGGCAACACTCATCTTTTTTCCATTTCTCCGAGGGTTATAAACCCCACTATCAAGCTATACATTTCTTTATTCTAAAATACGGTGAAAGCTTATAATTTCTAATTTCTAATTTCAAACGAGCGCACCGTTTCAAATACATGCTTACATGTTTACGTTTATAATTTGTTTGTTTATCATTCACTTGCTAAGTTCATAGCTTCTAATTCGAATGGAAGGAGATGGGATGTGTATTGGTGTAATGGTAGCACAATGGTCTGGATAACCAGAGATGTGGGTTCGACTCCCAGGTATGGCAACACTCATCTTTTTCCATGTCTCCGAGGGTTATAAACCCCACTATCAAGCTATAAATTTCTTTATTCTAAAATACGGTGAAAGCTTATAATTTATAATTTATAATTTCAAACGAGCGCACCGTTTCAAATACATACTTACATGTTTACGTTTATAATTTGCTTGTTTATCATTCACTTGCTAAGTTCATAGCTTCTAATTCGAATGGAAGGAGATGGGATGTGTATTGGTCTAATGGTAGGACAGTGGTCTGGATAACCAAAGATGTGGGTTCGACTCCCATGTATGGCAACACTCATCTTTTTCCATTTCTGCGAGGGGTATAATCCCCACTATCAAGCTATAAATTTCTTTAGTCTAAAATACGGTGAAAGCTTATAATTTCTAATTTCTAATTTCAAACTCGCGCACCGTTTCAAAAACATACTTACATGTTTACGTTTATAATGTGCTTGTTTATCATTCACTTGCTAAGTTCATAGCTTCTAATTCGAATGGAAGGAGATGGGACGTGTATTGGTGTAATGGTAGCACAGTGCTCTGGATAACCAAATATGTGGGTTCGACTCCCATGTATGGCAACACTCATATTTTTTCCATTTCTCCGAGGGTTATAAACCCCACTATCAAGCTATAAATTTCTTTATTCTAAAATACGGTGAAAGCTTATAATTTATAATTTCTAATTTCAAACGAGCGCACCGTTTCAAATACATACTTACATGTTTACGTTTATAATTTGTTTGTTTATCATTCACTTGCTAAGTTCATAGCTTCTAATTCGAATGGAAGGAGATGGGATGTGTATTGGTGTAATGGTAGCACAATGGTCTGGATAACAAAATATGTGGGTTCGACTCCCAGGTATGGCAACACTCATCTTTTTCCATTTCTCCTTGGGTTATAAACCCCACTATCAAGCTATACATTTCTTTAGTCTAAAATACGGTGAAAGCTTATAATTTCTAATTTCTAATTTCAAACGAGCGCACCGTTTCAAAAACATACTTACATGTTTACGTTTATAATTTGCTTGTTTATCATTCACTTGCTAAGTTCATAGCTTCTAATTCGAATGGAAGGAGATGGGATGTGTATTGGTCTAATGGTAGCACAGTGGTCTGGATAACCAGAGATGTGGGTTCGACTCCCAGGTATGGCAACACTCATCTTTTTCCATTTCTCCGAGGATTATAATCCCCACTATCAAGCTATAAATATCTTTAGTCTAACATACGGTGAAAGCTTATAATTTCTAATTTCTAATTTCAAACGAGCGCACCGTTTCAAAAACATACTCACATGTTTACGTTTATAATTTGCTTGTTTATCATTCACTTGCTAAGTTCATAGCTTCTAATTCGAATGGAAGGAGATGGGATGTGTATTGATCTAATGGTAGGACAGTGGTCTGGATAACCAAAGATGTGGGTTCGACTCCCATGTATGGCAACACTCATCTTTTTCCATTTCTCCGAGGGTTATAATCCCCACTATCAAGCTATAAATTTCTTTAGTCTAAAATACGGTGAAAGCTTATAATTTCTAATTCCTAATTTCAAACTCGCGCACCGTTTCAAACACATACTTACATGTTTACGTTTAAAATTAGCTTGTTTATCATTCACTTGCTAAGTTCATAGCTTCTAATTCGAATGGGAGGAGATGGGATGTGTATTGGTCTAATGGTAGGACAGTGGTCTGGATAACCAAAGATGTGGGTTCGACTCCCATGTATGGCAACACTCATCTTTTTCCATTTCTCCGAGGGTTATAATCCCCACTATCACGCTATAAATTTCTTTAGTCTAAAATACGGTGAAAGCTTATAATTTCCAAGTTCTAGTTTCCAACGAGCGCACAGTTTCAAAAACATACTTACATGTTTGCGTTTATAATTTGCTTGTTTATCATTCACTTTCTAAGTTCATAGCTTCTAATTCGAATGGAAGGAGATGGGACGTGTATTGGTGTAATGGTAGCACAGTGGTCTGGATAACCAAATATGTGGGTTCGACTCCCATGTATGGCAACACTCATCTTTTTTCCATTTCTCCGAGGGTTATAAACCCCACTATCAAGCTATAAATTTCTTTATTCTAAAATACGGTGAAAGCTTATAATTTCTAATT
Source organism: Eledone cirrhosa (assembly GCA_964016885.1). Classification (NCBI taxonomy): domain Eukaryota; kingdom Metazoa; phylum Mollusca; class Cephalopoda; order Octopoda; family Eledonidae; genus Eledone; species Eledone cirrhosa. The sequence continues at coordinate 19,508,291 of OZ024744.1, read as the reverse complement.
TCTAATTTCAAACGAGCGCACCGTTTCAAATACATACTTACATGTTTACGTTTATAATTTGTTTGTTTATCATTCACTTGCTAATTTCATAGCTTCTAATTCGAATGGAAGGAGATGGGATGTGTATTGGTGTAATGGTAGCACAATGGTCTGGATAACAAAATATGTGGGTTCGACTCCCGGGTATGGCAACACTCATCTTTTTCCATTTCTCCTTGGGTTATAAACCCCACTATCAAGCTATACATTTCTTTAGTCTAAAATCCGGTGAAAGCTTATAATTTCTAATTTCTAATTTCAAACGAGCGCACATTTTCAAAAACATACTTACATGTTTACGTTTATAATTTGCTTGTTTATCATTCACTTGCTAAGTTCATAGCTTCTAATTCGAATGGAAGGAGATGGGATGTGTATTGGTCTAATGGTAGGACAGTGGTCTGGATAACCAGAGATGTAGGTTAGACTCCCAGGTATGGCAACACTCATCTTTTTCCATTTCTCCTAGGGTTATAAACCCCACTATCAAGCTATACATTTCTTTAGTCTAAAATACGGTGAAAGCTTATAATTTCAAACTCGTGCACCGTTTCAAAAACATACTTACATGTTTACGTTTATAATTTGCTTCTTTATCATTCACTTGCTAAGTTCGTAGCTTCTATTTCGAATGGAAGGGAATGGGATGTGTATTAGTGTAATGGTAGCACAGTGGTCTGGATAACCAAATATGTGGGTTGGACTCCCATGTATGGCAACACTCATCTTTTTCCATTTCTCCGAGGGTTATAAACCCAACTATCAAGCTATAAATATCTTTAGTCTAACATACGGTGAAAGCTTATAATTTCTAATTTCTAATTTCAAACGAGCGCACCGTTTCAAAAACATACTTACATGTTTACGTTTATAATTTGCTTGTTTATCATTCACTTGCTAAGTTCATAGCTTCTAATTCGAATGGAAGGAGATGGGATGTGTATTGGTCTAATGGTAGGACAGTGGTCTGGATAACCAAAGATGTGGGTTCGACTCCCATGTATGGCAACACTCATCTTTTTCCATTTCTCCGAGGGTTATAATCCCCACTATCAAGCTATAAATTTATTTAGTCTAAAATACGGTGAAAGCTTATAATTTCTAATTTCTAATTTCAAACGAGCGCACCGTTTCAAACACATACTTACATGTTTACATTTATAATTAGCTTGTTTATCATTCACTTGCTAAGTTCATAGCTTCTAATTCGAATGGAAGGAGATGGGATGTGTATTGGTCTAATGGTAGGAGAGTGGTCTGGATAACCAAAGATGTGGGTTCGACTCCCAGGTATGGCAACACTCATCTTTTTCCATTTCTCCTAGGGTTATAAACCCCACTATCAAGCTATACATTTCTTTAGTCTAAAATACGGTGAAAGCTTATAATTTCAAACTCGTGCACCGTTTCAAAAAGATACTTACATGTTTACGTTTATAATTTGCTTGTCTATCATTCACTTGCTCAGTTCATAGCTTCTAATTCGAATGGAAGGAGATGGGATGTGTATTGGTCTAATGGTAGGACAGTGGTCTGGATAACAATATATGTGGGTTCGACTCCCATGTATGGCAACACTCATCTTTTTCAATTTCTCCGAGGGTTATAATCCCCACTATCAAGCTATAAATTTCTTTAGTCTAAAATAAGGTGAAAGCTTATAATTTCTAATTTCTAGTTTCAAACGAGCGCACCGTTTCAAAAACATACTTACATGTTTACGTTTATAATGTGCTTGTTTATCATTCACTTGCTAAGTTCATAGTTTCTAATTCGAATGGAAGGAGATGGGATGTGTATTGGTGTAATGGTAGCACAGTGGTCTGGATAACCAAATATGTGGGTTCGACTCCCATGTATGGCAACACTCATCTTTTTCCATTTCTCCGAGGGTTATAATCCCCACTATCACGCTATAAATTTCTTCAGTCTAAAATACGGTGAAAGATTATAATTTCTAATTTCTAGTTTCAAACGAGCGCACCGTTTCAAAAACATACGTACATGTTTGCGTTTATAATTTGCTTGTTTATCATTCACTTGCTAAGTTCATAGCTTCTAATTCGAATGAAAGGAGATGGGATGTGTATTGGTCTAATGGTAGGACAGTGGTCTGGATAACCAAAGATGTGGGTTCGACTCCCATGTATGGCAACACTCATCTTTTTCCATTTCTGCGAGGGGTATAATCCCCACTATCAAGCTATAAATTTCTTTAGTCTAAAATACGGTGAAAGCTTATAATTTCTAATTTCTAATTTCAAACTCGCGCACCGTTTCAAAAACATACTTACATGTTTACGTTTATAATGTGCTTGTTTATCATTCACTTGCTAAGTTCATAGCTTCTAATTCGAATGGAAGGAGATGGGACGTGTATTGGTGTAATGGTAGCACAGTGCTCTGGATAACCAAATATGTGGGTTCGACTCCCATGTATGGCAACACTCATATTTTTTCCATTTCTCCGAGGGTTATAAACCCCACTATCAAGCTATAAATTTCTTTATTCTAAAATACGGTGAAAGCTTATAATTTATAATTTCTAATTTCAAACGAGCGCACCGTTTCAAATACATACTTACATGTTTACGTTTATAATTTGTTTGTTTATCATTCACTTGCTAAGTTCATAGCTTCTAATTCGAATGGAAGGAGATGGGATGTGTATTGGTGTAATGGTAGCACAATGGTCTGGATAACAAAATATGTGGGTTCGACTCCCAGGTATGGCAACACTCATCTTTTTCCATTTCTCCTTGGGTTATAAACCCCACTATCAAGCTATACATTTCTTTAGTCTAAAATACGGTGAAAGCTTATAATTTCTAATTTCTAATTTCAAACGAGCGCACCGTTTCAAAAACATACTTACATGTTTACGTTTATAATTTGCTTGTTTATCATTCACTTGCTAAGTTCATAGCTTCTAATTCGAATGGAAGGAGATGGGATGTGTATTGGTCTAATGGTAGCACAGTGGTCTGGATAACCAGAGATGTGGGTTCGACTCCCAGGTATGGCAACACTCATCTTTTTCCATTTCTCCGAGGATTATAATCCCCACTATCAAGCTATAAATATCTTTAGTCTAACATACGGTGAAAGCTTATAATTTCTAATTTCTAATTTCAAACGAGCGCACCGTTTCAAAAACATACTCACATGTTTACGTTTATAATTTGCTTGTTTATCATTCACTTGCTAAGTTCATAGCTTCTAATTCGAATGGAAGGAGATGGGATGTGTATTGATCTAATGGTAGGACAGTGGTCTGGATAACCAAAGATGTGGGTTCGACTCCCATGTATGGCAACACTCATCTTTTTCCATTTCTCCGAGGGTTATAATCCCCACTATCAAGCTATAAATTTCTTTAGTCTAAAATACGGTGAAAGCTTATAATTTCTAATTCCTAATTTCAAACTCGCGCACCGTTTCAAACACATACTTACATGTTTACGTTTAAAATTAGCTTGTTTATCATTCACTTGCTAAGTTCATAGCTTCTAATTCGAATGGGAGGAGATGGGATGTGTATTGGTCTAATGGTAGGACAGTGGTCTGGATAACCAAAGATGTGGGTTCGACTCCCATGTATGGCAACACTCATCTTTTTCCATTTCTCCGAGGGTTATAATCCCCACTATCACGCTATAAATTTCTTTAGTCTAAAATACGGTGAAAGCTTATAATTTCCAAGTTCTAGTTTCAAACGAGCGCACAGTTTCAAAAACATACTTACATGTTTGCGTTTATAATTTGCTTGTTTATCATTCACTTTCTAAGTTCATAGCTTCTAATTCGAATGGAAGGAGATGGGACGTGTATTGGTGTAATGGTAGCACAGTGGTCTGGATAACCAAATATGTGGGTTCGACTCCCATGTATGGCAACACTCATCTTTTTTCCATTTCTCCGAGGGTTATAAACCCCACTATCAAGCTATAAATTTCTTTATTCTAAAATACGGTGAAAGCTTATAATTTCTAATTTCTAATTTCAAACGAGCGCACCGTTTCAAATACATACTTACATGTTTACGTTTATAATTTGTTTGTTTATCATTCACTTGCTAATTTCATAGCTTCTAATTCGAATGGAAGGAGATGGGATGTGTATTGGTGTAATGGTAGCACAATGGTCTGGATAACAAAATATGTGGGTTCGACTCCCGGGTATGGCAACACTCATCTTTTTCCATTTCTCCTTGGGTTATAAACCCCACTATCAAGCTATACATTTCTTTAGTCTAAAATCCGGTGAAAGCTTATAATTTCTAATTTCTAATTTCAAACGAGCGCACATTTTCAAAAACATACTTACATGTTTACGTTTATAATTTGCTTGTTTATCATTCACTTGCTAAGTTCATAGCTTCTAATTCGAATGGAAGGAGATGGGATGTGTATTGGTCTAATGGTAGGACAGTGGTCTGGATAACCAGAGATGTAGGTTAGACTCCCAGGTATGGCAACACTCAACTTTTTCCATTTCTCCTAGGGTTATAAACCCCACTATCAAGCTATACATTTCTTTAGTCTAAAATACGGTGAAAGCTTATAATTTCAAACTCGTGCACCGTTTCAAAAACATACTTACATGTTTACGTTTATAATTTGCTTCTTTATCATTCACTTGCTAAGTTCGTAGCTTCTATTTCGAATGGAAGGGAATGGGATGTGTATTAGTGTAATGGTAGCACAGTGGTCTGGATAACCAAATATGTGGGTTGGACTCCCATGTATGGCAACACTCATCTTTTTCCATTTCTCCGAGGGTTATAAACCCAACTATCAAGCTATAAATATCTTTAGTCTAACATACGGTGAAAGCTTATAATTTCTAATTTCTAATTTCAAACGAGCGCACCGTTTCAAAAACATACTTACATGTTTACGTTTATAATTTGCTTGTTTATCATTCACTTGCTAAGTTCATAGCTTCTAATTCGAATGGAAGGAGATGGGATGTGTATTGGTCTAATGGTAGGACAGTGGTCTGGATAACCAAAGATGTGGGTTCGACTCCCATGTATGGCAACACTCATCTTTTTCCATTTCTCCGAGGGTTATAATCCCCACTATCAAGCTATAAATTTATTTAGTCTAAAATACGGTGAAAGCTTATAATTTCTAATTTCTAATTTCAAACGAGCGCACCGTTTCAAACACATACTTACATGTTTACATTTATAATTAGCTTGTTTATCATTCACTTGCTAAGTTCATAGCTTCTAATTCGAATGGAAGGAGATGGGATGTGTATTGGTCTAATGGTAGGAGAGTGGTCTGGATAACCAAAGATGTGGGTTCGACTCCCAGGTATGGCAACACTCATCTTTTTCCATTTCTCCTAGGGTTATAAACCCCACTATCAAGCTATACATTTCTTTAGTCTAAAATACGGTGAAAGCTTATAATTTCAAACTCGTGCACCGTTTCAAAAAGATACTTACATGTTTACGTTTATAATTTGCTTGTCTATCATTCACTTGCTCAGTTCATAGCTTCTAATTCGAATGGAAGGAGATGGGATGTGTATTGGTCTAATGGTAGGACAGTGGTCTGGATAACAATATATGTGGGTTCGACTCCCATGTATGGCAACACTCATCTTTTTCAATTTCTCCGAGGGTTATAATCCCCACTATCAAGCTATAAATTTCTTTAGTCTAAAATACGGTGAAAGCTTATAATTTCTAATTTCTAGTTTCAAACGAGCGCACCGTTTCAAAAACATACTTACATGTTTACGTTTATAATGTGCTTGTTTATCATTCACTTGCTAAGTTCATAGTTTCTAATTCGAATGGAAGGAGATGGGATGTGTATTGGTGTAATGGTAGCACAGTGGTCTGGATAACCAAATATGTGGGTTCGACTCCCATGTATGGCAACACTCATCTTTTTCCATTTCTCCGAGGGTTATAATCCCCACTATCACGCTATAAATTTCTTCAGTCTAAAATACGGTGAAAGATTATAATTTCTAATTTCTAGTTTCAAACGAGCGCACCGTTTCAAAAACATACGTACATGTTTGCGTTTATAATTTGCTTGTTTATCATTCACTTGCTAAGTTCATAGCTTCTAATTCGAATGAAAGGAGATGGGATGTGTATTGGTCTAATGGTAGGACAGTGGTCTGGATAACCAAAGATGTGGGTTCGACTCCCATGTATGGCAACACTCATCTTTTTCCATTTCTCCGAGGGTTATAAACCCCACTATCAAGCTATACATTTCTTTATTCTAAAATACGGTGAAAGCTTATAATTTCTAATTTCTAATTTCAAACGAGCGCACCGTTTCAGAAACATACTTACATGTTTACGTTTATAATTTGCTTGTTTATCATTCACTTGCTAAGTTCATAGCTTCTAATTCGAATGGAAGGAGATGGGATGTGTATTGGTCTAATGGTAGGACAGTGGTCTGGATAACCAAAGATGTGGGTTCGACTCCCATGTATGGCAACACTCATCTTTTTCCATTTCTCCGAGGGTTATAATCCCCACTATCAAGCTATAAATTTATTTAGTCTAAAATACGGTGAAAGCTTATAATTTCTAATTTCTAATTTCAAACGAGCGCACCGTTTCAAACACATACTTACATGTTTACATTTATAATTAGCTTGTTTATCATTCACTTGCTAAGTTCATAGCTTCTAATTCGAATGGAAGGAGATGGGATGTGTATTGGTCTAATGGTAGGAGAGTGGTCTGGATAACCAAAGATGTGGGTTCGACTCCCAGGTATGGCAACACTCATCTTTTTCCATTTCTCCTAGGGTTATAAACCCCACTATCAAGCTATACATTTCTTTAGTCTAAAATAGGGTGAAAGCTTATAATTTCTAATTTCTAATTTCAAACTCGCGCACCGTTTCAAAAACATACTTACATGTTTACGTTTATAATTTGCTTGTTTATCATTCACTTGCTAAGTTCATAGCTTCTAATTCGAATGGAAGGAGATGGGATGTGTATTGGTGTAATGGTAGCAAAGTGGTCTGGATAACAAAATATGTGGGTTCGACTCCCAGGTATGGCAACACTCATCTTTTTCCATTTCTCCGAGGGTTATAATCCCCACTATCAAGCTATAAATTTCTTTAGTCTAAAATACGGTGAAAGCTTATAATTTCTAATTTCTAATTTCAAACTCGCGCACCGTTTCAAAAACATACTTACATGTTTACGTTCATAATTTGCTTGTTTATCATTCACTTGCTAAGTTCATAGCTTCTAATTCGAATGGAAGGAGATGGGATGTGTATTGGTGTAATGGTATCACAGTGGTCTGGATAATGAAATATATCGGTTCGGCACACATGTATGGCAACACTCATCTTTTTCCATTTCTCCTTGGGTTATAAACCCCACTATCAAGCTATACATGTCTTTAGTCTAAAATCCGGTGAAAGCTTATAATTTCTAATTTCTAATTTCAAACTCGCGCACCGTTTCAAAAAAAAACTGACATGAGTACGTTTATAATTTGCTTGTTTATCATTCACTTGCTAACATCGTAGCTTCTAATTCGAATGGAAGGGGATGGGATGTGTATTGGTGTAATGGTAGCACAGTGGTCTGGATAACCAAAGATGTTGGTTCGACTCCCAGGTATGGCAACACTCATCTTTTTCCATTTCTCCTAGGGTTATAAACCCCACTATCAAGCTATACATTTCTTTAGTCTAAAATCCGGTGAAAGCTTATAATTTCTAATTTCTAATTTCAAACTCGCGCACAGTTTCAAAAACATACTTACATGTTTACGTTTATAATTTGCTTGTTTATCATTCACATGCTAAGTTCATAGCTTCTAATTCGAATGGAAGGAGATGGGATGTGTATTGGTGTAATGGTAGCACAGTGGTCTGGATAACCAAATATGTGGGTTCGACTCCCATGTATGGCAGCACTCATCTTTTTCCATTTCTCCGAGGGTTATAAACCCCACTATCAAGCTATAAATTTCTTTGTTCTAAAATCCGGTGAAGGCTTATAATTTCTAATTTCTAATTTCTAGTTTCAAACTCGCGCACCGTTTCAAAAACATCCTTACATGTTTAAGTTTATAATTTGCTTGTTTATCATTCACTTGCTAAGTTCATAGCTTCTAATTCGAATGGAAGGAGATGGGATGTGTATTGGTGTAATGGTAGCACAGTGGTCTGGATAACAAATATGTGGGTTCGACTCCCATGTATGGCAACACTCATCTTTTTCCATTTCTCTGAGGGTTATAAACCCCACTATCAAGCTATAAATTTCTTTATTCTAAAATACGGTGAAAGCTTATAATTTCTAATTTCTAATTTCAAACTCGCGCACCGTTTCAAAAACATACTTACATGTTTACGTTTATAATTTGCTTGTTTATCATTCACTTGCTAAGTACATAGCTTCTAATTCGAATGCCAGGAGATGGGATGTGTATTGGTGTAATGGTAGCACAGTGGTCTGGATAACCAAATACGTGGGTTCGACTCCCATGTATGGCAACACTCATCTTTTTCCATTTCTCCGAGGGTTATAATCCCCACTATCACGCTATAAATTTCTTTAGTCTAAAATACGGTGAAAGCTTATAATTTCCAATTTCTAGTTTCAAACGAGCGCACAGTTTCAAAAACATACTTACATGTTTGCGTTTATAATTTGCTTGTTTATCATTCACTTTCTAAGTTCATAGCTTCTAATTCGAATGGAAGGAGATGGGACGTGTATTGGTGTAATGATAGCACAGTGGTCTGGATAACCAAATATGTGGGTTCGACTCCCATGTATGGCAACACTCATCTTTTTTCCATTTCTCCGAGGGTTATAAACCCCACTATCAAGCTATACATTTCTTTATTCTAAAATACGGTGAAAGCTTATAATTTCTAATTTCTAATTTCAAACGAGCGCACCGTTTCAGAAACATACTTACATGTTTACGTTCATAATTTGCTTGTTTATCATTCACTTGCTAAATTCATAGCTTCTAATTCGAATGGAAGGAGATGGGATGTGTATTGGTCTAATGGTAGGACAGTGGTCTGGATAACCAAAGATGTGGGTTCGACTCCCATGTATGGCAACACTCATCTTTATCCATTTCTCCGAGGGTTATAATCCCCACTATCAAGCTATAAATTTATTTAGTCTAAAATACGGTGAAAGCTTATAATTTCTAATTTCTAATTTCAAACGAGCGCACCGTTTCAAACACATACTTACATGTTTACATTTATAATTAGCTTGTTTATCATTCACTTGCTAAGTTCATAGCTTCTAATTCGAATGGAAGGAGATGGGATGTGTATTGGTCTAATGGTAGGAGAGTGGTCTGGATAACCAAAGATGTGGGTTCGACTCCCAGGTATGGCAACACTCATCTTTTTCCATTTCTCCTAGGGTTATAAACCCCACTATCAAGCTATACATTTCTTTAGTCTAAAATAGGGTGAAAGCTTATAATTTCAAACTCGTGCACCGTTTCAAAAAGATACTTACATGTTTACGTTTATAATTTGCTTGTCTATCATTCACTTGCTCAGTTCATAGCTTCTAATTCGAATGGAAGGAGATGGGATGTGTATTGGTCTAATGGTAGGACAGTGGTCTGGATAACAATATATGTGGGTTCGACTCCCATGTATGGCAACACTCATCTTTTTCAATTTCTCCGAGGGTTATAATCCCCACTATCAAGCTATAAATTTCTTTAGTCTAAAATACGGTGAAAGCTTATAATTTCTAATTTCTAGTTTCAAACGAGCGCACCGTTTCAAAAACATACTTACATGTTTACGTTTATAATGTGCTTGTTTATCATTCACTTGCTAAGTTCATAGTTTCTAATTCGAATGGAAGGAGATGGGATGTGTATTGGTGTAATGGTAGCACAGTGGTCTGGATAACCAAATATATGGGTTCAACTCCCATGTATGGCAACACTCATCTTTTTTCCATTTCTCCGAGGGTTATAAACCCCACTATCAAGCTATAAATTTCTTTATTCTAAAATACGGTGAAAGCTTATAATTTCTAATTTCTAATTTCAAAAGAGCGCACCGTTTCAAATACATACTTACATGTTTACGTTTATAATTTGTTTGTTTATCATTCACTTGCTAAGTTCATAGCTTCTAATTCGAATGGAAGGAGATGGGATGTGTATTGGTCTAATGGTAGGACAGTGGTCTGGATAACCAAAGATGTGGGTTCGACTCCCAGGTATGGCAACACTCATCTTTTTCCATTTCTCCTAGGGTTATAAACCCCACTATCAAGCTATACATTTCTTTAGTCTAAAATCCGGTGAAAGCTTATAATTTCTAATTTCTAATTTCAAACTCGCGCACCGTTTCAAAAACATACTTACATGTTTACGTTTATAATTTGCTTGTTTATCATTCACTTGCTAAGTTCATAGCTTCAAATTCGAATGGAAGGAGATGGGATGTGTATTGGTGTAATGGTAGCACAGTGGTCTGGATAACCAAATATGTGGGTTCGACTCCCATGTATGGCAACACTCATCTTTTTCCATTTCTCCGAGGGTTATAAACCCTCTATCAAGCTATAAATTTCTTTATTCTAAAATCCGGTGAAGGCTTATAATTTCTAATTTCTAATTTCTAATTTCAAACTCGCGCGCCGTTTCAAAAACATACTTACATGTTTACGTTTATAATTTGCTTGTTTATCATTCACTTGCTAAGTTCATAGCTTCTAATTCGAATGGAAGGAGATGGGATGTGTATTGGTGTAATGGTAGCAAAGTGGTCTGGATAACAAAATATGTGGGTTCGACTCCCAGGTATGGCAACACTCATCTTTTTCCATTTCTCCGAGGGTTATAATCCCCACTATCAAGCTATAAATTTCTTTAGTCTAAAATACGGTGAAAGCTTATAATTTCTAATTTCTAATTTCAAACTCGCGCACCGTTTCAAAAACATACTTACATGTTTACGTTTATAATTTGCTTGTTTATCATTCACTTGCTAAGTTCATAGCTTCTAATTCGAATGGAAGGAGATGGGATGTGTATTGGTGTAATGGTAGCACAGTGGTCTGGATAACAAATATGTGGGTTCGACTCCCATGTATGGCAACACTCATCTTTTTCCATTTCTCCGAGGGTTATAAACCCCACTATCAAGCTATAAATTTCTTTATTCTAAAATACGGTGAAAGCTTATAATTTCTAATTTCTAATTTCAAACGAGCGCACCGTTTCAAAAACTTACTTACATGTTTACGTTTATAATTTGCTTGTTTATCATTCACTTGCTAAGTTCATAGCTTCTAATTCGAATGGAAGGAGATGGGATGTGTATTGGTGTAATGGTAGCACAGTGGTCTGGATAACAAAATATTTGGGTTCGACTCCGAGGTATGGCAACACTCATCTTTTTCCATTTCTCCTAGGGTTATAAACCCCACTATCAAGCTATACATTTCTTTAGTCTAAAATCCGGTGAAAGCTTATAATTTCTAATTTCTAATTTCAAACTCGCGCACCGTTTCAAAAACATACTTACATGTTTACGTTCATAATTTGCTTGTTTATCATTCACTTGCTAAGTTCATAGCTTCTAATTCGAATGGAAGGAGATGGGATGTGTATTGGTGTAATGGTATCACAGTGGTCTGGATAATGAAATATATCGGTTCGGCACACATGTATGGCAACACTCATCTTTTTCCATTTCTCCGAGGGTTATAAACCCCACTATCAAGCTATACATGTCTTTAGTCTAAAATCCGGTGAAAGCTTATAATTTCTAATTTCTAATTTCAAACTCGCGCACCGTTTCAAAAAAAAACTGACATGAGTACGTTTATAATTTGCTTGTTTATCATTCACTTGCTAACATCGTAGCTTCTAATTCGAATGGAAGGAGATGGGATGTGTATTGGTGTAATGGTAGCACAGTGGTCTGGATAACCAAAGATGTGGGTTCGACTCCCAGGTATGGCAACACTCATCTTTTTCCATTTCTCCTAGGGTTATAAACCCCACTATCAAGCTATACATTTCTTTAGTCTAAAATCCGGTGAAAGCTTATAATTTCTAATTTCTAATTTCAAACTCGCGCGCCGTTTCAAAAACATACTTACATGTTTACGTTTATAATTTGCTTGTTTATCATTCACTTGCTAAGTTCATAGCTTCTAATTCGAATGGAAGGAGATGGGATGTGTATTGGTGTAATGGTAGCAAAGTGGTCTGGATAACAAAATATGTGGGTTCGACTCCCAGGTATGGCAACACTCATCTTTTTCCATTTCTCCGAGGGTTATAATCCCCACTATCAAGCTATAAATTTCTTTAGTCTAAAATACGGTGAAAGCTTATAATTTCTAATTTCTAATTTCAAACTCGCGCACCGTTTCAAAAACATACTTACATGTTTACGTTTATAATTTGCTTGTTTATCATTCACTTGCTAAGTTCATAGCTTCTAATTCGAATGGAAGGAGATGGGATGTGTATTGGTGTAATGGTAGCACAGTGGTCTGGATAACAAATATGTGGGTTCGACTCCCATGTATGGCAACACTCATCTTTTTCCATTTCTCCGAGGGTTATAAACCCCACTATCAAGCTATAAATTTCTTTATTCTAAAATACGGTGAAAGCTTATAATTTCTAATTTCTAATTTCAAACGAGCGCACCGTTTCAAAAACTTACTTACATGTTTACGTTTATAATTTGCTTGTTTATCATTCACTTGCTAAGTTCATAGCTTTTAATTCGAATGGAAGGAGATGGGATGTGTATTGGTGTAATGGTAGCACAGTGGTCTGGATAACAAAATATTTGGGTTCGACTCCGAGGTATGGCAACACTCATCTTTTTCCATTTCTCCTAGGGTTATAAACCCCACTATCAAGCTATACATTTCTTTAGTCTAAAATCCGGTGAAAGCTTATAATTTCTAATTTCTAATTTCAAACTCGCGCACCGTTTCAAAAACATACTTACATGTTTACGTTCATAATTTGCTTGTTTATCATTCACTTGCTAAGTGCATAGCTTCTAATTCGAATGGAAGGAGATGGGATGTGTATTGGTGTAATGGTATCACAGTGGTCTGGATAATGAAATATATCGGTTCGGCACACATGTATGGCAACACTCATCTTTTTCCATTTCTCCGAGGGTTATAAACCCCACTATCAAGCTATACATGTCTTTAGTCTAAAATCCGGTGAAAGCTTATAATTTCTAATTTCTAATTTCAAACTCGCGCACCGTTTCAAAAAAAAACTGACATGAGTACGTTTATAATTTGCTTGTTTATCATTCACTTGCTAACATCGTAGCTTCTAATTCGAATGGAAGGAGATGGGATGTGTATTGGTGTAATGGTAGCACAGTGATCTGGATAACCAAAGATGTGGGTTCGACTCCCAGGTATGGCAACACTCATCTTTTTCCATTTCTCCTAGGGTTATAAACCCCACTATCAAGCTATACATTTCTTTAGTCTAAAATCCGGTGAAAGCTTATAATTTCTAATTTCTAATTTCAAACTCGCGCACAGTTTCAAAAACATACTTACATGTTTACGTTTATAATTTGCTTGTTTATCATTCACATGCTAAGTTCATAGCTTCTAATTCGAATGGAAGGAGATGGGATGTGTATTGGTGTAATGGTAGCACAGTGGTCTGGATAACCAAATATGTGGGTTCGACTCCCATGTATGGCAGCACTCATCTTTTTCCATTTCTCCGAGGGTTATAAACCCCACTATCAAGCTATAAATTTCTTTGTTCTAAAATCCGGTGAAGGCTTATAATTTCTAATTTCTAATTTCTAGTTTCAAACTCGCGCACCGTTTCAAAAACATACTTACATGTTTAAGTTTATAATTTGCTTGTTTATCATTCACTTGCTAAGTTCATAGCTTCTAATTCGAATGGAAGGAGATGGGATGTGTATTGGTGTAATGGTAGCACAGTGGTCTGGATAACAAATATGTGGGTTCGACTCCCATGTATGGCAACACTCATCTTTTTCCATTTCTCTGAGGGTTATAAACCCCACTATCAAGCTATAAATTTCTTTATTCTAAAATACGGTGAAAGCTTATAATTTCTAATTTCTAATTTCAAACTCGCGCACCGTTTCAAAAACATACTTACATGTTTACGTTTATAATTTGCTTGTTTATCATTCACTTGCTAAGTACATAGCTTCTAATTCGAATGCCAGGAGATGGGATGTGTATTGGTGTAATGGTAGCACAGTGGTCTGGATAACCAAATACGTGGGTTCGACTCCCATGTATGGCAACACTCATCTTTTTTCCATTTCTCCGAGGGTTATAAACCCCACTATCAAGCTATAAATTTCTTAATTCTAAAATACGGTGAGAGCTTATAATTTCTAATTTCTAATTTCAAACGAGCGCACCGTTTCAAATACATACTTACATGTTTACGTTTATAATTTGCTTGTTTATCATTCACTTGCTAAGTTCATAGCTTCTAATTCGAATGGAAGGAGATGGGATGTGTATTGGTCTAATGGTAGGACAGTGGTCTGGATAACCAAAGATGTGGGTTCGACTCCCATGTATGGCAACACTCATCTTTTTCCATTTCTCCGAGGGTTATAATCCCCACTATCAAGCTATAAATTTCTTTAGTCTAAAATCCGGTGAAAGCTTATAATTTCTAATTTCTAATTTCAAACGAGCGCACCGTTTCAAACACATACATACATGTTTACGTTTATAATTTGCTTGTTTATCATTCACTTGCTAAGTTCATAGCTTCTAATTCGAATGGAAGGAGATGGGATGTGTATTGGTCTAATGGTAGGACAGTGGTCTGGATAACCAAAGATGTGGGTTCGAATCCCATGTAAGGCAACACTCATCTTCTTCCATTTCTCAAAGGGTTATAATCCCCACTATCAAGCTATAAATTTCTTTATTCTATAATCCGGTGAAGGCTTATAATTTCTAATTTCTAATTTCTAATTTCAAACTCGCGCACCGTTTCAAAAATATACTTACATGTTTACGTTTATAATTTG
Source organism: Eledone cirrhosa (assembly GCA_964016885.1). Taxonomy (NCBI): domain Eukaryota; kingdom Metazoa; phylum Mollusca; class Cephalopoda; order Octopoda; family Eledonidae; genus Eledone; species Eledone cirrhosa. The sequence continues at coordinate 19,493,192 of OZ024744.1, read as the reverse complement.
CTTGTTTATCATTCACTTGCTAAGTTCATAGCTTCTAATTCGAATGGAAGGAGATGGGATGTGTATTGGTCTAATGGTAGGACAGTGGTCTGGATAACCAAAGATGTGGGTTCGAATCCCATGTAAGGCAACACTCATCTTTTTCCATTTCTCCAAGGGTTATAATCCCCACTATCAAGCTATACATTTCTTTAGTCTAAAATACGGTGAAAGATTATAATTTCTAATTTCTAATTTCAAACTCGCGCACCGTTTCAAAAACATACTTACATGTTTACGTTTATAATTTGCTTGTTTATCATTCACTTGCTAAGTTCATAGCTTCTAATTCGAATGGAAGGAGATGGGATGTGTATTGGTGTAATGGTAGCACAGTGGTCTGGATAACAAATATGTCGGTTCGACTCCCATGTATGGCAACACTCATCTTTTTCCATTTCTCCGAGCGTTATAAACCCCACTATCAAGCTATAAATTTCTTTATTCTAAAATACGGTGAAAGCTTATAATTTCTAATTTCTAATTTCAAACGAGCGCACCGTTTCAAAAACTTACTTACATGTTTACGTTTATAATTTGCTTGTTTATCATTCACTTGCTAAGTTCATAGCTTCTAATTCGAATGGAAGGAGATGGGATGTGTATTGGTGTAATGGTAGCACAGTGGTCTGGATAACAAAATATTTGGGTTCGACTCCGAGGTATGGCAACACTCATCTTTTTCCATTTCTCCTAGGGTTATAAACCCCACTATCAAGCTATACATTTCCTTAGTCTAAAATCCGGTGAAAGCTTATAATTTCTAATTTCTAATTTCAAACTCGCGCACCGTTTCAAAAACATACTTACATGTTTACGTTCATAATTTGCTTGTTTATCATTCACTTGCTAAGTTCATAGCTACTAATTCGAATGGAAGGAGATGGGATGTGTATTGGTGTAATGGTATCACAGTGGTCTGGATAATGAAATATATCGGTTCGGCACACATGTATGGCAACACTCATCTTTTTCCATTTCTCCGAGAGTTATAAACCCCACTATCAAGCTAAACATGTCTTTAGTCTAAAATCCGGTGAAAGCTTATAATTTCTAATTTCTAATTTATAGTTTCAAACTCGCGCACCGTTTCAAAAACATACTTACATGTTTACGTTTATAATTTGCTTGTTTATCATTCACTTGCTAAGTACATAGCTTCTAATTCGAATGCCAGGAGATGGGATGTGTATTAGTGTAATGGTAGCACAGTGGTCTGGATAACCAAAGATGTGGGTTCGACTCCCATGTATGGCAACACTCATCTTTTTCCATTTCTCCGAGGGTTATAATCCCCACTATCAAGCTATAAATTTCTTTAGTCTAAAATACGGTGAAAGCTTATAATTTCTAATTTCTAATTTCAAACGAGCGCACCGTTTCAAACATATACTTACATGTTTACGTTTATAATTTGCTTGTTTATCATTCACTTGCTAAGTTCATAGCTTCTAATTCGAATGGAAGGAGATGGGATGTGTATTGGTGTAATGGTAGCACAGTGGTCTGGATAACAAATATGTGGGTTCGACTCCCATGTATGGCAACACTCATCTTTTGCCATTTCTCCGAGCGTTATAAACCCCACTATCAAGCTATAAATTTCTTTATTCTAAAATACGGTGAAAGCTTATAATTTCTAATTTCTAATTTCAAACGAGCGCACCGTTTCAAAAACTTACTTACATGTTTACGTTTATAATTTGCTTGTTTATCATTCACTTGCTAAGTTCATAGCTTCTAATTCGAATGGAAGGAGATGGGATGTGTATTGGTGTAATGGTAGCACAGTGGTCTGGATAACAAAATATTTGGGTTCGACTCCGAGGTATGGCAACACTCATCTTTTTCCATTTCTCCTAGGGTTATAAACCCCACTATCAAGCTATACATTTCTTTAGTCTAAAATCCGGTGAAAGCTTATAATTTCTAATTTCTAATTTCAAACTCGCGCACCGTTTCAAAAACATACTTACATGTTTACGTTCATAATTTGCTTGTTTATCATTCACTTGCTAAGTTCATAGCTTCTAATTCGAATGGAAGGAGATGGGATGTGTATTGGTGTAATGGTATCACAGTGGTCTGGATAATGAAATATATCGGTTCGGCACACATGTATGGCAACACTCATCTTTTTCCATTTCTCCGAGAGTTATAAACCCCACTATCAAGCTATACATGTCTTTAGTCTAAAATCCGGTGAAAGCTTATAATTTCTAATTTCTAATTTCAAACTCGCGCACAGTTTCAAAAACATACTTACATGTTTACGTTTATAATTTGCTTGTTTATCATTCACATGCTAAGTTCATAGCTTCTAATTCGAATGGAAGGAGATGGGATGTGTATTGGTGTAATGGTAGCACAGTGGTCTGGATAACCAAATATGTGGGTTCGACTCCCATGTATGGCAGCACTCATCTTTTTCCATTTCTCCGAGGGTTATAAACCCCACTATCAAGCTATAAATTTCTTTGTTCTAAAATCCGGTGAAGGCTTATAATTTCTAATTTCTAGTTTCAAACTCGCGCACCGTTTCAAAAACATACTTACATGTTTAAGTTTATAATTTGCTTGTTTATCATTCACTTGCTAAGTTCATAGCTTCTAATTCGAATGGAAGGAGATGGGATGTGTATTGGTGTAATGGTAGCACAGTGGTCTGGATAACAAATATGTGGGTTCGACTCCCATGTATGGCAACACTCATCTTTTTCCATTTCTCTGAGGGTTATAAACCCCACTATCAAGCTATAAATTTCTTTATTCTAAAATACGGTGAAAGCTTATAATTTCTAATTTCTAATTTCAAACTCGCGCACCGTTTCAAAAACATACTTACATGTTTACGTTTATAATTTGCTTGTTTATCATTCACTTGCTAAGTACATAGCTTCTAATTCGAATGCCAGGAGATGGGATGTGTATTGGTGTAATGGTAGCACAGTGGTCTGGATAACCAAATACGTGGGTTCGACTCCCATGTATGGCAACACTCATCTTTTTTCCATTTCTCCGAGGGTTATAAACCCCACTATCAAGCTATAAATTTCTTAATTCTAAAATACGGTGAGAGCTTATAATTTCTAATTTCTAATTTCAAACGAGCGCACCGTTTCAAATACATACTTACATGTTTACGTTTATAATTTGCTTGTTTATCATTCACTTGCTAAGTTCATAGCTTCTAATTCGAATGGAAGGAGATGGGATGTGTATTGGTCTAATGGTAGGACAGTGGTCTGGATAACCAAAGATGTGGGTTCGACTCCCATGTATGGCAACACTCATCTTTTTCCATTTCTCCGAGGGTTATAATCCCCACTATCAAGCTATAAATTTCTTTAGTCTAAAATCCGGTGAAAGCTTATAATTTCTAATTTCTAATTTCAAACGAGCGCACCGTTTCAAACACATACATACATGTTTACGTTTATAATTTGCTTGTTTATCATTCACTTGCTAAGTTCATAGCTTCTAATTCGAATGGAAGGAGATGGGATGTGTATTGGTCTAATGGTAGGACAGTGGTCTGGATAACCAAAGATGTGGGTTCGAATCCCATGTAAGGCAACACTCATCTTCTTCCATTTCTCAAAGGGTTATAATCCCCACTATCAAGCTATAAATTTCTTTATTCTATAATCCGGTGAAGGCTTATAATTTCTAATTTCTAATTTCTAATTTCAAACTCGCGCACCGTTTCAAAAATATACTTACATGTTTACGTTTATAATTTGCTTGTTTATCATTCACTTGCTAAGTTCATAGCTTCTAATTCGAATGGAAGGAGATGGGATGTGTATTGGTGTAATGGTAGCACAGTGGTCTGGATAACAAAATATTTGGGTTCGACTCCGAGGTATGGCAACACTCATCTTTTTCCATTTCTCCTAGGGTTATAAACCCCACTATCAAGCTATACATTTCTTTAGTCTAAAATCCGGTGAAAGCTTATAATTTCTAATTTCTAATTTCAAACTCGCGCACCGTTTCAAAAACATACTTACATGTTTACGTTCATAATTTGCTTGTTTATCATTCACTTGCAAAGTTCATAGCTTCTAATTCGAATGGAAGGAGATGGGATGTGTATTGGTGTAATGGTATCACAGTGGTCTGGATAATGAAATATATCGGTTCGGCACACATGTATGGCAACACTCATCTTTTTCCATTTCTCCGAGAGTTATAAACCCCACTATCAAGCTAAACATGTCTTTAGTCTAAAATCCGGTGAAAGCTTATAATTTCTAATTTCTAATTTATAGTTTCAAACTCGCGCACCGTTTCAAGAACATACTTACATGTTTACGTTTATAATTTGCTTTTTTATCATTCACTTGCTAAGTACATAGCTTCTAATTCGAATGCCAGGAGATGGGATGTGTATTAGTGTAATGGTAGCACAGTGGTCTGGATAACCAAAGATGTGGGTTCGACTCCCATGTATGGCAACACTCATCTTTTTCCATTTCTCCGAGGGTTATAATCCCCACTATCAAGCTATAAATTTCTTTAGTCTAAAATACGGTGAAAGCTTATAATTTCTAATTTCTAATTTCAAACGAGCGCACCGTTTCAAACATATACTTACATGTTTACGTTTATAATTTGCTTGTTTATCATTCACTTGCTAAGTTCATAGCTTCTAATTCGAATGGAAGGAGATGGGATGTGTATTGGTGTAATGGTAGCACAGTGGTCTGGATAACAAATATGTGGGTTCGACTCCCATGTATGGCAACACTCATCTTTTGCCATTTCTCCGAGCGTTATAAACCCCACTATCAAGCTATAGATTTCTTTATTCTAAAATACGGTGAAAGCTTATAATTTCTAATTTCTAATTTCAAACGAGCGCACCGTTTCAAAAACTTACTTACATGTTTACGTTTATAATTTGCTTGTTTATCATTCACTTGCTAAGTTCATAGCTTCTAATTCGAATGGAAGGAGATGGGATGTGTATTGGTGTAATGGTAGCACAGTGGTCTGGATAACAAAATATTTGGGTTCGACTCCGAGGTATGGCAACACTCATCTTTTTCCATTTCTCCTAGGGTTATAAACCCCACTATCAAGCTATACATTTCTTTAGTCTAAAATCCGGTGAAAGCTTATAATTTCTAATTTCTAATTTCAAACTCGCGCACCGTTTCAAAAACATACTTACATGTTTACGTTCATAATTTGCTTGTTTATCATTCACTTGCTAAGTTCATAGCTTCTAATTCGAATGGAAGGAGATGGGATGTGTATTGGTGTAATGGTATCACAGTGGTCTGGATAATGAAATATATCGGTTCGGCACACATGTATGGCAACACTCATCTTTTTCCATTTCTCCGAGAGTTATAAACCCCACTATCAAGCTATACATGTCTTTAGTCTAAAATCCGGTGAAAGCTTATAATTTCTAATTTCTAATTTCAAACTCGCGCACAGTTTCAAAAACATACTTACATGTTTACGTTTATAATTTGCTTGTTTATCATTCACATGCTAAGTTCATAGCTTCTAATTCGAATGGAAGGAGATGGGATGTGTATTGGTGTAATGGTAGCACAGTGGTCTGGATAACCAAATATGTGGGTTCGACTCCCATGTATGGCAGCACTCATCTTTTTCCATTTCTCCGAGGGTTATAAACCCCACTATCAAGCTATAAATTTCTTTGTTCTAAAATCCGGTGAAGGCTTATAATTTCTAATTTCTAATTTCTAGTTTCAAACTCGCGCACCGTTTCAAAAACATACTTACATGTTTAAGTTTATAATTTGCTTGTTTATCATTCACTTGCTAAGTTCATAGCTTCTAATTCGAATGGAAGGAGATGGGATGTGTATTGGTGTAATGGTAGCACAGTGGTCTGGATAACAAATATGTGGGTTCGACTCCCATGTATGGCAACACTCATCTTTTTCCATTTCTCTGAGGGTTATAAACCCCACTATCAAGCTATAAATTTCTTTATTCTAAAATACGGTGAAAGCTTATAATTTCTAATTTCTAATTTCAAACTCGCGCACCGTTTCAAAAACATACTTACATGTTTACGTTTATAATTTGCTTGTTTATCATTCACTTGCTAAGTACATAGCTTCTAATTCGAATGCCAGGAGATGGGATGTGTATTGGTGTAATGGTAGCACAGTGGTCTGGATAACCAAATACGTGGGTTCGACTCCCATGTATGGCAACACTCATCTTTTTTCCATTTCTCCGAGGGTTATAAACCCCACTATCAAGCTATAAATTTCTTAATTCTAAAATACGGTGAGAGCTTATAATTTCTAATTTCTAATTTCAAACGAGCGCACCGTTTCAAATACATACTTACATGTTTACGTTTATAATTTGCTTGTTTATCATTCACTTGCTAAGTTCATAGCTTCTAATTCGAATGGAAGGAGATGGGATGTGTATTGGTCTAATGGTAGGACAGTGGTCTGGATAACCAAAGATGTGGGTTCGACTCCCATGTATGGCAACACTCATCTTTTTCCATTTCTCCGAGGGTTATAATCCCCACTATCAAGCTATAAATTTCTTTAGTCTAAAATCCGGTGAAAGCTTATAATTTCTAATTTCTAATTTCAAACGAGCGCACCGTTTCAAACACATACATACATGTTTACGTTTATAATTTGCTTGTTTATCATTCACTTGCTAAGTTCATAGCTTCTAATTCGAATGGAAGGAGATGGGATGTGTATTGGTCTAATGGTAGGACAGTGGTCTGGATAACCAAAGATGTGGGTTCGAATCCCATGTAAGGCAACACTCATCTTCTTCCATTTCTCAAAGGGTTATAATCCCCACTATCAAGCTATAAATTTCTTTTTTCTATAATCCGGTGAAGGCTTATAATTTCTAATTTCTAATTTCTAATTTCAAACTCGCGCACCGTTTCAAAAATATACTTACATGTTTACGTTTATAATTTGCTTGTTTATCATTCACTTGCTAAGTTCATAGCTTCTAATTCGAATGGAAGGAGATGGGATGTGTATTGGTGTAATGGTAGCACAGTGGTCTGGATAACAAAATATTTGGGTTCGACTCCGAGGTATGGCAACACTCATCTTTTTCCATTTCTCCTAGGGTTATAAACCCCACTATCAAGCTATACATTTCTTTAGTCTAAAATCCGGTGAAAGCTTATAATTTCTAATTTCTAATTTCAAACTCGCGCACCGTTTCAAAAACATACTTACATGTTTACGTTCATAATTTGCTTGTTTATCATTCACTTGCAAAGTTCATAGCTTCTAATTCGAATGGAAGGAGATGGGATGTGTATTGGTGTAATGGTATCACAGTGGTCTGGATAATGAAATATATCGGTTCGGCACACATGTATGGCAACACTCATCTTTTTCCATTTCTCCGAGAGTTATAAACCCCACTATCAAGCTAAACATGTCTTTAGTCTAAAATCCGGTGAAAGCTTATAATTTCTAATTTCTAATTTATAGTTTCAAACTCGCGCACCGTTTCAAGAACATACTTACATGTTTACGTTTATAATTTGCTTTTTTATCATTCACTTGCTAAGTACATAGCTTCTAATTCGAATGCCAGGAGATGGGATGTGTATTAGTGTAATGGTAGCACAGTGGTCTGGATAACCAAAGATGTGGGTTCGACTCCCATGTATGGCAACACTCATCTTTTTCCATTTCTCCGAGGGTTATAATCCCCACTATCAAGCTATAAATTTCTTTAGTCTAAAATACGGTGAAAGCTTATAATTTCTAATTTCTAATTTCAAACGAGCGCACCGTTTCAAACATATACTTACATGTTTACGTTTATAATTTGCTTGTTTATCATTCACTTGCTAAGTTCATAGCTTCTAATTCGAATGGAAGGAGATGGGATGTGTATTGGTGTAATGGTAGCACAGTGGTCTGGATAACAAATATGTGGGTTCGACTCCCATGTATGGCAACACTCATCTTTTGCCATTTCTCCGAGCGTTATAAACCCCACTATCAAGCTATAGATTTCTTTATTCTAAAATACGGTGAAAGCTTATAATTTCTAATTTCTAATTTCAAACGAGCGCACCGTTTCAAAAACTTACTTACATGTTTACGTTTATAATTTGCTTGTTTATCATTCACTTGCTAAGTTCATAGCTTCTAATTCGAATGGAAGGAGATGGGATGTGTATTGGTGTAATGGTAGCACAGTGGTCTGGATAACAAAATATTTGGGTTCGACTCCGAGGTATGGCAACACTCATCTTTTTCCATTTCTCCTAGGGTTATAAACCCCACTATCAAGCTATACATTTCTTTAGTCTAAAATCCGGTGAAAGCTTATAATTTCTAATTTCTAATTTCAAACTCGCGCACCGTTTCAAAAACATACTTACATGTTTACGTTCATAATTTGCTTGTTTATCATTCACTTGCTAAGTTCATAGCTTCTAATTCGAATGGAAGGAGATGGGATGTGTATTGGTGTAATGGTATCACAGTGGTCTGGATAATGAAATATATCGGTTCGGCACACATGTATGGCAACACTCATCTTTTTCCATTTCTCCGAGAGTTATAAACCCCACTATCAAGCTATACATGTCTTTAGTCTAAAATCCGGTGAAAGCTTATAATTTCTAATTTCTAATTTCTAGTTTCAAACTCGCGCACCGTTTCAAAAACATACTTACATGTTTACGTTTATAATTTGCTTGTTTATCATTCACTTGCTAAGTTCATAGCTTCTAATTCGAATGGAAGTAGATGGGATGTGTATTGGTCTAATGGTAGGACAGTGGTCTGGATAACCAAAGATGTGGGTTCGAATCCCATGTAAGGCAACACTCATCTTTTTCCATTTCTCCAAGGGTTATAATCCCCACTATCAAGCTATAAATTTCTTTAGTCTAAAATACGGTGAAAGATTATAATTTCTAATTTCTAGTTTCAAACGAGCGCACCGTTTCAAAAACATACTTACATGTTTACGTTTATAATTTGCTTGTTTATCATTCGCTTGCTAAGTTCATAGCTTCTAATTCGAATGGAAGGAGATGGGATGTGTATTGGTGTAATGGTAGCACAGTGGTCTGGATAACAAATATGTGGGTTCGACTCCCATGTATGGCAACACTCATCTTTTTACATTTCTCCGAGGGTTATAAACCCCACTATCAAGCTATAAATTTCATTATTCTAAAATACGGTGAAAGCTTATAATTTCTAATTTCTAATTTCAAACTCGCGCACCGTTTCAAAAACATACATGTTTACGTTTATAATTTGCTTGATTATCATTCACTTGCTAAGTACATAGCTTCTAATTCGAATGCCAGGAGTTGGGATGTGTATTGGTGTAATGGTAGCACAGTGGTCTGGATAACCAAATACGTGGGTTCGACTCCCATGTATGGCAACACTCATCTTTTTTCCATTTCTCCGAGGGTTATAAACCCCACTATCAAGCTATAAATTTCTTAATTCTAAAATACGGTGAGAGCTTATAATTTCTAATTTCTAATTTCAAACGAGCGCACCGTTTCAAATACATACTTACATGTTTACGTTTATAATTTGCTTGTTTATCATTCACTTGCTAAGTTCATAGCTTCTAATTCGAAAGGAAGGAGATGGGATGTGTATTGGTGTAATGGTAGCACAATGGTCTGGATAACCAAATATGTGGGTTCGACTCCCATGTATGGCAACACTCATCTTTTTCCATTTCTCCGAGGGTTATAATCCCCACTATCAAGCTATAAATTTCTTTAGTCTAAAATACGGTGAAAGCTTATAATTTCTAATTTCTAATTTCAAACGAGCGCACCGTTTCAAAAACATACTTACATGTTTACGTTTATAATTTGCTTGTTTATCATTCACTTGCTAAGTTCATAGCTTCTAATTCGAATGGAAGGAGATGGGATGTGTATTGGTGTAATGGTAGCACAGTGGTCTGGATAACCAAATATGTGGGTTCGACTCCCATGTATGGCAGCACTCATCTTTTTCCATTTCTCCGAGGGTTATAAACCCCACTATCAAGTTATAAATTTCTTTATTCTAAAATCCGGTGAAGGCTTATAATTTCTAATTTCTAATTTCTAGTTTCAAACTCGCGCACCGTTTCAAAAACATACTTACATGTTTACGTATATAATTTTCTCGTTTATCATTCACTTGCTAAGTTCATAGCTTCTAATTCGAATGGAAGGAGATGGGATGTGTATTGGTGTAATGGTATCACAGTGGTCTGGATAATGAAATATATCGGTTCGGCACCCGTGTATGGCAACACTCATCTTTTTCCATTTCTCCGAGGGTTATGAACCCCACTATCAAGCTATACATGTCTTTAGTCTAAAATCCGGTGAAAGCTTATAATTTCTAATTTCTAATTTCAAACGAGCGCACCGTTTCAAAAACATACTTACATGTTTACGTTTATAATTTGCTTGTTTATCATTCACTTGCTAAGTTCATAGCTTCTAATTCGAATGGAAGGAGATGGGATGTGTATTGGTGTAATGGTAGCACAGTGGTCTGGATAAACAAATATGTGGGTTCGACTCCCATGTATGGCAACACTCATCCTTTTCCATTTCTCCGAGGGTTATAAACCCCACTATCAAGCTATAAATTTCTTTATTCTAAAATCCGGTGAATGCTTTTAATTTCTAATTTCTAATTTCTAATTTCAAACTCGCGCACCGTTTCAAAAATATACTTACATGTTTACGTTTATAATTTGCTTGTTTATCATTCAGTTGCTAAGTTCATAGCTTCTAATTCGAATGGAAGGAGATGGGATGTGTATTGGTCTAATGGTAGGACAGTGGTCTGGATAACCAAAGATGTGGGTTCGAATCCCATGTAAAGCAACACTCATCTTTTTCCATTTCTTCAAGGGTTATAATCCCCACTATCAAGCTATACATTTCTTTACGGTGAAAGATTATAATTTCTAATTTCTAGTTTCAAACGAGCGCACCGTTTCAAAAACATACTTACATGTTTACGTATATAATTTTCTCGTTTATCATTCACTTGCTAAGTTCATAGCTTCTAATTCGAATGGAAGGAGATAGGATGTGTATTGGTGTAATGGTATCACAGTGGTCTGGATAATGAAATATATCGGTTCGACACCCATGTATGGCAACACTCATCTTTTTCCATTTCTCCGAGGGTTATAAGCCCCACTATCAAGCTATACATGTCTTTAGTCTAAAATCCGGTGAAAGCTTATAATTTCTAATTTCTAATTTCAAAATCGCGCACCGTTTCAAAAACATACTTACATGTTTACGTTTATAATTTGCTTGTTTATCATTCGCTTGCTAAGTTCATAGCTTCTAATTCGAATGGAAGGAGATGGGATGTGTATTGGTGTAATGGTAGCACAGTGGTCTGGATAACAAATATGTGGGTTCGACTCCCATGTATGGCAACACTCATCTTTTTACATTTCTCCGAGGGTTATAAACCCCACTATCAAGCTATAAATTTCATTATTCTAAAATACGGTGAAAGCTTATAATTTCTAATTTCTAATTTCAAACTCGCGCACCGTTTCAAAAACATACATGTTTACGTTTATAATTTGCTTGATTATCATTCACTTGCTAAGTACATAGCTTCTAATTCGAATGCCAGGAGTTGGGATGTGTATTGGTGTAATGGTAGCACAGTGGTCTGGATAACCAAATACGTGGGTTCGACTCCCATGTATGGCAACACTCATCTTTTTTCCATTTCTCCGAGGGTTATAAACACCACTATCAAGCTATAAATTTCTTAATTCTAAAATACGGTGAGAGCTTATAATTTCTAATTTCTAATTTCAAACGAGCGCACCGTTTCAAATACATACTTACATGTTTACGTTTATAATTTGCTTGTTTATCATTCACTTGCTAAGTTCATAGCTTCTAATTCGAAAGGAAGGAGATGGGATGTGTATTGGTGTAATGGTAGCACAATGGTCTGGATAACCAAATATGTGGGTTCGACTCCCATGTATGGCAACACTCATCTTTTTCCATTTCTCCGAGGGTTATAATCCCCACTATCAAGCTATAAATTTCTTTAGTCTAAAATACGGTGAAAGCTTATAATTTCTAATTTCTAATTTCAAACGAGCGCACCGTTTCAAAAACATACTTACATGTTTACGTTTATAATTTGCTTGTTTATCATTCACTTGCTAAGTTCATAGCTTCTAATTCGAATGGAAGGAGATGGGATGTGTATTGGTGTAATGGTAGCACAGTGGTCTGGATAACCAAATATGTGGGTTCGACTCCCATGTATGGCAGCACTCATCTTTTTCCATTTCTCCGAGGGTTATAAACCCCACTATCAAGTTATAAATTTCTTTATTCTAAAATCCGGTGAAGGCTTATAATTTCTAATTTCTAATTTCTAGTTTCAAACTCGCGCACCGTTTCAAAAACATACTTACATGTTTACGTATATAATTTTCTCGTTTATCATTCACTTGCTAAGTTCATAGCTTCTAATTCGAATGGAAGGAGATGGGATGTGTATTGGTGTAATGGTATCACAGTGGTCTGGATAATGAAATATATCGGTTCGGCACCCGTGTATGGCAACACTCATCTTTTTCCATTTCTCCGAGGGTTATGAACCCCACTATCAAGCTATACATGTCTTTAGTCTAAAATCCGGTGAAAGCTTATAATTTCTAATTTCTAATTTCAAACGAGCGCACCGTTTCAAAAACATACTTACATGTTTACGTTTATAATTTGCTTGTTTATCATTCACTTGCTAAGTTCATAGCTTCTAATTCGAATGGAAGGAGATGGGATGTGTATTGGTGTAATGGTAGCACAGTGGTCTGTATAAACAAATATGTGGGTTCGACTCCCATGTATGGCAACACTCATCCTTTTCCATTTCTCCGAGGGTTATAAACCCCACTATCAAGCTATAAATTTCTTTATTCTAAAATCCGGTGAATGCTTTTAATTTCTAATTTCTAATTTCTAATTTCAAACTCGCGCACCGTTTCAAAAATATACTTACATGTTTACGTTTATAATTTGCTTGTTTATCATTCAGTTGCTAAGTTCATAGCTTCTAATTCGAATGGAAGGAGATGGGATGTGTATTGGTCTAATGGTAGGACAGTGGTCTGGATAACCAAAGATGTGGGTTCGAATCCCATGTAAAGCAACACTCATCTTTTTCCATTTCTTCAAGGGTTATAATCCCCACTATCAAGCTATACATTTCTTTACGGTGAAAGATTATAATTTCTAATTTCTAGTTTCAAACGAGCGCACCGTTTCAAAAACATACTTACATGTTTACGTATATAATTTTCTCGTTTATCATTCACTTGCTAAGTTCATAGCTTCTAATTCGAATGGAAGGAGATAGGATGTGTATTGGTGTAATGGTATCACAGTGGTCTGGATAATGAAATATATCGGTTCGACACCCATGTATGGCAACACTCATCTTTTTCCATTTCTCCGAGGGTTATAAGCCCCACTATCAAGCTATACATGTCTTTAGTCTAAAATCCGGTGAAAGCTTATAATTTCTAATTTCTAATTTCAAAATCGCGCACCGTTTCAAAAACATACTTACATGTTTACGTTTATAATTTGCTTGTTTATCATTCACTTGCTAAGTACATAGCTTCTAATTCGAATGCCAGGAGATGGGATGTGTATTAGTGTAATGGTAGCACAGTGGTCTGGATAACCAAAGATGTGGGTTCGACTCCCATGTATGGCAACACTCATCTTTTTCCATTTCTCCGAGGGTTATAATCCCCACTATCAAGCTATAAATTTCTTTAGTCTAAAATACGGTGAAAGCTTATAATTTCTAATTTCTAATTTCAAACGAGCGCACCGTTTCAAACATATACTTACATGTTTACGTTTATAATTTGCTTGTTTATCATTCACTTGCTAAGTTCATAGCTTCTAATTCGAATGGAAGTAGATGGGATGTGTATTGGTCTAATGGTAGGACAGTGGTCTGGATAACCAAAGATGTGGGTTCGAATCCCATGTAAGGCAACACTCATCTTTTTCCATTTCTCCAAGGGTTATAATCCCCACTATCAAGTTATAAATTTCTTTAGTCTAAAATACGGTGAAAGATTATAATTTCTAATTTCTAGTTTCAAACGAGCGCACCGTTTCAAAAACATACTTACATGTTTACGTATATAATTTTCTCGTTTATCATTCACTTGCTAAGTTCATAGCTTCTAATTCGAATGGAAGGAGATGGGATGTGTATTGGTGTAATGGTATCACAGTGGTCTGGATAATGAAATATATCGGTTCGGCACCCGTGTATGGCAACACTCATCTTTTTCCATTTCTCCGAGGGTTATGAACCCCACTATCAAGCTATACATGTCTTTAGTCTAAAATCCGGTGAAAGCTAATAATTTCTAATTTCTAATTTCAAACGAGCGCCCCGTTTCAAAAACATACTTACATGTTTACGTTTATAATTTGCTTGTTTATCATTCACTTGCTAAGTTCATAGCTTCTAATTCGAATGGAAGGAGATGGGATGTGTATTGGTGTAATGGTAGCACAGTGGTCTGGATAAACAAATATGTGGGTTCGACTCCCATGTATGGCAACACTCATCTTTTTCCATTTCTCCGAGGGTTATAAACCCCACTATCAAGCCATAAATTTCTTTATTCTAAAATCCGGTGAATGCTTTTAATTTCTAATTTCTAATTTCAAACTCGCGCACCGTTTCAAAAATATACTTACATGTTTACGTTTATAATTTGCTTGTTTATCATTCAGTTGCTAAGTTCATAGCTTCTAATTCGAATGGAAGGAGATGGGATGTGTATTGGTCTAATGGTAGGACAGTGGTCTGGATAACCAAAGATGTGGGTTCGAATCCCATGTAAAGCAACACTCATCTTTTTCCATTTCTTCAAGGGTTATATTCCCCACTATCAAGCTATACATTTCTTTAGTCTAAAATACGGTGAAAGATTATAATTTCTAATTTCTAGTTTCAAACGAGCGCACCGTTTCAAAAACATACTTACATGTTTACGTATATAATTTTCTCGTTTATCATTCACTTGCTAAGTTCATAGCTTCTAATTCGAATGGAAGGAGATAGGATGTGTATTGGTGTAATGGTATCACAGTGGTCTGGATAATGAAATATATCGGTTCGACACCCATGTATGGCAACACTCATCTTTTTCCATTTCTCCGAGGGTTATAAGCCCCACTATCAAGCTATACATGTCTTTAGTCTAAAATCCGGTGAAAGCTTATAATTTCTAATTTCTAATTTCAAAATCGCGCACCGTTTCAAAAAAAACTTACATGTTTACGTTTATAATTTGCTTGTTTATCATTCACTTGCTAAGTTCATAGCTTCAAATTCGAATGGAAGGAGATGGGATGTGTATTGGTGTAATGGTAGCACAGTGGTCTGGATAACAAAATATGTGGGTTCGACTACCAGGTATGGCAACACTTATCTTTTTCCATTTCTCCTAGGGTTATAAACCCCACTATCAAGCTATACATTTCTTTAGTCTAAAATCCGGTGAAAGCTTATAATTTCTAATTTCTAATTTCAAACTCGCGCACAGTTTCAAAAACATACTTACATGTTTACGTTTATAATTTGCTTGTTTATCATTCACTTGCTAATTTCACAGCTTCTAATTCGAATGGAAGGAGATGGGATGTGTATTGGTGTAATGGTAGCACAGTGGTCTGGATAACCAAATATGTGGGTTCGACTCCCATGTATGGCAGCACTCATATTTTTCCATTTCTCCGAGGGTTATAAACCCCACTATGAAGCTATAAATTTCTTTATTCTAAAATCCGGTGAAGGCTTATAATTTCTAATTTCAAACTCGCGCACCGTTTCAAAAACATACTTACATGTTTACGTTTATAATTTGCTTGTTTATCATTCACTTGCTAAGTTCATAGCTTCTAATTCGAATGGAAGGAGATGGGATGTGTATTGGTGTAATGGTAGCACAGTGGTCTGGATAACAAATATGTGGGTTCGACTCCCATGTATGGCAACACTCATCTTTTTCCATTTCTCCGAGGGTTATAAACCCCACTATCAAGCTATACATTTCTTTATTCTAAAATACGGTGAAAGCTTATAATTTCTAATTTCTAATTTCAAACGAGCGCACCGTTTCAAAAACTTACTTACATGTTTACGTTTATAATTTGCTTGTTTATCATTCACTTGCTAAGTTCATAGCTTCTAATTCGAATGGAAGGAGATGGGATGTGTATTGGTGTAATGGTAGCTCAGTGGTCTGGATAACAAAATATTTGTGTTCGACTCCGAGGTATGGCAACACTCATCTTTTTCCATTTCTCCGAGGGTTATAAACCCCACTATCAAGCTATACATTTCTTTAGTCTAAAATCCGGTGAAAGCTTATAATTTCTAATTTCTAATTTCAAACTCGCGCACCGTTTCAAAAACATACTTACATGTTTACGTTTATAATTTGCTTGTTTATCATTCACTTGCTAAGTTCATAGCTTCTAATTTGAATGGAAGGAGATGGGATGTGTATTGGTGTAATGGTATCACAGTGGTCTGGATAATGAAATATATCGGTTCGGCACACATGTATGGCAACACTCATCTTTTTCCATTTCTCCGAGGGTTATAAAACCCACTATCAAGCTATACATGTCTTTAGTCTAAAATCCGGTGAAAGCTTATAATTTCTAATTTCTAATTTCAAACTCGCGCACCGTTTCAAAAAAAAACTTACATGAGTACGTTTATAATTTGCTTGTTTATCATTCACTTGCTAACATCGTAGCTTCTAATTCGAATGGAAGGAGATGGGATGTGTATTGGTCTAATGGTAGGACAGTGGTCTGGATAACCAAAGATGTGGGTTCGACTCCCAGGTATGGCAACACTCATCTTTTTCCATTTATCCTAGGGTTATAAACCCCACTATCAAGCTATACATATCTTTAGTCTAAAATACGGTGAAAGCTTATAATTTCTAATTTATAATTTCAAACTCGTGCACCGTTTCAAAAACATACTTACATGTTTGCGTTTGTAATTTGCTTGTTTATCATTCACTTGCTAAGTTCGTAGCTTCTATTTCAAATGGAAGGGAATGGGATGTGTATCGCTGTAATGGTAGCACAGTGGTCTGGATAACCAAAGATGTGTGTTCGACTCCCAGGTATAGCAACACTCATCTTTTTCCATTTCTCCGAGGATTATAATCCCCACTATCAAGCTATAAATTTCTTTAGTCTAAAATACGGTGAAAGCTTATAATTTCTAATTTCTAGTTTCAAACGAGCGCACCGTTTCAAAAACATACTTACATGTTTACGTTTATAATTTGCTCGTTTATCATTCACTTGCTAAGTTCATAGCTTCTAATTCGAATGGACGGAGAAGGGATGTGTATTCGTGTAATGGTAGCACATTGGTCTGGATAACCAAAGATGTGGGTTCGACTCCCAGGTATGGCAACACTCATCTTTTTCCATTTCTCCTAGGGTTATAATCCCCACTATCAAGCTATAAATTTCTTTAGTCTAAAATACGGTGAAAGCTTATAATTTCTAATTTCTAATTTCAAACTCGAGCACCGTTTCAAAAACATACTTACATGTTTACGTTTATAATTTGCTCGTTTATCATTCACTTGCTAAGTTCATAGCTTCTAATTCGAATGGAAGGAGATGGGATGTGAATTCGTGTAATGGTAGCACAGTGGTCTGGATAGCCAAAGATGTGTGTTCAACTCCCAGGTATGGCAACACTCATATTTTTCCATTTCTCCGAGGATTATAATCCCCACTATCAAGCTATAAATTTCTTTAGTCAAAAATACGGTGAAAGCTTATAATTTCTAATTTCTAATTTCAAACTCGCGCACTGTTTGAAAAACATACTTACATGTTTACGTTTATAATTTGCTTGTTTATCATTCACTTGCTAAGTTCATAGCTTCTAATTCGAATGGAAGGAGATGGGATGTGTATTGGTCTAATGGTAGGACAGTGATCTGGATAACCAAAGATGTGGGTTCGACTCCCATGTATGGCAACACTCATCTTTTTCCATTTCTCCGAGGCTTATAATCCCTACTATCAAGCTATAAATTTCTTTAGTCTAAAATACGGTGAAAGCTTATAATTTCTAATTTCTAATTTCAAACGAGCGCACTGTTTCAAAAACATACTTACATGTTTATGTTTATAATTTGCTCGTTTATCATTCACTTGCTAAGTTCATAGCTTCTAATTCGAATGGAAGGAGATGGGATGTGTATTGGTGTAATGGTAGCACAGTGGTCTGGATAACGAAATATATCGGTTCGACACCCATGTATGGCAACACTCATCTTTTTCCATTTCTCCGAGGGTTATAAACCCCACTATCAAGCTATACATGTCTTTAGTCTAAAATCCGGTGAAAGCTTATAATTTCTAATTTCTAATTTCAAACTCGCGCACCGTTTCAAAAACATACTTACATGTTTACGTTTATAATTTGCTTGTTTATCATTCACTTGCTAAGTTCATAGCTTCTAATTCGAATGGACGGAGATGGAATGTGTATTCGTGTAATGGTAGCACATTGGTCTGGATAACCAAAGATGTGGGATCGACTCCCAGGTATGGCAACACTCATCTTTTTCCATTTCTTCTAGGGTTATAATCCCCACTATCAAGCTATAAATGTCTTTAGTCTAAAATACGGTGAAAGCTTATAATTTCTAATTTCTAATTTCAAACTCGAGCACCGTTTCAAAAACATACTTACATGTTTACGTTTATAATTTGCTCGTTTATCATTCACTTGCTAAGTTCATAGCTTCTAATTCGAATGGAAGGAGATGGGATGTGTATTGGTCTAATGGTAGGACAGTGATCTGGATAACCAAAGATGTGGGTTCGACTCCGATGTATGGCAACACTCATCTTTTTCCATTTCTCCGGGGCTTATAATCCCCACTATCAAGCTATAAATTTCTTTGGTCTAAAATACGGTGAAAGCTTATAATTTCTAATTTCTAATTTCAAACGAGCGCACCGTTTCAAAAACATACTTACATGTTTATGTTTATAATTTGCTCGTTTATCATTCACTTGCTAAGTTCATAGCTTCTAATTCGAATGGAAGGAGATGGGATGTGTATTCGTGTAATGGTAGCACAGTGGTCTGGATAACCAAAGATGTGTGTTCAACTCCCAGGTATGGCAACACTCATCTTTTTCCATTTCTCCGAGGATTATAATCCCCACTAACAAGCTATAAATTTCTTTAGTCTAAAATACGGTGAAAGCTTATAATTTCTAATTTCTAATTTCAAACGAGCGCACCGTTTCAAACACATACTTACATGTTTACGTTTATAATTTGCTTGTTTATCATTCACTTGCTAAGTTCATAGCTTCTAATTCGAATGGAAGGAGATGGGATGTGTATTGGTGTAATGGTAGCACAGTGATCTGGATAACCAAACATGTGGGTTCGACTCCCATGTATGGCAACACTCATCTTTTTCCATTTCTCCGAGGGTTATAATCCCCACTATCAAGCTATAAATTTCTTTAGTCTAAAATACGGTGAAAGCTTATAATTTCTAATTTCTAGTTTCAAACGAGCGCACCGTTTCAAAAACATACTTACATGTTTACGTTTATAATTTGCTAGTTTATCATTCACTTGCTAAGTTCATAGCTTCTAATTCGAATGGAAGGAGATGGGATGTGTCTGGTTGTAATGGTAGCACAGTGGTCTGGATAACCAAATATGTGGGTTCGACTCCCAGGTATGGCAACACTCATCTTTTTCCATTTCTCCGAGGGTTATAAACCCCACTATCAAGCTATAAATTTCTTTAGTCTAAAATACGGCGAAAGCTTATAATTTGCTTGTCTATCATTCACTTGCTAAGTTCATAGCTTCTAATTCGAATGGAAGGAGATGGGATGTGTATTGGTGTAATGGTAGCACAGCGGTCTGAATAACAATATATGTGGGTTCGACTCCCATGTATGGCAACACTCATCTTTTTCCATTTCTCCGAGGGTTATAATCCCCACTATCAAGCTATAAATTTCTTTAGTCTAAAATACGGTGAAAGCTTATAATTTCTAATTTCTAGTTTCAAACTCGCGCACCGTTTCAAAAACATACTTACATGTTTACGTTTATAGTTTGTTTGTTTATCATTCACTTGCTAAGTTCATAGCTTCTAATTCGAATGGAAGGAGATGGGATGTGTATTGGTGTAATGGTAGCACAGTGGTCTGGATAACCAAACATGTGGGTTCGACTCCCATGTATGGCAACACTCATCTTTTTCCATTTCTCCGAGGATTATAATCCCCACTATCAAGCTATAAATTTCTTTAGTCTAAAATACGGTGAAGGCTTATAATTTCTAATTTCTAATTTCAAACGAGCGCACCGTTTCAAAAACATACTTCCATGTTTACGTTTATAATTTGCTTGTTTATCATTCACTTGCTAAGTTCATAGCTTCTAATTCGAATGGAAGGAGATGGGATGTGTATTGGTCTAATGGTAGGACAGTGGTTTGGATAACCAAAGATGTGGGTTCGACTCCCATGTATGGCAACACTCATCTTTTTCCATTTCTCCGAGAGTTATAATCCCCACTATCAAGCTATAAATTTCTTTAGTCTAAAATACGGTGAAAGCTTATAATTTCTAATTTCAAACGAGCGCACCGTTTCAAACACATACTTACATGTTTACGTTTATAATTTGCTTGTTTATCATTCACTTGCTAAGTTCATAGCTTCTAATTGGAATGGAAGGAGATGGGATGTGTATTGGTCTAATGGTAGGACAGGGGACTGGATAACCAAAGATGTGCGTTCGAATCCTATGTATGGCAACACTCGCCTTTTTCCATTTCTCCAAGGGTTATAATCCCCACTATCAAGCTATAAATTTATTTAGTCTAAAATACGGTGAAAGCTTATAATTTCTAATTTCTAGTTTCAAACGAGCGCACCGTTTCAAAAACATACTTACATGTTTACGTATATAATTTTCTCGTTTATCATTCACTTGCTAAGTTCATAGCTTCTAATTCGAATGGAAGGAGATGGGATGTGTATTGGTGTAATGGTATCACAGTGGTCTGGATAACGAAATATTTCGGTTCGACACCCTTGTATGGCAACACTCATCTTTTTCCATTTCTCCGAGGGTTATAAACCCCACTATCAAGCTATACATGTCTTTAGTCTAAAATCCGGTGAAAGCTTATAATTTCTAATTTCTAATTTCAAACTCGCGCACCGTTTCAAAAACATACTTACATGTTTACGTTTATAATTTGCTTGTTTATCATTCACTTGCTAAGTTCATAGCTTCTAATTCGAATGGAAGGAGATGGGATGTGTATTGGTGTAATGGTAGCACAATGGTCTGGATAACAAAATATGCGGGTTCGACTCCCAGGTATGGCAACACTCATCTTTTTCCATTTCTCCTTGGGTTATAATCCCCACTATCAAGCTATGAATTTCTTTAGTCTAAAATACGGTGAAAGCTTATGATTTCTAATTTCTAGTTTCAAACGAGCGCACCGTTTCAAAAACATACTTACATGTTTACGTTTATAATTTGCTCGTTTATCATTCACTTGCTAAGTTCATAGCTTCTAATTCGAATGGAAGGAGATGGGATGTGTTTTGGTGTAATGGTAGCAGAGTGGTCTGGATAACGAAATATTTCGGTTCGACACCCATGTATGGCAACACTCATCTTTTTCCATTTCTCCGAGGATTATAATCCCCACTATCAAGCTATAAATTTCTTTAGTCTAAAATACGGTGAAAGCTTATAATTTCTAATTTCTAATTTCAAACGAGCGCACCGTTTCAAAAACATACTTACATGTTTACGTTTATAATTTGCTTGTTTATCATTCACTTGCTAAGTTCATAGCTTCTAATTCGAATGGAAGGAGATGGGATGTGTATTGGTCTAATGGTAGGACAGTGGTTTGGATAACCAAAGATGTGGGTTCGACTCCCATGTATGGCAACACTCATCTTTTTCCATTTCTCCGAGAGTTATAATCCCCACTATCAAGCTATAAATTTCTTTAGTCTAAAATACGGTGAAAGCTTATAATTTCTAATTTCTAATTTCAAACGAGCGCACCGTTTCAAACACATACTTACATGTTTACGTTTATAATTTGCTTGTTTATCATTCACTTGCTAAGTTCATAGCTTCTAATTGGAATGGAAGGAGATGGGATGTGTATTGGTCTAATGGTAGGACAGGGGACTGGATAACCAAAGATGTGCGTTCGAATCCTATGTATGGCAACACTCGTCTTTTTCCATTTCTCCAAGGGTTATAATCCCCACTATCAAGCTATAAATTTCTTTAGTCTAAAATACGGTGAAAGATTATAATTTCTAATTTCTAGTTTCAAACGAGCGCACCGTTTCAAAAACATACTTACATGTTTACGTATATAATTTTCTCGTTTATCATTCACTTGCTAAGTTCATAGCTTCTAATTCGAATGGAAGGAGATGGGATGTGTATTGGTGTAATGGTATCACAGTGGTCTGGATAACGAAATATATCGGTTCGACACCCATGTATGGCAACACTCATCTTTTTCCATTTCTCCGAGGGTTATAAACCCCACTATCAAGCTATACATGTCTTTAGTCTAAAATCCGGTGAAAGCTTATAATTTCTAATTTCTAATTTCAAACTCGCGCACCGTTTCAAAAACATACTTACATGTTTACGTTTATAATTTGCTTGTTTATCATTCACTTGCTAAGTTCATAGCTTCTAATTCGAATGGAAGGAGATGGGATGTGTATTGGTGTAATGGTAGCACAATGGTCTGGATAACAAAATATGCGGGTTCGACTCCCAGGTATGGCAACACGCATCTTTTTCCATTTCTCCTTGGGTTATAAACCCCACTATCAAGCTATGAATTTCTTTAGTCTAAAATACGGTGAAAGCTTATGATTTCTAATTTCTAGTTTCAAACGAGCGCACCGTTTCAAAAACATACTTACATGTTTACGTTTATAATTTGCTCGTTTATCATTCACTTGCTAAGTTCATAGCTTCTAATTCGAATGGAAGGAGATGGGATGTGTATTGGTGTAATGGTAGCAGAGTGGTCTGGATAACGAAATATTTCGGTTCGACACCCATGTATGGCAACACTCATCTTTTTCCATTTCTCCGAGGATTATAATCCCCACTATCAAGCTATAAATTTCTTTAGTCTAAAATACGGTGAAAGCTTATAATTTCTAATTTCTAATTTCAAACGAGCGCCCCGTTTCAAAAACATACTTACATGTTTACGTTTATAATTTGCTTGTTTATCATTCACTTGCTAAGTTCATAGCGTCTAATTCGAATGGAAGGAGATGGGATGTGTATGGGTGTAATGGTAGCACAGTGGTCTGGATAACCAAATATGTGGGTTCGACTCCCAGGTACGGCAACACTCATCTTTTTCCATTTCTCCTTGGGTTATAAACCCCACTATCAAGCTATACATTTCTTTAGTCTAAAATACGGTGAAAGCTTATAATTTCTAATTTCTAATTTCAAACTCGCGCACCGTTTCAAAAACATACTTACATGTTTACGTTTATAATTTGCTTGTCTATCATTCACTTGCTCAGTTCATAGCTTCTAATTCGAATGGAAGGAGATGGGATGTGTATTGGTGTAATGGTAGCACAGCGGTCTGGATAACAATATATGTGGGTTCGACTCCCATGTATGGCAACACTCATCTTTTTCCATTTCTCCGAGGGTTATAATGCCCACTATCAAGCTATCAATTTCTTTAGTCTAAAATACGGTGAAAGCTTATAATTTCTAATTTCTAGTTTCAAACGAACGCACCGTTTCAAAAGCATACTTACATGTTTACGTTTATAATTTGCTTGTTTATCATTCACTTGCTAAGTTCATAGCTTCTAATTCGAATGGAAGGAGATGGGATGTGTATTCGTGTAATGGTAGCACATTGGTCTGGATAACCAAAGATGTGGGTTCGACTCCCAGGTATGGCAACACTCATCTTTTTCCATTTCTCCTAGGGTTATAATCCCCACTATCAAGCTATAAATTTCTTTAGTCTAAAATACGGCGAAAGCTTATAATTTCTAATTTCTAGTTTCAAACGAGCGCACCGTTTCAAATACATACTTACATGTTTACGTTTATAATTTGCTTGTTTATCATTCACTTGCTAAGTTCATAGCTTCTAATTCGAATGGAAGGAGATGGGATGTGTATTGGTGTAATGGTAGCACAGTGGTCTGGATAACCAAACATGTGGGTTCGACTCCCATGAATGGCAACACTCATCTTTTTCCATTTCTACGAGGGTTATAATCCCCACTATCAAGCTATAAATTTCTTTAGTCTAAAATACGGTGAAAGCTTATAATTCCTAATTTCTAATTTCAAATGAGCGCACCGTTTCAAATACATACTTAGATGTTTACGTTTTTAATTTGCTTGTTTATCATTCACTTGCTAAGTTCATCGCTTCTAATTCGAATGGAAGGAGATGGGATGTGTATTCTTGTAATGGTAGCACATTGGTCTGGATAACCAAAGATGTGGGTTCGACTCCCAGGTATGGCAACACTCATCTTTTTCCATTTCTCCTAGGGTTATAATCCCCACTATCAAGCTATAAATTTCTTTAGTCTAAAATACGGTGAAAGATAATAATTTCTAATTTCTAATTTTAAACGAGCGCACCGTTTCAAAAACATACTTACATGTTTGCGTTTATAATTTGCTTGTTTATCATTCACTTGCGAAACTCATAGCTTCTAATTCGAATGGAAGGAGATGGGATGTGTATTAGTGTAATGGTAGCACAGTGGTCTGGATAACCAAATATGTGGGTTGGACTCCCATGTATGGCAACACTCATCTTTTTCCATTTCTCCGAGGGTTATAAACCCAACTATCAAGCTATAAATTTCTTTATTCTAAAATACGGTGAAAGCTTATAATTTCTAATTTCTAATTTCAAACGAGCGCACCGTTTCAAAAACATACTTACATGTTTACGTTTATAATTTGCTTGTTTATCATTCACTTGCTAAGTTCATAGCTTCTAATTCGAATGGAAGGAGATGGGATGTGTATTGGTCTAATGGTAGGACAGTGGTTTGGATAACCAAAGATGTGGATTCGACTCCCATGTATGGCAACACTCATCTTTTTCCATTTCTCCGAGGGTTATAATCCCCACTATCAAGCTATAAATTTCTTTAGTCTAAAATACGGTGAAAGCTTATAATTTCTAATTTCTAATTTCAAACGAGCGCACCGTTTCAAACACATACTTACATGTTTACGTTTATAATTTGCTTGTTTATCATTCACTTGCTAAGTTCATAGCTTCTAATTGGAATGGAAGGAGATGGGATGTGTATTGGTCTAATGGTAGGACAGTCGACTGGATAACCGAAGATGTGGGTTCGAATCCTATGTATGGCAACACTCATCTTTTTCCATTTCTCCAATGTGTTATAATCCCCACTATCAAGCTATAAATTTCTTTAGTCTAAAATACGGTGAAAGATTATAATTTCTAATTTCTAGTTTCAAACGAGCGAACCGTTTCAAAAACATAATTACATGTTTACGTATATAATTTTCACGTTTATCATTCACTTGCTAAGTTCATAGCTTCTAATTCGAATGGAAGGAGATGGGATGTGTATTGGTGTAATGGTATCACAGTGGTCTGGATAACGAAATATATCGGTTCGACAACCATGTATGGCAACACTCATCTTTTTCCATTTCTCCGAGGGTTATAAACCCCACTATCAAGCTATACATGTCTTTAGTCTAAAATACGGTGAAAGCTTATAATTTCTAATTTCTAATTTCAAACTCGCGCACCGTTTCAAAAACATACTTACATGTTTACGTTTATAATTTGCTTGTTTATCATTCACTTGCTAAGTTCATAGCTTCTAATTGGAATGGAAGGAGATGGGATGTGTATTGGTCTAATGGTAGGACAGGGGACTGGATAACCAAAGATGTGCGTTCGAATCCTATGTATGGCAACGCTCGTCTTTTTCCATTTCTCCAAGGGTTATAATCCCCACTATCAAGCTATAAATTTCTTTAGTCTAAAATACGGTGAAAGATTATAATTTCTAATTTCTAGTTTCAAACGAGCGCACCGTTGCAAAAACATACTTACATGTTTACGTATATAATTTTCTCGTTTATCATTCACTTGCTAAGTTCATAGCTTCTAATTCGAATGGAAGGAGATGGGATGTGTATTGGTGTAATGGTATCACAGTGGTCTGGATAACGAAATATATCGGTTCGACACCCATGTATGGCAACACTCATCTTTTTCCATTTCTCCGAGGGTTATAAACCCCACTATCAAGCTATACATGTCTTTAGTCTAAAATCCGGTGAAAGCTTATAATTTCTAATTTCTAATTTCAAACTCGCGCACCGTTTCAAAAACATACTTACATGTTTACGTTTATAATTTGCTTGTTTATCATTCACTTGCTAAGTTCATAGCTTCTAATTCGAATGGAAGGAGATGGGATGTGTATTGGTGTAATGGTAGCACAATGGTCTGGATAACAAAATATGTGGGTTCGACTCCCAAGTACGGCAACACTCATCTTTTTCCATTTCTCCTTGGGTTATAAACCCCACTATCAAGCTATACATTTCTTTTGTCTAAAATACGGTGAAAGCTTATAATTTCTAATTTCTAATTTCAAACTCGCGCACCGTTTCAAAAACATACTTACATGTTTACGTTTATAATTTGCTTGTCTATCATTCACTTGCTCAGTTCATAGCTTCTAATTCGAATGGAAGGAGATGGGATGTGTATTGGTGTAATGGTAGCACAGCGGTCTGGATAACAATATATGTGGGTTCGACTCCCATGTATGGCAACACTCATCTTTTTCCATTTCTCCGAGGGTTATAATCCCCACTATCAAGCTATCAATTTCTTTAGTCTAAAATACGGTGAAAGCTTATAATTTCTAATTTCTAGTTTCAAACGAACGCACCGTTTCAAAAGCATACTTACATGTTTACGTTTATAATTTGCTTGTTTATCATTCACTTGCTAAGTTCATAGCTTCTAATTCGAATGGAAGGAGATGGGATGTGTCTTGGTGTAATGGTAGCACAGTGGTCTGGATAACCAAACATGTGGGTTCGACTCCCATGTATGGCAACACTAATCTTTTTCCATTTCTCAGAGGGTTATAATCCCCACTATCAAGCTATAAATTTCTTTAGTCTAAAATACGGTGAAAGCTTATAATTTCTAATTTCTAATTTCAAACGAGCGCACCGTTTCAAATACATACTTACATGTTTACGTTTTTAATTTGCTTGTTTATCATTCACTTGCTAAGTTCATAGCTTCTAATTCGAATGGAAGGAGATGGGATGTGTATTCGTGTAATGGTAGCACATTGGTCTGGATAACCAAAGATGTGGGTTCGACTCCCAGGTATGGCAACACTCATCTTTTTTCATTTCTCCTAGGGTTATAATCCCCACTATCAAGCTATAAATTTCTTTAGTCTAAAATACGGTAAAGCTTATAATTTCTAATTTCTAATTTTAAACGAGCGCACCGTTTCAAAAACATACTTACATCTTTGCGTTTATAATTTGCTTGTTTATCATTCACTTGCGAAAGTCATAGCTTCTAATTCGAATGGAAGGAGATGGGATGTGTATTAGTGTAATGGTAGCACAGTGGTCTGGTTAACCAAATATGTGGGTTGGACTCCCATGTATGGCAACACTCATCTTTTTCCATTTCTCCGAGGGTTATAAACCCAACTATCAAGCTATAAATTTCTTTATTCTAAAATACGGTGAAAGCTTATAATTTATAATTTATAATTTCAAACTCGAGCACCGTTTCAAAAACATACTTACATGTTTACGTTTATAATTTGCTTGTTTATCATTCACTTGCTAAGTTCATAGCTTCTAATTCGAATGGAAGGAGATGGGATGTGTATTGGTCTAATGGTAGGACAGTGGTTTGGATAACCAAAGATGTGGGTTCGACTCCCATGTATGGCAACACTCATCTTTTTCCATTTCTCCGAGGGTTATAATCCCCACTATCAAGCTATAAATTTCTTTAGTCTAAAATACGGTGAAAGCTTATAATTTCTAATTTCTAATTTCAAACGAGCGCACCGTTTCAAACACATACTTACATGTTTACGTTTATAATTTGCTTGTTTATCATTCACTTGCTAAGTTCATAGCTTCTAATTGGAATGGAAGGAGATGGGATGTGTATTGGTCTAATGGTAGGACAGTCGACTGGATAACCAAAGATGTGGGTTCGAATCCTATGTATGGCAACACTCATCTTTTTCCTTTTCTCCAAGTGTTATAATCCCCACTATCAAGCTATAAATTTCTTTAGTCTAAAATACGGTGAAAGATTATAATTTCTAATTTCTAGTTTCAAACGAGCGAACCGTTTCAAAAACATAATTACATGTTTACGTATATAATTTTCACGTTTATCATTCACTTGCTAAGTTCATAGCTTCTAATTCGAATGGAAGGAGATGGGATGTGTATTGGTGTAATGGTATCACAGTGGTCTGGATAACGAAATATATCGGTTCGACAACCATGTATGGCAACACTCATCTTTTTCCATTTCTCCGAGGGTTATAAACCCCACTATCAAGCTATACATGTCTTTAGTCTAAAATACGGTGAAAGCTTATAATTTCTAATTTCTAGTTTCAAACGAGCGCACCGTTTCAAAAACATACTTACATGTTTACGTTTATAATTTGCTTGTTTATCATTCACTTGCTAAGTTCATAGCTTCTAATTGGAATGGAAGGAGATGGGATGTGTATTGGTCTAATGGTAGGACAGGGGACTGGATAACCAAAGATGTGCGTTCGAATCCTATGTATGGCAACGCTCGTCTTTTTCCATTTCTCCAAGGGTTATAATCCCCACTATCAAGCTATAAATTTCTTTAGTCTAAAATACGGTGAAAGATTATAATTTCTAATTTCTAGTTTCAAACGAGCGCACCGTTGCAAAAACATACTTACATGTTTACGTATATAATTTTCTCGTTTATCATTCACTTGCTAAGTTCATAGCTTCTAATTCGAATGGAAGGAGATGGGATGTGTATTGGTGTAATGGTAGCACAATGGTCTGGATAACAAAATATGTGGGTTCGACTCCCAAGTACGGCAACACTCATCTTTTTCCATTTCTCCTTGGGTTATAAACCCCACTATCAAGCTATACATTTCTTTTGTCTAAAATACGGTGAAAGCTTATAATTTCTAATTTCTAATTTCAAACTCGCGCACCGTTTCAAAAACATACTTACATGTTTACGTTTATAATTTGCTTGTCTATCATTCACTTGCTCAGTTCATAGCTTCTAATTCGAATGGAAGGAGATGGGATGTGTATTGGTGTAATGGTAGCACAGCGGTCTGGATAACAATATATGTGGGTTCGACTCCCATGTATGGCAACACTCATCTTTTTCCATTTCTCCGAGGGTTATAATCCCCACTATCAAGCTATCAATTTCTTTAGTCTAAAATACGGTGAAAGCTTATAATTTCTTATTTCTAATTTCAAACGAGCGCACCGTTTCAAACACATACTTACATGTTTACGTTTATAATTTGCTTGTCTATCATTCACTTGCTCAGTTCATAGCTTCTAATTCGAATGGAAGGAGATGGGATGTGTATTGGTGTAATGGTAGCACAGCGGTCTGGATAACAATATATGTGGGTTCGACTCCCAGGTATGGCAACACTCATCTTTTTCCATTTCTCCTAGGGTTATAATCCCCACTATCAAGCTATAAATTTCTTTAGTCTAAAATACGGCGAAAGCTTATAATTTCTAATTTCTAGTTTCAAACGAGCGCACCGTTTCAAATACATACTTACATGTTTACGTTTATAATTTGCTTGTTTATCATTCACTTGCTAAGTTCATAGCTTCTAATTCGAATGGAAGGAGATGGGATGTGTATTGGTGTAATGGTAGCACAGTGGTCTGGATAACCAAACATGTGGGTTCGACTCCCATGAATGGCAACACTCATCTTTTTCTATTTCTACGAGGGTTATAATCCCCACTATCAAGCTATAAATTTCTTTAGTCTAAAATACGGTGAAAGCTTATAATTCCTAATTTCTAATTTCAAATGAGCGCACCGTTTCAAATACATACTTAGATGTTTACGTTTTTAATTTGCTTGTTTATCATTCACTTGCTAAGTTCATCGCTTCTAATTCGAATGGAAGGAGATGGGATGTGTATTCTTGTAATGGTAGCACATTGGTCTGGATAACCAAAGATGTGGGTTCGACTCCCAGGTATGGCAACACTCATCTTTTTCCATTTCTCCTAGGGTTATAATCCCCATTATCAAGCTATAAATTTCTTTAGTCTAAAATACGGTGAAAGATAATAATTTCTAATTTCTAATTTTAAACGAGCGCACCGTTTCAAAAACATACTTACATGTTTGCGTTTATAATTTGCTTGTTTATCATTCACTTGCGAAACTCATAGCTTCTAATTCGAATGGAAGGAGATGGGATGTGTATTAGTGTAATGGTAGCACAGTGGTCTGGATAACCAAATATGTGGGTTGGACTCCCATGTATGGCAACACTCATCTTTTTCCATTTCTCCGAGGGTTATAAACCCAACTATCAAGCTATAAATTTCTTTATTCTAAAATACGGTGAAAGCTTATAATTTCTAATTTCTAATTTCAAACGAGCGCACCGTTTCAAAAACATACTTACATGTTTACGTTTATAATTTGCTTGTTTATCATTCACTTGCTAAGTTCATAGCTTCTAATTCGAATGGAAGGAGATGGGATGTGTATTGGTCTAATGGTAGGACAGTGGTTTGGATAACCAAAGATGTGGATTCGACTCCCATGTATGGCAACACTCATCTTTTTCCATTTCTCCGAGGGTTATAATCCCCACTATCAAGCTATAAATTTCTTTAGTCTAAAATACGGTGAAAGCTTATAATTTCTAATTTCTAATTTCAAACGAGCGCACCGTTTCAAACACATACTTACATGTTTACGTTTATAATTTGCTTGTTTATCATTCACTTGCTAAGTTCATAGCTTCTAATTGGAATGGAAGGAGATGGGATGTGTATTGGTCTAATGGTAGGACAGTCGACTGGATAACCGAAGATGTGGGTTCGAATCCTATGTATGGCAACACTCATCTTTTTCCATTTCTCCAATGTGTTATAATCCCCACTATCAAGCTATAAATTTCTTTAGTCTAAAATACGGTGAAAGATTATAATTTCTAATTTCTAGTTTCAAACGAGCGAACCGTTTCAAAAACATAATTACATGTTTACGTATATAATTTTCACGTTTATCATTCACTTGCTAAGTTCATAGCTTCTAATTCGAATGGAAGGAGATGGGATGTGTATTGGTGTAATGGTATCACAGTGGTCTGGATAACGAAATATATCGGTTCGACAACCATGTATGGCAACACTCATCTTTTTCCATTTCTCCGAGGGTTATAAACCCCACTATCAAGCTATACATGTCTTTAGTCTAAAATACGGTGAAAGCTTATAATTTCTAATTTCTAATTTCAAACTCGCGCACCGTTTCAAAAACATACTTACATGTTTACGTTTATAATTTGCTTGTTTATCATTCACTTGCTAAGTTCATAGCTTCTAATTGGAATGGAAGGAGATGGGATGTGTATTGGTCTAATGGTAGGACAGGGGACTGGATAACCAAAGATGTGCGTTCGAATCCTATGTATGGCAACGCTCGTCTTTTTCCATTTCTCCAAGGGTTATAATCCCCACTATCAAGCTATAAATTTCTTTAGTCTAAAATACGGTGAAAGATTATAATTTCTAATTTCTAGTTTCAAACGAGCGCACCGTTGCAAAAACATACTTACATGTTTACGTATATAATTTTCTCGTTTATCATTCACTTGCTAAGTTCATAGCTTCTAATTCGAATGGAAGGAGATGGGATGTGTATTGGTGTAATGGTATCACAGTGGTCTGGATAACGAAATATATCGGTTCGACACCCATGTATGGCAACACTCATCTTTTTCCATTTCTCCGAGGGTTATAAACCCCACTATCAAGCTATACATGTCTTTAGTCTAAAATCCGGTGAAAGCTTATAATTTCTAATTTCTAATTTCAAACTCGCGCACCGTTTCAAAAACATACTTACATGTTTACGTTTATAATTTGCTTGTTTATCATTCACTTGCTAAGTTCATAGCTTCTAATTCGAATGGAAGGAGATGGGATGTGTATTGGTGTAATGGTAGCACAATGGTCTGGATAACAAAATATGTGGGTTCGACTCCCAAGTACGGCAACACTCATCTTTTTCCATTTCTCCTTGGGTTATAAACCCCACTATCAAGCTATACATTTCTTTTGTCTAAAATACGGTGAAAGCTTATAATTTCTAATTTCTAATTTCAAACTCGCGCACCGTTTCAAAAACATACTTACATGTTTACGTTTATAATTTGCTTGTCTATCATTCACTTGCTCAGTTCATAGCTTCTAATTCGAATGGAAGGAGATGGGATGTGTATTGGTGTAATGGTAGCACAGCGGTCTGGATAACAATATATGTGGGTTCGACTCCCATGTATGGCAACACTCATCTTTTTCCATTTCTCAGAGGGTTATAATCCCCACTATCAAGCTATCAATTTCTTTAGTCTAAAATACGGTGAAAGCTTATAATTTCTAATTTCTAGTTTCAAACGAACGCACCGTTTCAAAAGCATACTTACATGTTTACGTTTATAATTTGCTTGTTTATCATTCACTTGCTAAGTTCATAGCTTCTAATTCGAATGGAAGGAGATGGGATGTGTCTTGGTGTAATGGTAGCACAGTGGTCTGGATAACCAAACATGTGGGTTCGACTCCCATGTATGGCAACACTAATCTTTTTCCATTTCTCAGAGGGTTATAATCCCCACTATCAAGCTATAAATTTCTTTAGTCTAAAATACGGTGAAAGCTTATAATTTCTAATTTCTAATTTCAAACGAGCGCACCGTTTCAAATACATACTTACATGTTTACGTTTTTAATTTGCTTGTTTATCATTCACTTGCTAAGTTCATAGCTTCTAATTCGAATGGAAGGAGATGGGATGTGTATTCGTGTAATGGTAGCACATTGGTCTGGATAACCAAAGATGTGGGTTCGACTCCCAGGTATGGCAACACTCATCTTTTTTCATTTCTCCTAGGGTTATAATCCCCACTATCAAGCTATAAATTTCTTTAGTCTAAAATACGGTAAAGCTTATAATTTCTAATTTCTAATTTTAAACGAGCGCACCGTTTCAAAAACATACTTACATCTTTGCGTTTATAATTTGCTTGTTTATCATTCACTTGCGAAAGTCATAGCTTCTAATTCGAATGGAAGGAGATGGGATGTGTATTAGTGTAATGGTAGCACAGTGGTCTGGTTAACCAAATATGTGGGTTGGACTCCCATGTATGGCAACACTCATCTTTTTCCATTTCTCCGAGGGTTATAAACCCAACTATCAAGCTATAAATTTCTTTATTCTAAAATACGGTGAAAGCTTATAATTTATAATTTATAATTTCAAACTCGAGCACCGTTTCAAAAACATACTTACATGTTTACGTTTATAATTTGCTTGTTTATCATTCACTTGCTAAGTTCATAGCTTCTAATTCGAATGGAAGGAGATGGGATGTGTATTGGTCTAATGGTAGGACAGTGGTTTGGATAACCAAAGATGTGGGTTCGACTCCCATGTATGGCAACACTCATCTTTTTCCATTTCTCCGAGGGTTATAATCCCCACTATCAAGCTATAAATTTCTTTAGTCTAAAATACGGTGAAAGCTTATAATTTCTAATTTCTAATTTCAAACGAGCGCACCGTTTCAAACACATACTTACATGTTTACGTTTATAATTTGCTTGTTTATCATTCACTTGCTAAGTTCATAGCTTCTAATTGGAATGGAAGGAGATGGGATGTGTATTGGTCTAATGGTAGGACAGTCGACTGGATAACCAAAGATGTGGGTTCGAATCCTATGTATGGCAACACTCATCTTTTTCCTTTTCTCCAAGTGTTATAATCCCCACTATCAAGCTATAAATTTCTTTAGTCTAAAATACGGTGAAAGATTATAATTTCTAATTTCTAGTTTCAAACGAGCGAACCGTTTCAAAAACATAATTACATGTTTACGTATATAATTTTCACGTTTATCATTCACTTGCTAAGTTCATAGCTTCTAATTCGAATGGAAGGAGATGGGATGTGTATTGGTGTAATGGTATCACAGTGGTCTGGATAACGAAATATATCGGTTCGACAACCATGTATGGCAACACTCATCTTTTTCCATTTCTCCGAGGGTTATAAACCCCACTATCAAGCTATACATGTCTTTAGTCTAAAATACGGTGAAAGCTTATAATTTCTAATTTCTAGTTTCAAACGAGCGCACCGTTTCAAAAACATACTTACATGTTTACGTTTATAATTTGCTTGTTTATCATTCACTTGCTAAGTTCATAGCTTCTAATTGGAATGGAAGGAGATGGGATGTGTATTGGTCTAATGGTAGGACAGGGGACTGGATAACCAAAGATGTGCGTTCGAATCCTATGTATGGCAACGCTCGTCTTTTTCCATTTCTCCAAGGGTTATAATCCCCACTATCAAGCTATAAATTTCTTTAGTCTAAAATACGGTGAAAGATTATAATTTCTAATTTCTAGTTTCAAACGAGCGCACCGTTGCAAAAACATACTTACATGTTTACGTATATAATTTTCTCGTTTATCATTCACTTGCTAAGTTCATAGCTTCTAATTCGAATGGAAGGAGATGGGATGTGTATTGGTGTAATGGTAGCACAATGGTCTGGATAACAAAATATGTGGGTTCGACTCCCAAGTACGGCAACACTCATCTTTTTCCATTTCTCCTTGGGTTATAAACCCCACTATCAAGCTATACATTTCTTTTGTCTAAAATACGGTGAAAGCTTATAATTTCTAATTTCTAATTTCAAACTCGCGCACCGTTTCAAAAACATACTTACATGTTTACGTTTATAATTTGCTTGTCTATCATTCACTTGCTCAGTTCATAGCTTCTAATTCGAATGGAAGGAGATGGGATGTGTATTGGTGTAATGGTAGCACAGCGGTCTGGATAACAATATATGTGGGTTCGACTCCCATGTATGGCAACACTCATCTTTTTCCATTTCTCCGAGGGTTATAATCCCCACTATCAAGCTATCAATTTCTTTAGTCTAAAATACGGTGAAAGCTTATAATTTCTTATTTCTAATTTCAAACGAGCGCACCGTTTCAAACACATACTTACATGTTTACGTTTATAATTTGCTTGTCTATCATTCACTTGCTCAGTTCATAGCTTCTAATTCGAATGGAAGGAGATGGGATGTGTATTGGTGTAATGGTAGCACAGCGGTCTGGATAACAATATATGTGGGTTCGACTCCCATGTATGGCAACACTCATCTTTTTCCATTTCTCCGAGGGTTATAATCCCCACTATCAAGCTATCAATTTCTTTAGTCTAAAATACGGTGAAAGCTTATAATTTCTAATTTCTAGTTTCAAACGAACGCACCGTTTCAAAAGCATACTTACATGTTTACGTTTATAATTTTCTTGTTTATCATTCACTTGCTAAGTTCATAGTTTCTAATTCGAATGGAAGGAGATGGGATGTGTCTTGGTGTAATGGTAGCACAGTGGTCTGGATAACCAAACATGTGGGTTCGACTCCCATGTATGGCAACACTAATCTTTTTCCATTTCTCAGAGGGTTATAATCCCCACTATCAAGCTATAAATTTCTTTAGTCTAAAATACGGTGAAAGCTTATAATTTCTAATTTCTAATTTCAAACGAGCGCACCGTTTCAAATACATACTTACATGTTTACGTTTTTAATTTGCTTGTTTATCATTCACTTGCTAAGTTCATAGCTTCTAATTCGAATGGAAGGAGATGGGATGTGTATTCGTGTAATGGTAGCACATTGGTCTGGATAACCAAAGATGTGGGTTCGACTCCCAGGTATGGCAACACTCATCTTTTTTCATTTCTCCTAGGGTTATAATCCCCACTATCAAGCTATAAATTTCTTTAGTCTAAAATACGGTAAAAGCTTATAATTTCTAATTTCTAATTTTAAACGAGCGCACCGTTTCAAAAACATACTTACAAGTTTGCGTTTATAATTTGCTTGTTTATCATTCACTTGCGAAAGTCATAGCTTCTAATTCGAATGGAAGAAGATGGGATGTGTATTAGTGTAATGGTAGCACAGTGGTCTGGTTAACCAAATATGTGGGTTGGACTCCCATGTATGGCAACACTCATCTTTTTCCATTTCTCCGAGGGTTATAAACCCAACTATCAAGCTATAAATTTCTTTATTCTAAAATACGGTGAAAGCTTATAATTTATAATTTATAATTTCAAACTCGAGCACCGTTTCAAAAACATACTTACATGTTTACGTTTATAATTTGCTTGGTTATCATTCACTTGCTAAGTTCATAGCTTCTAATTCGAATGGAAGGAGATGGGATGTGTATTGGTCTAATGGTAGAACAGTGGTTTGGATAACCAAAGATGTGGGTTCGACTCCCATGTATGGCAACACTCATCTTTTTCCATTTCTCCGAGGGTTATAATCCCCACTATCAAGCTATAAATTTCTTTAGTCTAAAATACGGTGAAAGCTTATAATTTCTAATTTCTAATTTCAAACGAGCGCACCGTTTCAAACACATACTTACATGTTTACGTTTATAATTTGCTTGTTTATCATTCACTTGCTAAGTTCATAGCTTCTAATTGGAATGGAAGGAGATGGGATGTGTATTGGTCTAATGGTAGGACAGTCGACTGGATAACCAAAGATGTGGGTTCGAATCCTATATATGGCAACACTCATCTTTTTCCTTTTCTCCAAGTGTTATAATCCCCACTATCAAGCTATAAATTTCTTTAGTCTAAAATACGGTGAAAGATTATAATTTCTAATTTCTAGTTTCAAACGAGCGAACCGTTTCAAAAACATACTTACATGTTTACGTATATAATTTTCACGTTTATCATTCACTTGCTAAGTTCATAGCTTCTAATTCGAATGGAAGGAGATGGGATGTGTAATGGTATCACAGTGGTCTGGATAACGAAATATATCGGTTCGACAACCATGTATGGCAACACTCATCTTTTTCCATTTCTCCGAGGGTTATAAACCCCACTATCAAGCTATACATGTCTTTAGTCTAAAATACGGTGAAAGCTTATAATTTCTAATTTCTAATTTCAAACTCGCGCACCGTTTCAAAAACATACTTACATGTTTACGTTTATAATTTGCTTGTTTATCATTCACTTGCTAAGTTCATAGCTTCTAATTCGAATGGAAGGAGATGGGATGTGTATTGGTGTAATGGTAGCACAGTGGTCTCGATAACCAAATATGTGGGTTCGACTCCCATGTATGGCAACACTCATCTTTTTCCATTTCTCCGAGGGTTATAATCCCCACTATCAAGCTATAAATTTCTTTAGTCTAAAATACGGTGAAAGCTTATAATTTCTAATTTCTAGTTTCAAACGAGCGCACCGTTTCAAAAACATACTTACATGTTTACGTTTATAATTTGCTTGTTTATCATTCACTTGCTAAGTTCATAGCTTCTAATTCGAATGGAAGGAGATGGGATGTGTATTGGTGTAATGGTAGCACAGTGGTCTGGATAACCAAACATGTGGGTTCGACTCCCATGTATGGCAACACTCATCTTTTTCCATTTCTCCTTGGGTTATAAACCCCACTATCAAGCTATACATTTCTTTAGTCTAAAATACGGTGAAAGCTTATAATTTCTAATTTCTAATTTCAAACTCGCGCACTGTTTCAAAAACATACTTACATGTTTACGTTTATAATTTGCTTGTCTATCATTCATTTGCTCAGTTCATAGCTTCTAATTCGAATGGAAGGAGATGGGATGTGTATTAGTGTAATGGTAGCACAGCGGTCTGGATAACAATATATGTGGGTTCGACTCCCATGTATGGCAACACTCATCTTTTTCCATTTCTCCGAGGGTTATAATCCCCACTATCAAGCTATAAATTTCTTTAGTCTAAAATACGGTGAAAGCTTATAATTTCTAATTTCTAATTTCAAACGAGCGCACCGTTTCAAACACATACTTACATGTTTACGTTTATAATTTGCTTGTTTATCATTCACTTGCTAAGTTCATAGCTTCTAATTGGAATAGAAGGAGATGGGATGTGTATTGGTCTAATGGTAGGACAGGGGACTGGATAACCAAAGATGTGCTTTCGAATCCTATGTATGGCAACGCTCGTCTTTTTCCATTTCTCCAAGGGTTATAATCCCCACTATCAAGCTATAAATTTCTTTAGTCTAAAATACGGTGAAAGATTATAATTTCTAATTTCTAGTTTCAAACGAGCGCACCGTTGCAAAAACATACTTACATGTTTACGTATATAATTTTCTCGTTTATCATTCACTTGCTAAGTTCATAGCTTCTAATTCGAATGGAAGGAGATGGGATGTGTATTGGTGTAATGGTAGCACAATGGTCTGGATAACAAAATATGTGGGTTCGACTCCCAAGTACGGCAACACTCATCTTTTTCCATTTCTCCTTGGGTTATAAACCCCACTATCAAGCTATACATTTCTTTTGTCTAAAATACGGTGAAAGCTTATAATTTCTAATTTCTAATTTCAAACTCGCGCACCGTTTCAAAAACATACTTACATGTTTACGTTTATAATTTGCTTGTCTATCATTCACTTGCTCAGTTCATAGCTTCTAATTCGAATGGAAGGAGATGGGATGTGTATTGGTGTAATGGTAGCACAGCGGTCTGGATAACAATATATGTGGGTTCGACTCCCATGTATGGCAACACTCATCTTTTTCCATTTCTCCGAGGGTTATAATCCCCACTATCAAGCTATCAATTTCTTTAGTCTAAAATACGGTGAAAGCTTATAATTTCTTATTTCTAATTTCAAACGAGCGCACCGTTTCAAACACATACTTACATGTTTACGTTTATAATTTGCTTGTCTATCATTCACTTGCTCAGTTCATAGCTTCTAATTCGAATGGAAGGAGATGGGATGTGTATTGGTGTAATGGTAGCACAGCGGTCTGGATAACAATATATGTGGGTTCGACTCCCATGTATGGCAACACTCATCTTTTTCCATTTCTCCGAGGGTTATAATCCCCACTATCAAGCTATCAATTTCTTTAGTCTAAAATACGGTGAAAGCTTATAATTTCTAATTTCTAGTTTCAAACGAACGCACCGTTTCAAAAGCATACTTACATGTTTACGTTTATAATTTTCTTGTTTATCATTCACTTGCTAAGTTCATAGTTTCTAATTCGAATGGAAGGAGATGGGATGTGTCTTGGTGTAATGGTAGCACAGTGGTCTGGATAACCAAACATGTGGGTTCGACTCCCATGTATGGCAACACTAATCTTTTTCCATTTCTCAGAGGGTTATAATCCCCACTATCAAGCTATAAATTTCTTTAGTCTAAAATACGGTGAAAGCTTATAATTTCTAATTTCTAATTTCAAACGAGCGCACCGTTTCAAATACATACTTACATGTTTACGTTTTTAATTTGCTTGTTTATCATTCACTTGCTAAGTTCATAGCTTCTAATTCGAATGGAAGGAGATGGGATGTGTATTCGTGTAATGGTAGCACATTGGTCTGGATAACCAAAGATGTGGGTTCGACTCCCAGGTATGGCAACACTCATCTTTTTTCATTTCTCCTAGGGTTATAATCCCCACTATCAAGCTATAAATTTCTTTAGTCTAAAATACGGTAAAAGCTTATAATTTCTAATTTCTAATTTTAAACGAGCGCACCGTTTCAAAAACATACTTACAAGTTTGCGTTTATAATTTGCTTGTTTATCATTCACTTGCGAAAGTCATAGCTTCTAATTCGAATGGAAGAAGATGGGATGTGTATTAGTGTAATGGTAGCACAGTGGTCTGGTTAACCAAATATGTGGGTTGGACTCCCATGTATGGCAACACTCATCTTTTTCCATTTCTCCGAGGGTTATAAACCCAACTATCAAGCTATAAATTTCTTTATTCTAAAATACGGTGAAAGCTTATAATTTATAATTTATAATTTCAAACTCGAGCACCGTTTCAAAAACATACTTACATGTTTACGTTTATAATTTGCTTGGTTATCATTCACTTGCTAAGTTCATAGCTTCTAATTCGAATGGAAGGAGATGGGATGTGTATTGGTCTAATGGTAGAACAGTGGTTTGGATAACCAAAGATGTGGGTTCGACTCCCATGTATGGCAACACTCATCTTTTTCCATTTCTCCGAGGGTTATAATCCCCACTATCAAGCTATAAATTTCTTTAGTCTAAAATACGGTGAAAGCTTATAATTTCTAATTTCTAATTTCAAACGAGCGCACCGTTTCAAACACATACTTACATGTTTACGTTTATAATTTGCTTGTTTATCATTCACTTGCTAAGTTCATAGCTTCTAATTGGAATGGAAGGAGATGGGATGTGTATTGGTCTAATGGTAGGACAGTCGACTGGATAACCAAAGATGTGGGTTCGAATCCTATATATGGCAACACTCATCTTTTTCCTTTTCTCCAAGTGTTATAATCCCCACTATCAAGCTATAAATTTCTTTAGTCTAAAATACGGTGAAAGATTATAATTTCTAATTTCTAGTTTCAAACGAGCGAACCGTTTCAAAAACATACTTACATGTTTACGTATATAATTTTCACGTTTATCATTCACTTGCTAAGTTCATAGCTTCTAATTCGAATGGAAGGAGATGGGATGTGTAATGGTATCACAGTGGTCTGGATAACGAAATATATCGGTTCGACAACCATGTATGGCAACACTCATCTTTTTCCATTTCTCCGAGGGTTATAAACCCCACTATCAAGCTATACATGTCTTTAGTCTAAAATACGGTGAAAGCTTATAATTTCTAATTTCTAATTTCAAACTCGCGCACCGTTTCAAAAACATACTTACATGTTTACGTTTATAATTTGCTTGTTTATCATTCACTTGCTAAGTTCATAGCTTCTAATTCGAATGGAAGGAGATGGGATGTGTATTGGTGTAATGGTAGCACAGTGGTCTCGATAACCAAATATGTGGGTTCGACTCCCATGTATGGCAACACTCATCTTTTTCCATTTCTCCGAGGGTTATAATCCCCACTATCAAGCTATAAATTTCTTTAGTCTAAAATACGGTGAAAGCTTATAATTTCTAATTTCTAGTTTCAAACGAGCGCACCGTTTCAAAAACATACTTACATGTTTACGTTTATAATTTGCTTGTTTATCATTCACTTGCTAAGTTCATAGCTTCTAATTCGAATGGAAGGAGATGGGATGTGTATTGGTGTAATGGTAGCACAGTGGTCTGGATAACCAAACATGTGGGTTCGACTCCCATGTATGGCAACACTCATCTTTTTCCATTTCTCCTTGGGTTATAAACCCCACTATCAAGCTATACATTTCTTTAGTCTAAAATACGGTGAAAGCTTATAATTTCTAATTTCTAATTTCAAACTCGCGCACTGTTTCAAAAACATACTTACATGTTTACGTTTATAATTTGCTTGTCTATCATTCATTTGCTCAGTTCATAGCTTCTAATTCGAATGGAAGGAGATGGGATGTGTATTAGTGTAATGGTAGCACAGCGGTCTGGATAACAATATATGTGGGTTCGACTCCCATGTATGGCAACACTCATCTTTTTCCATTTCTCCGAGGGTTATAATCCCCACTATCAAGCTATAAATTTCTTTAGTCTAAAATACGGTGAAAGCTTATAATTTCTAATTTCTAATTTCAAACGAGCGCACCGTTTCAAACACATACTTACATGTTTACGTTTATAATTTGCTTGTTTATCATTCACTTGCTAAGTTCATAGCTTCTAATTGGAATAGAAGGAGATGGGATGTGTATTGGTCTAATGGTAGGACAGGGGACTGGATAACCAAAGATGTGCTTTCGAATCCTATGTATGGCAACGCTCGTCTTTTTCCATTTCTCCAAGGGTTATAATCCCCACTATCAAGCTATAAATTTCTTTAGTCTAAAATACGGTGAAAGATTATAATTTCTAATTTCTAGTTTCAAACGAGCGCACCGTTGCAAAAACATACTTACATGTTTACGTATATAATTTTCTCGTTTATCATTCACTTGCTAAGTTCATAGCTTCTAATTCGAATGGAAGGAGATGGGATGTGTATTGGTGTAATGGTATCACAGTGGTCTGGATAACGAAATATATCGGTTCGACACCCATGTATGGCAACACTCATCTTTTTCCATTTCTCCGAGGGTTATAAACCCCACTATCAAGCTATACATGTCTTTAGTCTAAAATCCGGTGAAAGCTTATAATTTCTAATTTCTAATTTCAAACTCGCGCACCGTTTCAAAAACATACTTACATGTTTACGTTTATAATTTGCTTGTTTATCATTCACTTGCTAAGTTCATAGCTTCTAATTCGAATGGAAGGAGATGGGATGTGTATTGGTGTAATGGTAGCACAATGGTCTGGATAACAAAATATGTGGGTTCGACTCCCAAGTACGGCAACACTCATCTTTTTCCATTTCTCCTTGGGTTATAAACCCCACTATCAAGCTATACATTTCTTTTGTCTAAAATACGGTGAAAGCTTATAATTTCTAATTTCTAATTTCAAACTCGCGCACCGTTTCAAAAACATACTTACATGTTTACGTTTATAATTTGCTTGTCTATCATTCACTTGCTCAGTTCATAGCTTCTAATTCGAATGGAAGGAGATGGGATGTGTATTGGTGTAATGGTAGCACAGCGGTCTGGATAACAATATATGTGGGTTCGACTCCCATGTATGGCAACACTCATCTTTTTCCATTTCTCCGAGGGTTATAATCCCCACTATCAAGCTATCAATTTCTTTAGTCTAAAATACGGTGAAAGCTTATAATTTCTTATTTCTAATTTCAAACGAGCGCACCGTTTCAAACACATACTTACATGTTTACGTTTATAATTTGCTTGTCTATCATTCACTTGCTCAGTTCATAGCTTCTAATTCGAATGGAAGGAGATGGGATGTGTATTCGTGTAATGG
Source organism: Eledone cirrhosa (assembly GCA_964016885.1). Classification (NCBI taxonomy): domain Eukaryota; kingdom Metazoa; phylum Mollusca; class Cephalopoda; order Octopoda; family Eledonidae; genus Eledone; species Eledone cirrhosa. The sequence goes on along the minus strand of OZ024744.1, from coordinate 19,449,668 downwards.
TAGCACAGTGGTCTGGATAACCAAATATGTGGGTTGGACTCCCATGTATGGCAACACTCATCTTTTTCCATTTCTCCGAGGGTTATAAACCCAAACTATCAAGCTATAAATTTCTTCATTCTAAAATACGGTGAAAGCTTATAATTTATAATTTATAATTTCAAACTCTAGCACCGTTTCAAAAACATACTTACATGTTAACGTTTATAATTTGCTCGTTTATCATTCACTTGCTAAGTTCATAGCTTCTAATTCGAATGGAAGGAGATGGGATGTGTATTCGTGTAATGGTAGCACAGTGGTCTGGATAACCAAAGATGTGTGGTCAACTCCCAGGTATGGCAACACTCATCTTTTTCCATTTCTCCGAGGATTATTATCCCCACTATCAAGCTATAAATTTCTTTAGTCTAAAATACGGTGAAAGCTTATAATTTCTAATTTCTAGTTTCAAACGAGCGCACCGTTTCAAAAACATACTTACATGTTTACGTTTATAATTTGCTTGTTTATCATTCACTTGCTAAGTTCATAGCTTCTAATTCGAATGGAAGGAGATGGGATGTGTATTGGTGTAATGGTAGCACAGTGGTCTGGATAACCAAACATGTGGTTTCGACTCCCATGTATGGCAATACTAATCTTTTTCCATTTCTCCGAGGGTTATAATCCCCACTAGCAAGCTATAAATTTCTTTAGTCTAAAATACGGTGAAAGCTTATAATTTCTAATTTCTAATTTCAAACTCGCGCACTGTTTCAAAAACATACTTACATGTTTACGTTTATAATTTGCTTGTCTATCATTCGCTTGCTCAGTTCATAGCTTCTAATTCGAATCGAAGGAGATGGGATGTGTATTAGTGTAATGGTAGCACAGCGGTCTGGATAACAATATATGTGGGTTCGACTCCCATGTATGGCAACACTCATCTTTTTCCATTTCTCCGAGGGTTATAATCCCCACTATCAAGCTATAAATTTCTTTAGTCTAAAATACGGTGAAAGCTTATAATTTCTTATTTCTAATTTCAAACGAGCGCACCGTTTCAAACACATACTTAAATGTTTACGTTTATAATTTGCTTGTCTATCATTCACTTGCTCAGTTCATAGCTTCTAATTCGAATGGAAGGAGATGGGATGTGTATTGGTGTAATGGTAGCACAGCGGTCTGGATAACAATATATGTGGGTTCGACTCCCATGTATGGCAACACTCATCTTTTTCCATTTCTCCGAGGGTTATAATCCTCACTATCAAGCTATCAATTTCTTTAGTCTAAAATACGGTGAAAGCTTATAATTTCTAATTTCTAGTTTCAAACGAACGCACCGTTTCAAAAGCATACTTACATGTTTACGTTTATAATTTGCTTGTTTATCATTCACTTGCTAAGTTCATAGCTTCTAATTCGAATGGAAGGAGATGGGATGTGTCTTGGTGTAATGGTAGCACAGTGGTCTGGATAACCAAACATGTGGGTTCTACTCCCATGTATGGCAACACTAATCTTTTTCCATTTCTCAGAGGGTTATAATCCCCACTATCAAGCTATAAATTTCTTTAGTCTAAAATACGGTGAAAGCTTATAATTTCTAATTTCTAATTTCAAACGAGCGCACCGTTTCAAATACATACTTACATGTTTACGTTTTTAATTTGCTTGTTTATCATTCACTTGCTAAGTTCATAGCTTCTAATTCGAATGGAAGGAGATGGGATGTGTATTCGTGTAATGGTAGCACATTGGTCTGGATAACCAAATATGTGGGTTCGACTCCCAGGTATGGCAACACTCATCTTTTTTTCATTTCTCCTAGGGTTATAATCCCCACTATCAAGCTATAAATTTCTTTAGTCTAAAATACGGTAAAAGCTTATAATTTCTAATTTCTAATTTTAAACGAGCGCACCGTTTCAAAAACATACTTACATGTTTGCGTTTATAATTTGCTTGTTTATCATTCACTTGCGAAAGTCATAGCTTCTAATTCGAATGGAAGGAGATGGGATGTGTATTAGTGTAATGGTAGCACAGTGGTCTGGATAACCAAATATGTGGGTTGGACTCCCATGTATGGCAACACTCATCTTTTTCCATTTCTCCGATGGTTATAAACCCAACTATCAAGCTATAAATTTCTTTATTCTAAAATACGGTGAAAGCTTATAATTTATAATTTATAATTTCAAACTCGAGCACCGTTTCAAAAACATACTTACATGTTAACGTTTATAATTTGCTCGTTTATCATTCACTTGCTAAGTTCATAGCTTCTAATTCGAATGGAAGGAGATGGGATGTGTATTCGTGTAATGGTAGCACAGTGGTCTGGATAACCAAAGATGTGTGTTCAACTCCCAGGTATGGCAACACTCATCTTTTTCCATTTCTCCGAGGATTATTATCCCCACTATCAAGCTATAAATTTCTTTAGTCTAAAATACGGTGAAAGCTTATAATTTCTAATTTCTAATTTCAAACGAGCGCACCGTTTCAAAAACATACTTACATGTTTACGTTTATAATTTGCTTGTTTATCATTCACTTGCTAATTTCATAGCTTCTAATTCGAATGGAAGGAGATGGGATGTGTATTGGTGTAATGGTAGCACAGTGGTCTCGATAACCAAATATGTGGGTTCGACTCCCATGTATGGCAACACTCATCTTTTTCCATTTCTCCGAGGGTTATAATCCCCACTATCAAGCTATAAATTTCTTTAGTCTAAAATACGGTGAAAGCTTATAATTTCTAATTTCTAGTTTCAAACGAGCGCACCGTTTCAAAAACATACTTACATGTTTACGTTTATAATTTGCTTGTTTATCATTCACTTGCTAAGTTCATAGCTTCTAATTCGAATGGAAGGAGATGGGATGTGTATTGGTGTAATGGTAGCACAGTGGTCTGGATAACCAAACATGTGGTTTCGACTCCCATGTATGGCAACACTAATCTTTTTCCATTTCTCCGAGGGTTATAATCCCCACTAGCAAGCTATAAATTTCTTTAGTCTAAAATACGGTGAAAGCTTATAATTTCTAATTTCTAATTTCAAACTCGCGCACGGTTTTAAAAACATACTTACATGTTTACGTTTATAATTTGCTTGTCTATCATTCGCTTGCTCAGTTCATAGCTTCTAATTCGAATGGAAGGAGATGGGATGTGTATTAGTGTAATGGTAGCACAGCGTCTGGATAACAATATATGTGGGTTCGACTCCCATGTATGGCAACACTCATCTTTTTCCATTTCTCCTAGGATTATAATCCCCACTATCAAGCTATAAATTTCTTTAGTCTAAAATACGGTGAAAGCTTATAATTTCTTATTTCTAATTTCAAACGAGCGCACCGTTTCAAACACATACTTACATGTTTACGTTTATAATTTGCTTGTTTATCATTCACTTGCTAAGTTCATAGCTTCTAATTCGAATGGAAGGAGATGGGATGTGTATTGGTGTAATGGTAGCACAGTGGTCTGGATAACAAAATATGTGGGTTCGACTCCCAGGTATGGCAACACTCATCTTTTTCCATTTCTCCGAGGATTATAATACCCACTATCAAGCTATAAATTTCTTTAGTCTAAAATACGGTGAAAGCTTATAATTTCTAATTTCTAGTTTCAAACGAGCGCACCGTTTCAAAAACATACTTACATGTTTACGTTTATAATTTGCTCGTTTATCATTCACTTGCTAAGTTCATAGCTTCTAATTCGAATGGAAGGAGATGGGATGTGTATTGGTGTAATGGTAGCACAGTGGTCTCGATAACCAAATATGTGGGTTCGACTCCCATGTATGGCAACACTCATCTTTTTCCATTTCTCCGAGGGTTATAATCCCCACTATCAAGCTATAAATTTCTTTAGTCTAAAATACGGTGAAAGCTTATAATTTCTAATTTCTAGTTTCAAACGAGCGCACCGTTTCAAAAACATACTTACATGTTTACGTTTATAATTTGCTTGTTTATCATTCACTTGCTAAGTTCATAGCTTCTAATTCGAATGGAAGGAGATGGGATGTGTATTGGTGTAATGGTAGCACAGTGGTCTGGATAACCAAACATGTGGTTTCGACTCCCATGTATGGCAACACTAATCTTTTTCCATTTCTCCGAGGGTTATAATCCCCACTAGCAAGCTATAAATTTCTTTAGTCTAAAATACGGTGAAAGCTTATAATTTCTAATTTCTAATTTCAAACTCGCGCACGGTTTTAAAAACATACTTACATGTTTACGTTTATAATTTGCTTGTCTATCATTCGCTTGCTCAGTTCATAGCTTCTAATTCGAATGGAAGGAGATGGGATGTGTATTAGTGTAATGGTAGCACAGCGTCTGGATAACAATATATGTGGGTTCGACTCCCATGTATGGCAACACTCATCTTTTTCCATTTCTCCTAGGATTATAATCCCCACTATCAAGCTATAAATTTCTTTAGTCTAAAATACGGTGAAAGCTTATAATTTCTTATTTCTAATTTCAAACGAGCGCACCGTTTCAAACACATACTTACATGTTTACGTTTATAATTTGCTTGTTTATCATTCACTTGCTAAGTTCATAGCTTCTAATTCGAATGGAAGGAGATGGGATGTGTATTGGTGTAATGGTAGCACAGTGGTCTGGATAACAAAATATGTGGGTTCGACTCCCAGGTATGGCAACACTCATCTTTTTCCATTTCTCCGAGGATTATAATACCCACTATCAAGCTATAAATTTCTTTAGTCTAAAATACGGTGAAAGCTTATAATTTCTAATTTCTAGTTTCAAACGAGCGCACCGTTTCAAAAACATACTTACATGTTTACGTTTATAATTTGCTCGTTTATCATTCACTTGCTAAGTTCATAGCTTCTAATTCGAATGGAAGGAGATGGGATGTGTATTCGTGTAATGGTAGCACAGTGGTTTGGATAACGAAATATATCGGTTCGACACCCATGTATGGCAACACTCATCTTTTTCCATTTCTCCGAGGGTTATAAACCCCACTATCAAGCTATACATGTCTTTAGTCTAAAATCCGGTGAAAGCTTATAATTTCTAATTTCTAATTTCAAACTAGCGCACCGTTTCAAAAACATACTTACATGTTTACGTTTATAATTTGCTTGTTTATCATTCACTTGCTAAGTTCATAGCTTCTAATTCAAATGGAAGGAGATGGGATGTGTATTCGTGTAACTGTAGCACATTGGTCTGGATAACCAAATATGTGGGTTGGACTCCCATGTATGGCAACACTCATCTTTTTCCATTTCTCCTAGGGTTATAAACCCCACTATCAAGCTATACATTTCGTTAGTCTAAAATACGGTGAAAGCTTATAATTTCTAATTTCTAATTACAAACTCGTGCACCTTTTCAAATACATACTTAGATGTTTACTTTTATAATATGCTTGTTTATCATTCACTTGCTAAGTTCGTAGCTTCTAATTCGAATGGAAGGAGAAGGGATGTGTATTGGTGTAATGGTAGCACAGTGGTCTGGATAACCAGAGATGTGGGTTCGACTCCCATGTATGGCAACACATCTTTTTCCATTTCTCCGAGGATTATAATCCCCACTATCAAGCTATAAATTTCTTTAGTCTAAAATACGGTGAAAGCTTATAATTTCTAATTTCTAATTTCAAACTCGCGCACCGTTTCAAACACATACTTACATGTTTACGTTTATAATTTGCTTGTTTATCATTCACTTGCTAACGTCGTAGCTTCTAATGCGAATGGAAGGAGATGGGATGTGTATTCGTGTAATGGTAGCACAGTGGTCTGGATAACCAAATATGTGGGTTCGACTCCCAGGTATGGCAACACTCATCTTTTTCCATTTCTCCGAGGGTTATAATCCCCACTATCAAGCTATAAATTTCTTTAGTCTAAAATACGGTAAAAGCTTATAATTTCTAATTTCTAGTTTCAAACGAGCGCGCCGTTTCAAAAACATACTTACATGTTTACGTTTATAATTTGCTCGTTTATCATTCACTTGCTAAGTTCATAGCTTCTAATTCGAATGGAAGGAGATGGGATGTGTATTCGTGTAATGGTAGCACAGTGGTCTGGATAACCAAAGATGTGTGTTCAACTCCCAGGTATGGCAACACTCATCTTTTTCCATTTCTCCGAGGGTTATAAACCCCACTATCAAGCTATACATGTCTTTAGTCTAAAATCCGGTGAAAGCTTATAATTTCTAATTTCTAATTTCAAACTCGCGCACCGTTTCAAAAACATACTTACATGTTTACGTTTATAATTTGCTTGTTTATCATTCACTTGCTAAGTTCATAGCTTCTAATTCGAATGGAAGGAGATGGGATGTGTATTCGTGTAACTGTAGCACATTGGTCTGGATAACCAAATATGTGGGTTGGACTCCCATGTATGGCAACACTCATCTTTTTCCATTTCTCCTAGGGTTATAAACCCCACTATCAAGCTATACATTTCTTTAGTCTAAAATACGGTGAAAGCTTATAATTTCTAATTTCTAATTGCAAACTCGTGCACCTTTTCAAATACATACTTAGATGTTTACTTTTATAATATGCTTGTTTATCATTCACTTGCTAAGTTCGTAGCTTCTAATTCGAATGGAAGGAGAAGGGATGTGTATTGGTGTAATGGTAGCACAGTGGTCTGGATAACCAGAGATGTGGGTTCGACTCCCATGTATGGCAACACATCTTTTTCCATTTCTCCGAGGATTATAATCCCCACTATCAAGCTATAAATTTCTTTAGTCTAAAATACGGTGAAAGCTTATAATTTCTAATTTCTAATTTCAAACTCGCGCACCGTTTCAAACACATACTTACATGTTTACGTTTATAATTTGCTTGTTTATCATTCACTTGCTAACGTCGTAGCTTCTAATGCGAATGGAAGGAGATGGGATGTGTATTCGTGTAATGGTAGCACAGTGGTCTGGATAACCAAATATGTGGGTTCGACTCCCAGGTATGGCAACACTCATCTTTTTCCATTTCTCCGAGGATTATAATCCCCACTATCAAGCTATAAATTTCTTTAGTCTAAAATACGGTGAAAGCTTATAATTTCTAATTTCTAATTTCAAACGAGCGCACCGTTTCAAACACATACTTACATGTTTACGTTTATAATTTGCTTGTTTATCATTCACTTGCTAAGTTCATAGCTTCTAATTGGAATGGAAGGAGATGGGATGTGTATTGGTCTAATGGTAGGACAGGGGACTGGATAACCAAAGATGTGCGTTCGAATCCTATGTATGGCAACACTCGTCTTTTTCCATTTCTCCAAGGGTTATAATCCCCACTATCAAGCTATAAATTTCTTTAGTCTAAAATACGGTGAAAGATTATAATTTCTAATTTCTAATTTCAAACTAGCGCACCGTTTCAAAAACATACTTACATGTTTACGTTTATAATTTGCTTGTTTATCATTCACTTGCTAAGTTCATAGCTTCTAATTCGAATGGAAGGAGATGGGATGTGTATTGTTGTAATGGTAGCACAGTGGTTTGGATAACGAAATATATCGGTTCGACACCCATGTATGGCAACACTCATCTTTTTCCATTTCTCCGAGGGTTATAAACCCCACTATCAAGCTATACATGTCTTTAGTCTAAAATCCGGTGAAAGCTTATAATTTCTAATTACTAATTTCAAACTAGCGCACCGTTTCAAAAACATACTTACATGTTTACGTTTATAATTTGCTTGTTTATCATTCACTTGCTAAGTTCATAGCTTCTAATTCGAATGGAAGGAGATGGGATGTGTATTCGTGTAACTGTAGCACATTGGTCTGGATAACCAAATATGTGGGTTGGACTCCCATGTATGGCAACACTCATCTTTTTCCATTTCTCCTAGGGTTATAAACCCCACTATCAAGCTATACATTTCTTTAGTCTAAAATACGGTGAAAGCTTATAATTTCTAATTTCTAATTGCAAACTCGTGCACCTTTTCAAATACATACTTAGATGTTTACTTTTATAATATGCTTGTTTATCATTCACTTGCTAAGTTCGTAGCTTCTAATTCGAATGGAAGGAGAAGGGATGTGTATTGGTGTAATGGTAGCACAGTGGTCTGGATAACCAGAGATGTGGGTTCGACTCCCATGTATGGCAACACATCTTTTTCCATTTCTCCGAGGATTATAATCCCCACTATCAAGCTATAAATTTCTTTAGTCTAAAATACGGTGAAAGCTTATAATTTCTAATTTCTAATTTCAAACTCGCGCACCGTTTCAAACACATACTTACATGTTTACGTTTATAATTTGCTTGTTTATCATTCACTTGCTAACGTCGTAGCTTCTAATGCGAATGGAAGGAGATGGGATGTGTATTCGTGTAATGGTAGCACAGTGGTCTGGATAACCAAATATGTGGGTTCGACTCCCAGGTATGGCAACACATCTTTTTCCATTTCTCCTAGGATTATAATCCCCACTATCAAGCTATAAATTTCTTTAGTCTAAAATACGGTGAAAGCTTATAATTTCTAATTTCTAATTTCAAACTCGCGCACCGTTTCAAAAATATATTTACATGTTTACGTTTATAATTTGCTTGTTTATCATTCACTTCCTAAGTTCATAGCTTCTAATTCGAATGGAAGGAGAACGGATGTGTATTGGTGTAATGGTAGCACAGTGGTCTCGATAACCAAATATGTGGGTTCGACTCCCATGTATGGCAACACTCATTTTTTTCCATTTCTCCGAGGGTTATAAACCCCACTATCAAGCTATAAATTTCTTTAGTCTAAAATTCGGTGAGAGCTTATAATTTTTAATTTCTAATTTCAAACGAGCGCACCGTTTCAAAAATATACTTACATGTTTACGTTTATAATTTGCTTTTTTATCACTCACTTGCTAAGTTCATAGCTTCTAATTCAAATGGAAGGAGATGGGATATGTACTGGTGTAATGGTAGCACAGTGGTCTGGATAACCAAAGATGTGGGTTCGACTCCCATGTACGGCAACGCTCATCTCATTGATAGTCTTGAGATGACCATCTCTGCGATTGAGGACGATATCTCTTGATCCAGGCTTATCGTCCATTAACTCAGCAACTTCACGAAATCCTTCAGGGGCATTATATTGCCGTTCAAGTTCAGTTATATTTCCCGGCAACTTCATCCAACCGATCCTGATATCCTCCTCCGATTCACTATAATCTGGATCGTTAACGTGAATTTGAGCGAATCGAGGCCTCTCTCCTGGGGTAACTTCTAAATTACCGATACAATGATACAAACGGCCTTGAATGACTATATTCGGTTGCCATGCTCCACTCTCAAACACATCACTAACTCTCTGCGATGCTAAAGCTAATGAATTTTTAATTTGCCGCGAATATTTGCGCAGTAATCTACCTCGGTCTTCTTGATCACCCAACATATTTAGTATTTTAAACTCCGGTGACTCCTCATCATCCGGCATTCGCAATGGTTCTAGTTGAACTGCTCCTTTATGACAGCACATTGTGGTCCACATCTTTTCGTCCACCAATCTGAAAATGACACGGTTGCCATGATCCATTTTTAATATCATTTGTTCGCCTTCTAGCCTCTTTACTGGAATGAGGAGCACTTTGGCGACACATTCTATGAACTTCTATATTGCGCCAGCGCTGTTCAGCCAGCTCCACTTCATCCATCGCAGCACCCCGTTGCTGCTGAATTCTGGCCACCTGCTGATGATGCTCAGCCAGTTCGTCTTCAACCATCGCAGCACGCCGACGCCGCTGTAGTTCACTGTTGGATAAAGTCGAATTGCCTTTATTATCAGTACTCATTTTGAGCAATTGTCAAAAAATAACACAATAATAAACATAAAAGACGTCCGGCAATGTAAAGAAAGGTCACTATTTACTCTCTTCACAACTCTGTGTATGTTAGACTGACAGACAGGGACACAGACAGATAAACTGCGTGGCGATTGTGGAAAGCCACACACATACACGCATGGAAATGCGCACACGCACGCAAAATTTACACACGCACACACTCACACATGTTGATAGTTTTTACATTGTGTGGAACGCTGCACGCACACACACATAAACATACGCACACGTACATACACACGCACACATGTTAATAGTTATTGAACACAGCGTTCACACCCTCCCCTCTCACTCCCTCATTGGCATTATGCGTATTAATTTCAGTTTGGCGTCGATGAGGTGGGTGTAGTCGTTTGAAATCTATGAACCAATGATAATCGAAAATTATGACACACGAAATACTGATGTTCTTGAAATTAATAAATAGACTAGCTGACGTACCCAGCTTCGCCCGGGTAAACAGATGATAAGAGAAGACGGGTAAAAGAGAAAATGACTATATTGGATGTTTGTCTGATTACAGTATGAGGCGAGTCCGTGGTGTCTGTGTGATACCAAAAACAGTGAAATAAGTCTTCCAGATATACCAGATTCTTTGTTGTACCGTTTGTGCATAGTATATGAACAATTCTAGGTGCTCGCCCCTAGAATAGTGACCTCTAGGGGATGTTTCATCTTCTGCATGACGGTAAAACGTGTATCATTGCATAGACGTGGTTGTTCCACGTTTCTCAAATGGATGGTGGAAGTTACAATCTTTTATATTATATGTAGATATAGATATAGATAATTAATATAAAAAATGATGCTCAGCCAGTTCGTCTCCAACAATCGCTGCACGCCGTCGTTGCTTGACTCCAGTGTTTCGTTGGCGTTGTTCTGCCATCTCCTCTTCGTTCATGACGGCACGTCGTCGCACCTGAAGTTCGGCGTTCCGATGGCGCTGTTGTCCCGTTTTTCTTCATTCATGGCTGAACGCCGTCACCGCTGTAGTTCACTGTTTGATAAAGTCGAATTGCTTTTATTATCAGTATTCATTTCGAGCAATTGTCAAATAATGACAATAATAAACATAAAAGATGTCCGTCAATGTAAAAAAAGGTCCCTATTAAACTCTCTTCACAACTCTGTGTATGTTAGACTGACAGACAGACACACAGACAGATAAACTGCGAGGTGATTGTGGAACGCCGCACGTACACACACATACACGCATGGAAATGCGCACACGCACGCAAACTTACTCACGCTTTTTACTTTCTGTGGAACGCTGCACACAAGCACGCACACATAAACATACGCGCACGTACATACACACGCACACATGGTAATAGTTACAGCGTTCACTTTGCCTCTCTGTTTCTTACTCTCCCCTCTCACTCCCTCATTGGCATTATGCGTATTAATTTAAGTTTGGCGTCTTTGAGGTGGGCGGAGTCGTTTGAAACCTATGAACTAATGTAATCGAGAATTATGACTTCACGGAATACTGACGTAGTTGAAATTAATATATAGATATATATATACACACATATATATATAAACATATATATATATACACACATATATATATATATATATATATATATATATATATATATATATATACACGCATTTATATACACACACACACATATATATATATACACACTCATATATATATATATATACACACACATATATATATATATATACATATATATATATATATATATATATATATATATATATATATATATATATACACACATATATATATATATATATATATACATATAAAGAATGAATAATAACAGGTAGACATCTTAAAAAGGTATTTTATTCCGTGTGCTTACAAGTGTTTCCACGGTGGTACTGCAGCCTAGTTATGCTACGTGCAAATTCACAAGTACTTGCAGAACTCAAATATCCAATGCTGTGACCACTGTTTCCTCAGAGCAGAATGGTAAAATGTACAATGTAAATACCCTTAAGTGGGGTTGTTGGGGAAGATAGAGTAGAAAAGGAAGAGAGAAAAGTGGGGAAGAGGGAGAGAGAAAGAAAGATATGCAGGGGTTGGAGAAGTAGGAGAGAGTGGCTTGTAGATATCTTAATCAAAATGTTATGGTAGGGGTTTTATTATACTGGTTACTTTTGGAGAGATGCGTTGATAGTTAAGGTCGGAATTATTTATTGCCCCAGAGGGCAGGTTCATAGATGTTGAGAGGGAGGTAGGCCAAAGGCGAGAGAGAGAGAGTGTAATGGATGTAGAGAGAGGGGACAGACGAAGTTTGTGTGGTGAGTGAACTTTGGGTTTGTAGTAGAAATCTAGGAATTGCACTGAGTTACCATGTATAGTGATAAGCAGTGTATTGTCTTGTAGTGTGGGGGGAAGAGAAGGTTGTTAGCTAGAAATCGGTGTTATAGTTACGGGTTCGAATGTTAAGTTATTTTATAGTGAGAGAATTTAGCTTTTAGTTTGTGGTTGCAGTATAATGATCGTTCAATTATATCGTTAAGTAGTTTGTTTTTGGATTTTAATATGTAAAAGAGCTCAAGGTTACATAACCTGCAGTACTTCAATCCACTCCGATATGCACTTGCGCTGGAAAGTATATCCCATTTTAAGGTGAACTGTTGGTTGTGTTCACGGAGTTGCCAGGTCTTGTTGGCGAGCGTGGTCACAAAACGGTGATTCGGATGTTTGATTGAGAATCGATGACGGTACCAGCGAGATTTAAACGATGTGGTGGTAGATCCGATATAATACCATTTCTGGTCGTTCGATTCAACCGTGCATTGGTAAACAATGTTGGACTTTAGGCATTCATTCTTCAATGGACATCTTTCAGGTAGATGGCAGTTACATTCTTTGTTGTGGGTAGTGGGTATACCATGGATAGGTTGTGATAGCGGTACAGGTGGGTTGTGTAATACCCGTCTCCCATTTAGTGGTTGGGAGGCAGATATTGCGTTCTGCCCATCTGTTACTAAAATGTTTTGTTTTGTAGAGTTGTTTAATTGCCTTAAGTTAAGTTTTTTTATCTATGCTTCAAGGTTTGGTGCCGTGGAGTATGATAGTCTAATAGTTTTAGAGTTCAGAATTTTGCTGCATTTATGGGAACTAGGGAAGTGTTTGTTGATTAACTTAAAGAATGAAAGAGATAGTTTTGTACTAATCGAGGCATTCAAAATAGGATTGTACCAGATATACTTTCTACAACGTGATTTATTTGGTGGTGATCTTCTATTATTAGTAGTACTGGTAGTACTGTGTGTGTGTGCTTGTATTTTAGTCCCCCGGTTACGCATTCCTTGATTTCGTGTAGAGCTATGTGTGTTATGGAAATTCCTATCAATGTATTCTATTGTATCCCGGTGGTCAGCATTCCTTAATGCATTATTGTAGTATTCAGCGTGTTCACTAAAAATGTCAGAGTTAGACGATAGGCGAGAGATTCTAAGAGAAATACACCGGGGAACTGATTTGATCATGGAGAGTGGGTGGTTAGAGTTAAAGTTAATATACGTAAGGTTCTCATTTACCTTGTGGAAGGGTCGTATCTGTCCGGTATTTAAATTAAGAGTTACGTCCAGAAAGTTTACTACTTTAAGATTGTATTCTTATGTTATTTTTAGACCCAGTTCACTAAAAGATTTTCTAATATTTTTTCGTAACCTTTCAAGATTTTGGTTATTCAAGTTATTAACTAATAAGAGCCCGTCATCTCTGTATATCCCTCCTGTAGATTACTAAATTTACTATGTAATATGTGGGCTATGCACGGTTGAATCGAACGACCAGAAATGGTATTATATCGGATCTACCACCACATCGTTTAAATCTCGCTGGTACTGTCATCGATTCTCAATCAAACATCCGAATCACCGTTTTGTGACCACGCTCGCCAACAAGACCTGGCAACTCCGTGAACACAACCAGCAGTTCATCTTAAAATGGGATATACTTTCCAGCGCAAGTGCATATCGGAGTGGATTGAAGTACTGCAGGTTATGTAACCTTGAGCTCTTTTACATATTAAAATCCAAAAACAAACTACTTAACGATATAATTGAACGATCATTATACTGCAACCACAAACTAAAAGCTAAATTCTCTCACTATAAAATAACTTAACATTCGAACCCGTAACTATAACACCGCTTTCTAGCTAACAACCTTCTCTTCCCCCCACACTACAAGACAATACACTGCTTATCACTATACATGGTAACTCAGTGCAATTCCTAGATTACTACTACAAACCCAAAGTTCACTCACCACACAAACTTCGTCTGTCCCCTCTCTACCTATCTCTCTCTACATCCATTACACTCTCTCTCTCTCGCCTTTGGCCTACCTCCCTCTCAACATCTATGAACCTGCCCTCTGGGGCAATAAATAATTCCGACCTTAACTATCAACGCATCTCTCCAAAAGTAACCAGTATAATAAAACCCCTACCATAACATTTTGATTAAGATATCTACAAGCCACTCTCTCCTACTTCTCCAACCCCTGCATATCTTTCTTTCTCTCTCCCTCTTCCCCACTTTTCTCTCTTCCTTTTCCACTCTATCTTCCCCAACAACCCCACTTAAGGGTATTTACATTGTACATTTTACCATTCTGCTCTGAGGAAACAGTGGTCACAGCATTGGATATTTGAGTTCTGCAAGTACTTGTGAATTTGCACGTAGCGGAACTAGGCTGCAGTACCACCGTGGAAACACTTGTAAGCACACGGAATAAATTAAGCACACGGAATAAAATACCTTTTTATGATGTCTACCTGTTATTATTCATTCTTTATATACACTCCGGAATACTGAAGGATCAGGAACTAAGTTTCTTCAACAATTCTTCCATAACTCGTAGAGTAACCTCTTACCGTACGTCAACCATATCCAGTGTAGTAATTAACTATTACTACATCTTGGATAATCCTATACCTAATATATATATACATATATATATATATATATATATATATGTGTGTGTGTGTGTGAATTTATATATCGTGTATTTTGCAATACTATGTATGCTTAATTAAAAACATTTTGAAGACCTTACGTTACTGTTTTAAAGCAGTGACTATGTCACTTACTTCTTTTTTCAACAAAGGAAGGGAGATAAGCTGACATATCTCTGTTTCATACTGTTGGTATTCCTCAGAGCTTAGCACCCTCCCCCTTTATCTGTTGAAACACAAAATCAACACCCTCGTAACTCATATTATAAACAACTAATAATCGCAAATTATCTTTGTAATAAAAATACATAAGCTATTATTAAAATATATGTAGATATTTATATATTTAACCCACTACAAACATAATTCTCCATATAAATATATATATAAAATTTATTTCCCCCAATTTATCGTATATAAGTGGTCTCTTCTCTTTTTCTCTTTTCCTTCTTCTTCCTTTTCCTTTTTTCCTTTTTCTTTTCTCTTTCTCGCTTACTAATATATCAAAACTTTCCATAGCTTTTAAATAACGGTTTTTCAATCTATAACTCAACCTTATTTACATATTCATTTGCATAATCATCCATAGGTTTGAAAAATCCGTTCTATAATCTCACTACCCAGGGAATATTCAACTGTTAAGGTATGTTTTCCTTGGCTATGTCAAAATTTATAAAACACTCTTTGTATTTCATCTGATGAAAGCGTACCAAAGTTTTTGGTACACTTGAAATATACATAATAGAATAAATATGGTTTTATAAATATAGTTTCCATGTATTTAATTTCATTGTATATATATATATGTATATATATATATGTATATATATATACGAAATTAAGATAAATTAAATGAATTTAATCTAAATCAAAATGGTGGGTGTCATGCCAGAAAGACATGCGCCCAATCACCCGGAAAATAAGCTCTAAGATTCTAACGAGTAGGTCCGAGCATTTTATAATAACTTGAAATTGATTAACATATATATAAACATGAATAATCACAGGAGATAATGTTTACAAGTGTGTAACCACACATAGCTAGGTAGGTAACTAAATAAAGTTGACTAGAACTTCAAAAATAGATACCTTATAATATGATTAATCTTATAATATGATTAATCATATTATAAGGTAACTATTTTTGAAGTTCTAGTCAACTTTATTTAGTTACCTACCTAGCTATGTGTGGTTACACACTTGTAAAAATTATCTCCTGTGATTATTCATGTTTATATATCTTAATCAATTTCTAGTTATTATATATAATATATAAGAACAAAAGATGGTTAAAAGAGTTCCATGTATCTTATTATGCACATTTCAAAAACAAATATCATCATGCAATAATATTTGTGTTTTCATCAGATAAAACAGGAAGACATGATATGAAGGTTAAAAAACACTTGTGGATAGTGCAGTTTTAAATCAACATATGAAAAGTAGTTTTAGATTGATGTGTGATATTGGGAAAATGTTTTTTTTATTTTGAGGGGGGGGGGGGTTGGAAAGGAACAAAAGGGGGAGGAGATGAGAGTAAAAAGTGGAGAGGGAGTAGTATAATGAGGAAGGATGAGATAGGAGGAGAGATGGGTGATAGAGAGAGAGAGAGAGAGATAGCTTTTATACCTGAGAAAGATATATTGTTTTACATAGAGAGGTTGAAAACCGTTGGAAGATAATGTATAAATTAAAAGAATTTGAAAATTAACGAAGAGAAAAATAATGTAAAGTTAAGGTTTGTATATTGAAGGGTTTAATAATATGTGCGATGAAAAGAAAATTTTAATATGTATTAAGAATAATATTTAAGGGTTTAATAATATGTGCGATGGAAAGAAAAGGTTAATATGTATTAAGAATAATATTTAAGGGTTTAATAATATGTGCGATGGAAAGAAAATGTTGATATGTATTATTAAAAAGAACAACAGGTAATTTAAGTAAGGATATATTGTGAGATGAGCATGAATAAGTTAGATGAAAGGGAGAAAAGAATAATGAATTGAGGATGAATAATCTAACGTCAAAAAAATGTTTATGTTTACGAAGGATTTTTACAAGGTGATAGTGAGTAAGAATGTATTGTAATAATTGTTTCTATGTTAGGCAACAGTGAGAAAAGGTACAGATTAGGGGTTAGATATTAAAAGAAAAAGAGAAGAAAGGGAAGTGATAAATAGGAGCGATATAGAATGAGTAACAAGTATTATAGAATGAGTAACAAGTATTATATAATGTATAATAAAAACTTTGAAATAAGGTAGAAAGATGGGTATATTTTTAAAGAAGTGTATATATATATGTGCCTTTGAGAAAAAGATTCTAAATTGATAAAGTTTTGGATATTAGCTGTATACTTTGTGGAATGTTTTGTGGAATGTATGCAAGCAGATAGAAAACAAGTCAGTGCGTCTATTTATTATAGAATCTAAATTAGATATAATGGTAAAGTTTTCATTTAGACAGAGATTGCAAATCTTGGATAGAGAACTGTTCAAGTATGGAGACGCAGAAGAAACCTTCTTCCAAAAGATGCTATATTTAATATTTTTGTCTTTCAAGGACCATATGAGTTCTGAGAGAGCCGTGTTGGTTCTTTTAAGTTTGTATTTAAAAGACGAATGATGGTTATAAAGACGAGCTTTAAAGGAGGTGGAAGTGGAGCCAAAATAGGTGAAGGAATTGGTGTCTGTTATAACTTTACATTCGTAAATTAAGTTTTTATCAAGACAATGGTTGTTGAGAGGACATTTATTTTTAACTGGGCAATTGCAATTGCGATTAGAAAGATTATTAACGAGTGACCTAGTGTTATCTATAGACGGAATTGGGTTGGAGAAGTTATTTGCGATAGGAATAATAGTTTCTTGATTTATAATGGGATTAAGAAAATTTAGCGAAGTTGTATTTGACGTTGTATTTGGGTTTGCAGAAATTAGCCTAGGGTTTACAATGACGTCGGGAGTGCTATTACTATTATTATGATATTCAGTGTTGGAAGGAAGAGATTTAGTATTTAGTATTTTAGTGTTGTGTTTAGAGATAATGTTGGAAATGTTGGAGGATTTAGAATAGGAACATTTTATAGTGTGTTTGTTAAATATTTTACTATAGATATGTGAGGGAGGGAAGCATTTATTAATATTAATGATATATATATATATAGAGAGAGAGATTTTGAGTTTATGTTGGTTGTATACCAACACCTCAGTATCCAGGCTGGAGCACTCGACGAAGTGCGCAGGCTGGTTTGATTACTCCGGAGTAGTGTTAAATAAAGTTAAATAAAAGTCAAATGATTAAACTGCCTGAAGAGGTCACAGCCAAAGATGGCTGTCACTGAAATATATATAGCACTAATAAACGAAGCTAAATTTTAATCATTTGTCTTTTTATTTAACTTTATTTATATATATATATATATATATATATATATATATATATATATATATATATATATATATATATATATATACACTCTCTCACAGACACACACACACATATATATATATATATATATATACAAATATATTAATTTATTAATATATCTTTTCCTTTTATTGAAATGCCTACGTATTAGAAACAATTAACTTTATAGTTATAAATTAACACACACACACACACACACACACATATATATATATATATATATATATATATATATATATATATATATATATATATATATATATATATATGTGTGTAGAAAAATCTACCAAAAGTTTACGGTAGTGTCCAATCCGTATGAAGAACTCAATGTAATCCGGATATCATGAAAAGAGAAGATGCATTCAAAAACTACTTTCGGGGAAAAATAAACGGAAAACAGAGTCAAGATAAATTATTAAAAAAATAATGAATAAACAAAGAAACAGTTCCTTATATTAAAAAAAATTCATTATTTTACGATCGTTTCTAGGATATATATGTGTTAGAATTGGTATACATATTCTATAGATCTATGTACAATATTTATACAAACTATCAGAGGGAATATATATACCTTCACATATATATGCTGTCTTCAGAAATAATTGTTTCTACTTTAGGCACAAGGCCAGCAAATTACCCAGTGTATTACTGGTACTTTATTTTATCGACCCCGTAAGGATGAAAGGCAAAGTCAACCTGTCTTCAGAAATAATGATACTTGATTATTGATGAGAACAAAGATTCAATACAATAGGTCTGTTTGGGAACAGGTTTTGAATTGACCAATCAGGAGATAGTGAGGGTCAAGATAGTGATACAGTATTAGAAGAACGTTAAATTATGGGTAGAGGAAGGTAGATTTCAGTTTTGGATGGAAAAGAGTATTATGAATGAAGGATTACTTTAGGGAAGAAGTAGGTCATATGTTGACCTCAGAAATAATTTTATTTGTTCATTGAATAAAACCAACAAAGATCCAATATAATAATGGATTACTTTAGGGAAGGTGTAGGTCATATGTTGACCTCAGAAATAATTTTATTTTGTTAATTGAAATTAAACAACAAAGATCAAATAAATTCTGTCTGATTGGTAAGAGGTTTAGAATTAACCAATAGAAAATTAATAATAGGCCAAATGGTAAAATAGTAGTAATTGAAACTTATTTTGGGGGTGAAACTAGGTCAGGTGGTCAGTAGAAGGTATACAAGCAGTTGCTGTTATAAAATAGTGATGCCAATACAAATATCTAAGGTGACCAGAGTCTTAAGGTTAGGATGTTAGTGAAAAAAATACATCTATGAAAAGGATATAAAATTAATTTAATTGATGGGTATATTTATATTGATAAAACTATACTAATACATATAGATATGATAAATAAGAGTTAGATGCAGTTGAAAAGTGCTGTTAAGGATGCGGGGAGATTAAAAGAATATAAAAATGATATATATATATATATATATACATATATATACCTACATATATATACATACATACACGCACACATACACTCATATATATATATATATATATATATATATATATATACATACACACACAAACATATAACCATATATATATATATATATATATATACGCATATACATATGTACATATACATACACACACACACACACACAGACATATATATATATATATATATATATATATATATACACACACACACACACATATACACATATATATATATATATACATATATATATATATTATTACACTCACATACATACACACATACATACATACACACTTATATACACACACATCCACACTTACATATACATATAATTATTGGGGGGGATTAAATTTATTAGTGGGAAATAGTAATTATATATAGGTTTCAAGGAACATAGAAACATAACCTGAAGTTAAAGCATTATATATGTTTACTTAATGGTATCAGTTTTAGGAAATGATATTTGTAAGAAGGAAAGCCAAATTATGTAGTTCATCATTAGTAGAATATTAATTATAGGTTAACTAAAATAAAAATAGTTTATATATTAATTTCTAAGGTGTATAATAATTAGGTTTATAATATTTAAAGCAGAATTATGTAGTTCATCAGTAGTAGAATATTAATTATATCTTAACTAAATTAAAAATAGTTTATATATTAATTTCTAAGGTGTATAATAATTAGGTTTATAATATTTAAAGCAGAATTATGTAGTTCATCAGTAGTAGAATATTAATTATAGGTTAACTAAATTAAAAATAATTACTTATGTTTACTTAATGGTATCAGTTTTAGGAAATGATATTTGTAAGAAGGAAAGCCAAATTATGTAGTTCATCAGTAGTAGAATATTAATTATAGGTTAACTAAATTAAAAATAGTTTTTATTTTAATTTCTAAAGTGTATATTAATTAGGTTTATAGTATTTAAAGCAGAATTTTGTAATTCATCTGTAGTAGAATATTAATTATAGGTTAACTAAATTAAAATTAATTTATATATTAATTTCTAATTCAAAACCTGTTCCCAAACAGACCTATTGTATTGAATCTTTGTTCTCATCAATAAACAAGTATCATTATTTCTGAGCTTTCCAGCATAGTTACGTCCCTTTACGATCTGAGTTCAAATCCCGCTGAGGTTGACTTTGCCTTTCATCCTTACTGGGTCGATAAAATAAAGTACCAGTAATGTACTGGGTAATTGCTGGCCTTGTGCCTAAAGTAGAAACAATTATTTCTGAAGACAGCATATATATGTGAAGGTATGTATATTCCCTCTGATAGTTTGTATAAATATTGTACATAGATCTATAGAATATGCATACCAATTCTAACACATATATATCCTAGAAACGATCGTAAAATAATGAATTTTTTTTAATATAAGGAACTCTTTCTTTGTTTATTCATTATTTTTTTAATAATTTATATATATATATATATATATATATATATATTTATATATATATATATATATATATATTGGGGAGGGTCATATTGTTATAATATGAGACACTATATGTTATAATAAAACACATTCCCTGTTTGGTTTGGGTTGATTTTCGCTTCCGTATCTTTTATATCTCAATAATTAATTTAAATGGCAATCAATGTATATCATTGATTGACCAACGGTTAAAAATATACAGATATACATATGTATAAATATAGTCTATCAAAGTTCTTTCATCACACACTGTGACGTCATCATTGGTACTATTATGTTTCCTCCCGTTATATTGTATTGTCTACGATATTTGTATCTGATTTATTTATTTACTCTTGTCTCTGTCTCTGTTTGCGCATGCGTTTGTGTGTGTGTTTGGATGTGATTGTTGCTGTTAATCTATTCATATTTTCAGTTCAACTTTGGTTTTCTTAGTTCTATTTCATTTGCTTCTCTGATTTGCCTAGCTGTTGAGTCATTTCTATGTTTAGATATTATTTAATTTCTATTTTATCTATATTACCATCATGTAATTGCCTGGCGTGTTGATGTAGTACTGAACCGTTTTTTTTTTTGTCCTTTTAGACATTGATTGCAAGTAAAATTAATTATATGGATATAAAATATACAGAAGCGAAAACCAATCCAAACCAAACAGTGAGTGTGTTCTATTTTTATTTCTGGTAATATCATAACAAATTGATTCTCTCCAACAATAACAATATTTGTTTCAACATACGATTTCATATCAAAAACCTTGCAAAGCAAATGTATATATATATATATATATATATATATATATATATATATATATATATATATATATATATATATATATATAAGTATGTATACGTACATACATATATGTATACAGAGGTACAGTAGTATGTATATATATACATACTTTCACACGTATATATATATATATACGTATGGATTTACCGAACATTAATTATAATGCTCAGTTTGTTTGTAAACAAACATCCCGAATTAAGCCGTACAGTGTTTAGCAACCATAGTTGCCCTTTTGTTCAACACTGACAAAGGAACGATGTACTAGTTTCAAGCTTATTAGCTATCGTCAGCACCGTATACCTTCCTGCCAGATGATTAACCGTCTGAAAGTATATACTTTCCTTATGCATATTAACGGCTGAGCAGACTAATTTGCACATCGAGTGAGTTAATCGGCGGGCGCACCGAAAAGGATAAATGGAAAAAATGAAACGAAATTACATTTCTCACTCTTAGTGCGGCTGTTACTTAAATATAAGTATGTATACGTACATATATATATGTATACAGACGTACAGTAATATGTATATATATACATACATGCACACATGTATATATATATATGTAAAAGGTAAACAGAAATAACAACACAATCGGTACAGTATATGGAAGGGATATATTAGATTAACGCTTGATATAGCAGGAAGAGGGTCTTAACGTTTCGGATGATAGTCCTTCATCAGAAGAAAGAATGTGAAATAAGATAGATTGACGGGACGGGCGGGATGGAATTGGAAAAAGTATCTTTAGATAAAAATAACAGGTCCATTCATGTTGACATCTCTTGCAAACTGTGGTGCTGGAGTTTAGAAAAGTGGATGATGGCAGGCGTCTACCTGAAATGGAAAAAAAACGTTTCGTAAAAAGAGCTATGCTTGTGCACCTGCGTAAGCATGTGTGTGTGTGTGTGTGTGTGTGTGTGTGTGTGTGTGTGTGTGTGTGTGTGTGTGTGTGTGTGTGTGTGTGTGTGTGTGTGTGTGTTATTATACGTCCGTACGAAGCTAAGAAGAAATGTGTGTATATGTGAGTAAAAGAGTGTGTATGTATGTAAGTACGAAGCTATGAGCAAAAGTATGTTAATATAAGGGTGTGTATGTGTGTATACAGAGCAGTGAAGGGAAAAGTAGAGTGAGCATATATAGTCGGCCTGTATTAGTTGTAAGAGAAGCTGCTAATGATCAAGAGAAAGCAATAGGAATCTAGGGGTGTGATAATGGACGGGGTATTAGAGAAATTGGGGAGGTGGGTT
The DNA here is from genome assembly GCA_964016885.1 of Eledone cirrhosa. Classification (NCBI taxonomy): domain Eukaryota; kingdom Metazoa; phylum Mollusca; class Cephalopoda; order Octopoda; family Eledonidae; genus Eledone; species Eledone cirrhosa. Next base: position 19,426,402 of record OZ024744.1, on the reverse strand, counting down.
GAGTCCAAGAGGGAATTAGGACCCAAGGCGGTGAATCAGACTTTGTTCAGTCCTGGTGCGCGAGGCCTGTGATCCATGATGTAAAAGGACACGCAGGACTGAAACATGTAGGAAAGAATGACCAGGAGAACAGAAATGACGGGCGACAGGAGTATCCAAACCGTGTCGTATGTCTCTCAAATGTTCGGCAAAACGGTCCACCATACGGGGTCCCGTTTGTCCGATATTTAAAGACCCGCAATATATAAAGACTCCGGAGGGAATAGACAACGTGGATGGATATGCAGGTGAAGGAATGGCGGATATGGAAAGACCCGTTACGATCTGTAAGAGTAGTGATGGTGGAAATAAAGGGACAAGTGTTGCAGTGGGAACGGAAACAAGGTTGAGAGCTGGGTGGAGTCGTGGGAGAGGACGAAAAGGAACTGCGCACCAGGAGGTCGCCTTATTGTACGCACCCCTCGCACACCCACCATCTACATCCTCCCAAAAATACACAAACAAAATAATCCTATAGTTTCTGCGTGCAACTGCCCCACCGAGATAATTTCTGAATATTTAGACACCATCCTCGCCTCGTGGGACGACATTCTGCTCTCCCACATCCACGATACAAATCATGGCCTTAGACTTTTCAACTCTTTCTCCTTCCCTCCTGGTCCCTCCCGTTTTCTCTTTACCATGGACATCACTTCTCTCTATACCGTCATTCCTCATGATGACGGCCTCCGCGCTCTCCAGTTTTTTTTTAGATTTTAGGCCCTACCCCTGACCCAGCACTACCACTCTTCTCCGTCTGGCTGAGCTTTTTCTCACGCTTAATGGATTTTCTTTTTCGGGTGAATTTTACCAGCAGGGCTGGGGTAACGATGGGAACCAGAATGGGTCCAAACTATGCCAACTCGTTTGTTGGCTACGCCGAAGCCCAGATCTTCTCCCAGTACGCTAGACTGACTCCTGAGCTATACGGTCGTTATATTGACGACTGTATCGGCACCTCCTCTCTATCACGAGAACAGCTCGACTGCTTTATTTCTTTTGTCTAATATTTCCATCCTGCTCTCACTTTCACCGCCTCCGTCTCCGATTCTTCTCTCTCTTTTCTAGATATCTCTCTATCTATTAATCACTCTCACCACACCCTCTCTACTTCCATCTACATTAAACCAACAGACTTCCGATCTTATCTCGAGATCACCTCCTCCTATCCAACCCACACCAAACACTCCACACCCTATTCCCAATTCCTCCGTCTTCTTCGTCGACTCTGTAGCCAGGACGACGATTTCGAAACCCATTCCCTTCGCATGGTTTCCTGCTTCCTCGAGCGTGGATATCCCCCCACCTTGATCCAAGCTGCTCTCAACCACACCCATGAAACAGACCGCACCACAGACCTCTGAACACCTGTGTTCCTTTCCATCTTACCCACCATCCCATCACCCTACCACTCCGGCGACATATCATCCGTTCCTTCCGTATCCTCTCTTCTGACCCCGTCACTTCTCGCTCTTTTCCAAACCCACCCATTACTGCTTTTAAGCGCGCCCGAAACCTCCGCGACCTCCTAGTTCGTAGTTCTTTTTCGTCCTCTCACACGACTCCACCCGGTTCTCATCCTTGATCCCGTTCCCGCTGCAACACTTGTCCATTTAATTCCACCCTCACCACTCTTACAGGCCTTAACGGGTCTTTCCGTATCCGCCATTCCTTCACCTGCACATCCACCCACGTTGTCTATGCCCTCCGGTGTTCGCTTTTCGGGTCTTTTATATCGGACAAACGGGACGCCGTATGGCGCTTCTGATGAATCACTAGCATCCGAAACGTTAAGACCCTCTTCCTACTATATCAAGCGTTAACCTAATATATACCTTCCACATACTGTACCGATTGTGTTGTTATTTCTGTTTACCTTTTACATATATATATATAAATATATTAACAAATGGAAACTATATTTATAAAACAATGTTTATTTCATTATACATATTTCAAGGGCCACCAAGGCAGATTATGGTGCGCTTTCATCAGATAAAATATAATATAGATTAGTCTCCTGGAGACTCCAACCGTGAATGTTGCACTTTTTCAGGGTATGTCAATATTTATTTATAAAACTAATCTATATTATATTTTATCTGATGAAAGCGCACCATAATCTGCCTTGGTGGTCCTTGAAATATGTATAATGAAATAAATATTGTTTTATAAATATAGTTTCCATTTGTTAATATATTGTATATTTATTCCAATAATTTGTTGAGTGCTTTATATCAGTTATAAAAATATTTTGCTTGTTGTTTCCCAACAAATTAAATATAACCTCTACAAATATATATATGGCGGGTAAAATTATTGATATGCATGGATGAGCTCTCTCCAGCGGTCTCTGTCCCTCATTATCGCTGCCATGTCCTGCGTTCCCAGAGACCAGTGACTGTCCTTAGAGCATTAACACAATACATCCTCGGTCTCCGTCTTCTAGTGTGTCCGTGCGAGGCCTCCCACTGGAGCACTGAGTGCAGTGTCAACTCTGGATGTCGGTGAGCAGGTCTAGCTAACCTTATTCTCCTCTGTGTTACTTTCGAGGTGACTTTTGGGAGGCTCCCTTATAGCTCTGAGGTCTTCCTCCTCAGTATATACATATTAATGTTCAGAGCCATCTCCAGCATTATCGTATAGCACCCATCCATCATTCTGAGTGAGTTTCTTGGTCAGTGTCCAAGTCTCAAACCCGTACAGTAGCACAGACTCCACTCTATCAACGAAGAAATGGATTTTCAGGTCTTTACGAATGTCCGCCTGCCACACTGATCTCAAACTGGCACGCCGCCCAGGATTTGACTTCCTCTCCACTACATCATCCTCTGTGTTCCCAATCTTTGCTCCCAGATATAAGGAGTCCTCAACCAATTCTAGAAGCTTCCCGCCTATATTCATAATCTTCTCTGGTTTCTTAATATTCTCTACCAGATACTTCATCTTAATTTCATTCGTTCCCAGCCCCACACCCATCGGCACAGTCTCCACCTCCCGTATAAAATCCTCTGCCTCCACCACTGAGTTTGTTACTAAAACTATGTCGTCAGCAAATTCAGAATCTGATATCTTTTTCGCCTTAACTCTCCTGCTCTGAGCCGATGCTACAGTAAAGCCAGAGTCCTGCTGTTTCTCCAGCGCAAGGGGCATACAATAGTCCACTACGATGATAAAAAGGTAGGGAGCCTACATATCTCCCTGGAACATTCCAGCCAGTATCTCAAAGAATTCCGTCATCCCGTCAGCTGTAATGACTTGGGCTTTGGTGTTGCTGTAGAGCAGTGATATCAGTATCTTCTTGGGAATTCCATAAGCCTGTAAGATCTTCATCAGGCAGTCTCAGTCCACAGAATGAAAGGCTTTCGTAATGCCCATGAAAACCATGACAGCAGGAAGGCTTTTTGCTCTAGCTCCCTCTAATATCCTCCTCAGTATCAGGATGTGACTGGTGGTTGATCTTCCCTCTCTGAAACCGTTCGGGTTCTCCCTCGGCTTCTTCTCCATCTCGGGTTGGATCCTGTTAAGAATCATCCTGTCGAGTGTGTTTGCCACAAGTTACGTTAGTGAGATCCCCTTGTAGTTATTTGTGTTAGAGAGATCTCCCTTCTTTGGCACTGGGACGATGTTACTGATCCTTCATTGATTCGGAGCAACTCCCTCTCCAGTGCCTGGTTACATAACTCTAGTATGATATCATCAAAATCACACCCCTTCGTCACCTGATTCCACTCTATCTTCTCCATGAGCCACATATCTATAATATTATAAAGCTGAGTGTCGTGTGTATGTATTATGTATGTATCCTACACACCTCCCTATAGTTTCTTAGCTTTACTCTCTCCGTTGCTCTTCCCTCTCTCTATAATAGATCATTCCCCTCTCTATAATTTAACTGCTTTACTCTCTCTGTCGCTCTTCACTCTCAAATATTAAAAAGCTGAGCGTCGTCTCTCTCTCTCTCTCTCTCTCTCTCTATCCCCCCTCTTTCACCCTCTCTATAATTTAACTGTTTTACTCTCTGTCTCTCTTCACTCTCTATATGACAACACTCTTTTACTTTCCGTAGAGATGAGCGTCGTATGTAAATTCGGTCAACACGTATGTATCCTACACATCTACCTATAGTTTCTTAGCTTTACTCTCTCCGGCGCTCTTCCCTCTCTTCATGTTTGCTCCCGAGGGCCGAACAAAAAACATTGTGTAATCTGAGGGTCTAACAATGTAAGTTTTGTATTTTTGTAATGTGGAATTTTCATTACGGCTGTACATGGATTAACAGACCTTGCAACAGATTCACCATTTTATTAATCCTATGGGTCGCCATTGCATGGGCCAAAATCACACCGGAAGTCATTCGTAATACATAGATATGTATCGGATATCATGATGTGTCCGGATAAATTCAACAGTGAACGAACAACGGCCCTTTTTAGGGAAATCTTCTTGCAATTGTTACCACAATCTGTTCTTTAACGGCTTTCTGCAGACTTGAAATGTTTAATAAAGGCTACAGCCAGTACACAGTTGTGAGACCGAGTTGTCGGTTTTTCTGTGCCTCTGCGCACGTACACCCACTGAGTAGTACATAGACACGCTGCTTATACACTCACAGGCATGCTCCAAGCACATGTGATGGAAACAGTTGCCCTTTGCTACGAAGTCGGAAGGACAATGTGACATGGGAGGTTGTGTGGCATCTTTTCAGTGGAGTGGTGGGGGCACGTATACCTAGCCGAGCGCCAGCCGGGCGGACCAGATAGTATATATATATATATATATATATATATATAATTGGAATTTAGCTTCGACATAGCTGCATATATATATATATATATATGTATGTGAATTTTTTATATCTAAAGATATACGGTATGTTCAATAAATAAGCATTTTGAAAGCTATAACTACGAATAGAAGGCTGGCGGTCAGTGCCGTCTACCGGAATCGTGCAGAAGCAAGGGGGATAATTGTGTATCCATTTCGAACAACGTTTCCCTCTGCCTACTGCTGGACTTTGAAATAGGCGAAAATATATAGTTTTCCGTCTGTGAAAATGGGCTGATGAGCTTCATTTGTATACGAAGCTGTAATCTATTAACATTAATAACATAATTATTTACCAATAGCATAGCCGAACATCACCATTAGGAAAATGTAGGAGATGTCCAGACATGTGGTAAATAATTATATTATTTATGTTGTTTAATGGATTCTGAAGAAATCAATACAGAGGGGAAAACGGAATTGCTTACTTTATTGATAGAACGTTCGTAAATCAATTAAATAATTCAAGGTAATTCAATCCTGATTATTCTTATTTATATTACAGATACTCTGTGATATAAAACTATTGTGATTGGAAATTTACAAATTGGATTAAATTCTAAACTGTATTTTACTTATCTTGGTGTGGATTATATAATCATATTTGAGCTTTGAATTACTCTTTGTATTATCAAATCGTCAAAACTATTTTATATATAGAGATAGATAGTGCTATCAAGCTAGATATGATCTGGGCCAACACTAGCTGAAACCTATCAGAGTTATCGAAGTTATATATACATGGACACACTAGAAGAGGAAGACCAAGGTTAACATATGTTGATGCCCTAAGGACAGACACTGGTCTGTTGGAGATGCAGGATATGGCAAAGATAATGAGGGACAGAGACCGCTGGAGAGAACTCGTCCATGGATCTCGGGAATTTTACCCGCCTTAGATATATATATATATATATATATATATATATATATATATATATATATATATATATATATATATATATATATGAATAAAGTTAGTCCTTCATCAGTGATCTTCCAACCATCATTGGTATTTCATCGCTTTAAAGCGATGAAACACCAATGATGGTTGGAAGATCACAGATGAAGGACTAACTTTATTCATATGTAACCCATTTACAACCACGCAGCACGTTTATTCTCATATATATATATATATATATATATATATATATATATATATATATATATATATATATATATATATATATATATATATATATATATATATATATATATATATATGTGAGAGACGTAAAATAAGAAAATTATAAAATTAACTTACTTACTAAATAAAAAATCACTTCCAATATATATATATTAGGATGGCCCTTATTTTTCAACTTTCTAAAGGTTTAACTCCCATCACCCTATCGTGTTCCAATTAAAAAAAAAAAAACAGTTTCTGCAAAATTTTAGCTCAAGCAGACAACTGCAAGGCGACGCTCATCGACCGTGAAATTCTGAAGTTTTCGCCCGGAAAGTCATTCTTTCAGATAAAACATTTTTTATCTCTTATATCATTTTGTTTTAAATTAAAAACTTGTTCAGACTTATTCTTGGTATTAGAATTATAAGTGACAATGAATATAATGGGGAAGGCAACTTGCAAAGCTGGGGACATAGCGCAGGTATAGAGCAAACACTTATTTTTTGCCGTCATCCAGTCGGCTGCCAGCCGTGAGCAAGTGAGGTTGTGAGTTGCGTTCGCCCGTTGAAAGAATTGTACTGCACCTAATGGTAGTGTAGAGAAATAAAATAGTAAGAAATATACGTTAGTGATAAACAGCAAACTATTATGACTTGTCTGCGTTTGTAAATATCAGTTAATTTATTTGTAACTAGTTGCTCGGGTATTAAATAACAGTTATGTATACCATTTATGTCAATACTTCAGTGCTGCTTCGAAAACTATACTTTTACAAAATCATCAGCTTTTTTCAAAAAGGGGTTCCTGCGCCCAGGAGTCCCCTACTCAATATGTGCCAATTCTGAGAGTTCACATTCATCTGTAGAACAAACGTAGCCCATGTGTCAAGTTTTGTAAAAATCGGTTGCTAACTCCAGAAGTTATGACTTTTTTTTGCATTGCACTGCAGTGCTTCAGTCGACTCCAAGGAAGTGGTTAAAGGGGGCTATCTGTCGGGAGGCCCTATAATCAATATCTGGAAAAATGAAAGTGCCCATGACCATCGGGAGTACATAAGTAACCTATGTCTTAAATTTGGTGAAAATACTGTAGAAATTCATAAGGTTTACACACACGCGCGCGCGCGCATGTGTGTGTGTGTTTGTGTGTGTATGTATGTGTGTGTGCGTATGTATATATATGTGTATGTCCGTCGGCGCATACGTATGTACTGGCATAAATCTTCACTATTTACTTTTACTATTTTAAGGCAAAGTTAAAATACCGTCGAGGTTAACTTTGCCTTTCTTCCTTACGGGGTCGATAAAATAAAGAACCAGTAATGTACTGTGTAATTGTTGGCCTTGTACCAAAAGTAGAAACAAATAATTTAATAACCTCTGTCATTTTCGTTTTCAATTTTATTTACATCATTCTTAAACTCCGGGGCTGGATATCATTCGGTTATTTTAAATAGAATATTAGTCTAACGACTCTATTTACACCATAAACTTGGTCTTGTCTTTGCATGAAATTGTTCTTCTCGGTCCACATAACGACGTATTATCCTCGCTTTTTTCCGTTCATTACCAGGGAACGTCTTCACGAACCAAAATATCGTCTTCCTGTTTTCCTTCGGTTGAAACGATTTTCGAAATATTTAATACTGCGTTCACAGATTAAATTTTTTAGTTTCAGAAGATCCCGCTAATGTTGAAAGCAGCGATTCTTTGCTTAAACTTTTTTTTTCTCAACCCCTCTCCCTTTTATATCATACCCTCTCTCTCTCTCACTCACTCATACCCCCTATCTCTCTGTTCCTCTATAGAGTGGAGAACAATAAAGAACGCGCAGATCTCTCTCTCTTTATATATATATATATGTGTTTGTGTGTGTGTGTGTGAGTGTGAACCAGCGTTCGTCGCCATTCTCTCTCTCTCTCTCTCTATCTATCTATCTATCTATCTATATCTAGCTGTCGTCTGTTCTACAGTGTGGATGTCATTCACTTCGCACAGAAGTTTTGTTCAAATTTATTGAGGAAATTTTGTGAGTTCAAACTTAATTTTGATACAATTGTGTAGCTTGACCCTCCGTCTGAACTGTCAGGCGGTGGGTCAGCTCATCTTTACCCCTCCTAGAGGTGAAAAACCTGTTTTAAAAAATTTTGTGTAAAAAATTTCAATCGTCTAACAGAAATGTTAAACGCAGCGAACGAAAATAGTGGTGGGGGGACAGCGGTAAGAGTTGTAAGCTCGCACGCTTTAGTCCTCCCTTCCTTCCCAACTAACGTCATAGAGAAGGAAGGAAAAATTAAAATAAAAACAGACGAATCTGCGGAGAAAAAATTAAATGACGAAAACACAAATCTGGACTTGGATTCCAACAACGAAAAAAAAAATTTGAAAAATTGCATGACAATACTAATAACACAAACAAAGACACAACAAACACAAAAATAACAGTTGAAAATAACACCATATCAGAAAACAAAGCAGACGACAAGATTTCATTTGCACAGAAAACAAAAAAATCTTTGACTTATATAGCGGAAAACATTTCAGATGTGGTACGAAGGATCACGGACGCCAAACAATACATAAGTGAAGGAGAGAATGGTATTTTATCCGTAAAAATGCCTCAAGAATTCACGAAAGACATTGAAAGCCGAACGGTCAAGTTTCGGACCATCAACAACAGTACAAAAAAACCTGAACAGCCTTCTCAAGCAGATATCAAAACATTACTCACAGAAGTACTTAATGAAACCACTTTCATAAGAAAAGACAGACTGTATAGAAGCCTAGCAATTATCATGAAGAACGAATCGGCGGCAAAAAAATGTGCTTTGTCACCGATTCGTTCGAAAATTTCACCTTTTATCCATCTTATATGGGGAAAAGAACTCAACGCATATGGCTGGATGCAATGATGCCAGATGTGGACTACTGCTGGCTCATAGCTGGCTTCATCGATCCAGTGAATGACAACGTGATTTCCATTGGGAAAACCACAGGCAATGCGTTCAGTGGAACAGGTATAGAGCTGGTAGTACAAATGAAGCCTGAACGCATCGCCCAAATACCCGACAGAATCCTATTAGAGGACCACGGGTATATAAACATTAGCGTGGAGGGGAGAAGGCCGTCCTGCCATATCTGTGCAGGAAGAGGGCACCTGAAGGCCGCTTGTCCCCAACTCAACAAAAAGAAAACCCTGCTACCAACACCAGCTCCACCACCACCACCACAACAGATAAACAAACAAAAAAACTCACTCCCACCCAACCCGCCCCTCAGTAAAACCACAACACCACCACAACACAAACAGTCACAACACATTACCCCAAAACAAAATACAGGCCCACCCAACCTCTCACTCAATAAAACAACACAACCACCGCAGACACAACACACAACACAGTCTAACATAGTGACATCCATCTCCCCCACAAAGAAAACCAACACGGAAACATTACCAGCAAACATACATCTTCCCGCCAACACTGAAGATAACCCAACGAATTCGGAGGAAGAAACGGAGTCCTTCAGACAGATTAAAAGGAAAAAAAGAAAACATGTGCAAAACACACAAGGACAAACAACCCCCACCCAAATCTCAACACAATCCAACAAAACAGAAAACACCCCTCCAGCAACAAACAAAACCAAACCTGCCCCTCCCCTCTTCGAAACACTCACACCATCGGAAAAAAAGACATTACACTATACTTACATCAACAGAAACAATAATAAATTAAATGAGCTCATATACAATAATCCTTCGGTACAGACCGAAGGTGTAAACTTTGTTTCGTCAGAAAACTACCCACATTTAAAACTAATAAAGATCCCAATGAACCTCTACCAAAAACTAAAAAAGGATTTTAAGGAGGACGTAGGAGCACCCTCTGTCAAACCCATAAACCGCGTCCTACTAAAAAGCTTTCCCGCTCCCCTTCCCCTCCCCAACACAACTCCAAACACTCCAACCCCACCACACACTGACGACCCCACACCACCACAAGACACCCCTTCACCCAACACCCCCGACCCCATGGAAGTCGTGCAACCCGAACCCCGGGAAGCGGAAAGGTAGGTCTCTACACTCTCCTTTGGCTCTGCCGCCCACATGGATGTGTTAAGAGTAGGATGTTTGAATGCACGTGGCCTGGGCTCAACTTGGAAGCAAGCAAAGCTTCTAAATGACCTCAGGTCATGTAGTATAAATGTAATGGTTATCTGTGAGACTCGAATCAGCGTCGTGCGGCAGCTGGCCCCCACCTTCGATGACTTTGAGGTGCATGCATCTCTCTGTCAACCTGGAGGTGGGGGTGGGGTTGTCGTACTGCTGCAAAAACACCTGGGTCTTGCCGTACAGGTTGTGCACTCGGACCCGGAGGGTCGTTTGTTGGTGCTAGACGTTGGCAGTAGTGAAAGTGCGGCCTTGAGACTGGTCGCCGTCTACTCCCCTTTCGGAGCTGAACGGCCCGACTTCTTCCAGCGTTTGGAGACTTTTCTGGGAACGTCGCGTTCCCTGCTTCTAGCGGGGGATTGGAATGACATCCTGGATGCACGTTGGGACTATGCAGGAGCATGTCCTAATAGAGGGGGGTGTAACAGCCTCAAGGGGTTACTCGACCGTTTTAACTTGGTCGATAGATATCGATTAGATTTTCCAACTGTGCCTACCTGGACTTGGAGAAACCACAGTGGTCAATCTAGATCGTACTTAGATAGATTCTTAGTTAGAAGTAAGGATAGGGACATATTAAGCTGTCCAGAAATGCGCACGGTTGGCTACACGGATCACAAATTAGTGACCTGCGTGGTCAATCTCGAGAAAACACATAGACAGGGTCCCGGTTACTGGAAACTTAATTTGTCTTTACCGGCAAAAGAGACTTACAGAAACCGGATTAGCAGATTAGTTAAGGAGAGGTTGACGGGTGCAATCGTCAACAACCGATGGTGGGCATCTCTCAAAAGAGAAATTAGAACAGAATCAATAAGTTATAGCAAGATGTTAGCTGCCGATAGGAATAGAAACGAGAAAGAATTAACAGGTAAATTAGAAGAGGCAATCAAGAGCGAAGATGTGGCCAGAGTGCTGGCATCGAGGACGGCCTTGAACCAGTTTTTCGATGCAAAGCACGAAGGCTGCGTCATTCGAAGTAAAATACGTGCTCTAGGTAATGAGGGGGCCAAAGCCGTTGGATGGGCCCGCGTGACAGAAGCTAAGAGTGGAAATCGATCCACCATCCGGTCGTTGCAAGACGAAGATGGACGGGTGATCCGGAAGCCTAAGCAGATGTGCGAGGCCTTTCAAAGGCACTTTGCCCGATTGTTCGGGGGAGGCGAGGGTCCGGGCGGGGGCGTGGATTTCGGTCCATACCTCGACGGCCTGCCGCGTCTCTCGAATGAAGAGGCAGAGTCCTGCGAGGGACCAATCTCGGCTGATGAGATCGGAGATGCGCTGAGCCAATGCAGCAGACGCAAATCTCCAGGTCTCGATGGTATACCTTACGAACTTTATTTAGCAATGCCGGTCTTCTTCTCCGAACTCCTCGAAGCGGTCTACTGCAATTGGCAGCAGAACGGGAGAATTCCTTGTTCTGTAGCCAAGGGCGTAGTCACGCTGGTGAGGAAGGACGAGAACAAGGGGGATAATATAAATAATTTTCGGCCCATAACCCTGCTAAACACAGAGTTAAAGATTTTGGCCAAGGTGTTAGCAAAGAGGTTGGCGCTTGTCGTGGGTGGCCTGGTGGGAGATGCGCAGACATGTGCTATCCCATCCAGGTCCATTCACGATAACCTCCACCTCATGCGATACATCATAGAGAGGGTTGGCAACAAACCCGGCTTCGGTGGGGCCCTGATCAACTTAGATCAGTCTAAGGCCTTCGATAGGGTCGACCATGGTTACCTGGATGCGGTGCTAGCGGCGGCTGGGTTCGGTCCTGTTTTCAGAGGCTGGATCACTGCCCTACATAGCAACCACATCTGTTCTAGGATCAAGGTGAACGGCTACCTTTCGAAGCCGTTCGAAATCACACGATCCATTCGACAGGGGTGCCCTCTCTCCTCCCTTCTGTACGTATTGACTCTCGAGCCTTTACTGAGGAAGTTGGAGTTGTTGCAGGGTATCTCCCTGGAACCAGGATTGAGCAAAGCGGTGTCGGCCTACGCCGATGACGTAACAGTAATGGTATCAACCGCCTCGGAGATCGAGGCGATCGGTACCTTACTGGAGGAGTACGAAAAGTTGTCAGGAGCGAAACTGAACCGGGAAAAATCCATCGGGCTGCAACTCGGAACGTGGAGAGGCAGACCGATGCCTCCTGACGGTGTCGTCGGACACTGGACGGAGGGCCCGGTAAAGTTGCTTGGCGTCTGGTTTGGACCGGACCTCCAGGTGGAAAAGAACTGGAACGAGGTTACGAACAAGGTGTTTGCACTAACCCAGAAATGGGCCAAGTGTAAGCTGTCCCTAAAAGGCCGGGCGGAGGTGGCGAACATTTACATAGCGTCCGTCACTTACTACCGCCTGACTGTCGTGCCTTGCCCTAAGGAAACACTCACCACCATGGAACGCATGCTCTTCCAATTTCTTTGGAAGAAGCGTCCTCCTATGGTGAGAAGATCCATCTGCTGCCAACAACCTTCGAAAGGAGGGCTGGGGATGCCGTGGTTGATGATGCGTAGGCACGCATTAAGGCTACGGCACCTACAGGTATTCCTCACTGGTCAACCGGTGTGGGCTCCGTTCGTGAAACGAGCCTTTCCGAGACTCGTCTCGCTCACCGAGCTACAGTCCTGGGTCAAGCAAAGATCCGGAAAACTGGGAGACTGGCACACTGAGTGTGCTCAGGCGCTCAGGGCTCTCTGGCAAGCGGGCCGGGCCATCGGTGGAGAATCCACCTCAGCATTCTATAGAGGGCTGGTGGCTAGCAGGGGCGATGACACCCTTGGAGAGTCGCTGGACATGGAAGAAGACGAACTGGCCAGCCTGTTCGGTAGGACTTTCGGCCCAGGACCAATGGACAACTTCCAGAAGTCACTGGCCTGGCAGTGCTACCGGGGGGCTCTACCCGTTCGAGAGAGGCTCTACAGACACGGGCGCCCGGGCAGGGATCCCTCAAAAAAGATTTGCCCTAGATGCGTGCGTCACGAAGAAACCGTTGCGCACGCATTGGTGCAATGTCCGGGCGTGGCTGATCTGTGGGGCTACGCCGAACAACTGCTGTCGCGGGTGGCGCCGATTAAATTGACCGCCGAGTCCGTGATGACAATCAAACCGCCTCCCCTCTTCACAAAGGAAGCAAAGGCGGTTTTTCTGTGCGTAATAGCCATGTTGAAAGAGGTTGTTTGGTGGACACGATTGAAAGGTCTGAGGTCAGGCAACTTCCTCTCTGGCCATAGTCTGGTCTACTTCTTCCGATATCACTTCGGAAGAAGGATAAGAATGGAGAGAGAGGTGTTTGGCCACAGGCAGTTTTATGAAAGGTGGGTGATAGTGGCGAGAATGGCTCGTGTAAATGGGCCTTCTCTGTATACCATCCTGTAGGTAAAGAAGTAAAGGAGAAGGGAGCACCTTCTCCATGTGCTCCCCGGGCAAAGGATTGCACACTTTTTCGGGGGTGTGTGCAACCCCCATCACGTCCCCTCCCTTTTGAGGTTATTTTCGATTATTTTCATGTTACACCCTTTTTACTCGATTATATGTAAACTCCCCCTTTGTATTTGTCCCTTCTTTTTATGCCTTTATGGTAAATAAAGAAATCTATCTCTCTATCTATCTATCTATCTATCCATCTCATGCGATACATCATAGAGAGGGTAGGGTGTAAACCCGGCTTCGGTGGGGCCCTGATCAACTTGGATCAGTCTAAGGCTTTCGATAGGGTTGACCATCGTTACCTGGATGCGGTGCTCGAGGCGGCAGGCTTCGGACCCGTGTTCAGGGGCTGGATTGCTGCAATGCACAACAGCAACATCTGCTCAAGGGTCAAGGTGAACGGTTACCTCTCGGAGCCGTTCCATATTACGCGATCCATTCGACAGGGATGCCCTCTCTCCTCCCTTCTGTACGTACTGACTCTCGAGCCACTACTGCGGAAGCTGGAGCTATTGCAGGGCATCCCTCTGGAACCGGGACTGCGGAAAGCGGCGTCGGCCTACGCCGACGACGTGACAGTAATGGTGTCGAGCGCCTCGCAAATCGAGAAAGTCGGCACCTTACTAAAGGAATACGAAAGTCTCACAGGAGCGAAGCTGAACCGGGACAAGTCCATCGGTTTGCAACTCGGATCGTGGAGAGGCAGACCGATGCCTTCCGATGGCGTCGTCGGACGCTGGACGGAAGGACCGGTAAAGCTGCTCGGGGTCTGGTTTGGTCCGGACCTCCAGGTGGAGAAGAACTGGAACGAAGTGACGGCCAAGGTGTTTGCACTCACCCAGAAGTGGGCCGAGTGCAAACTATCCTTGAAAGGTCGAGCGGAGGTGGCGAACACTTTTATAGCGTCCGCCATCTACTACCGCTTGACCGTCGTGCCTTGTCCAGCCAAAACGCTCGCCAAAATGGAGCGCGCCCTCTTCCGATTCCTTTGGAAGAGGCGGGCTCCTTTGGTAAGAAGATCCATCTGCTGCCAACACCCTTCTAACGGAGGGCTGGGGATGCCGTGGTTGACGATGCGCAAACACGCGCTCAGGCTGCGGCATCTCTACGTATTCCTCACCGGACAACCGGTGTGGGCCCCGTTCGTGAGGCGAGCCTTCCCACGACTCGTCTCACTGACCGAGCTGCAGTCCTGGGTCAAGCAGAGACCGAGGAAAATGGGCGACTGGCACATCGAATGTGCTCAGGCGCTCACAGCCCTCTGGCAGGCGGACCCGGCGATCAGTGGAGACTCCACTTCGTCATTCTATAGAGGGTTGGTCCGCAGCAAGTGCGACGACGCGCTCGGTGAAACTCTGGGCGTGGAGGAAGATGAACTGGCCAGTCTGTTCGGTAGGACCTTCCGCCCGGGACCGATGGACAACTTCCAAAAGTCCCTGGCCTGGCAGTGCTACCGAGGAGCTCTACCAGTTCGAGACAAGCTCTACAGACATGGGCGCCCGGGCAGGGACCCTGCAAAAAAGATCTGTCCGAGGTGCGTGCGAGACGAAGAAACCGTCGCGCACGCATTCATACACTGCCCGGGCGTCACTGACCTGTGGGGATATGTAGAACGACTATTGTCGCGGGTGGGACCAATCCAGTTGACCACCGAGTCCATTGTCATGATCAAACCGCCACCCTCCTTCAAAAACGAAGGAGAGGCGGTTTTCCTTTGTGTGATAGCTATGGCGAAAGAGGTTGTACGGTGGACAAGGTTGAAAGGGCTGAGGTCAGACACCTTTCTCTCCGGCCAACAACTGATTCTTTTTTTCAAATACCACTTTGGAAGAAGAATCAGGATGGAGAGAGAGGTGCTGTACCCCAGCAAGTTTTATGAAAGGTGGGTGAAAGTGGCGAGAATGGCCCGAGTGAATGGGCCTTCTCTCTATATCAGCCTGTAGATTGAGGAAAAGGAGGAGGAGAGGAAAGGAGTACAAGCTCTTCGTACTCCTGGAGATGAGGGTTGCACATTTTTTTCGGGGGTATGTGTTACCCATATAAACTGTCTCCCTCTATTGGGGAAAATCGACTAACTTTTAAATTCCATCTGTGATAACATTTTACACGTTTTTATTGTATGTAAACTTCCCCCTTTGTATTTGTCCCCTTCTTTTGTGCCCCTGTGGCTAATAAAGAAATATATCTATCTATCTATCCATCTGATTATCTTGTACCTCTCTCTGTATAATGACCTATCTCACTCTCTCTCTCTACATCTCCCTTTCTCTCTTTAGATGTATATGTATATGTGTGTGTGGGGGATATATATATAGAGAGACAGCTGCAACATCTATGTAGTTTCATAGTTTGTTGAGGGTAGTAGTGAGAGTGAATAAGCGTGTAAGAGAGAGGGTTCAGCATGTATTTAGTTTTATCGATTGTTTTCATAGAAGCAGGACAGTTTGACAAAGTTTATTACGCGTTGACCATCATTGGTAAATTTGGAGCACATTGGAAAGAAATCACCGAAATCGGTAGATAAATGTGGAAATGCATAAAAATCATACACACACACAGACAGGCATCTTCCGTTTTATATATGGAGAGATAACTTGTAAGCACTCGTTCATTTTGTTGTGGGGTATTATGATATAGATCTTCCCCTGTTATGTTGGTAGCCCTGACAAAGTTGTAATACCATGTTTATAAGCTCTCCGTTTTTTTAATGTTATATACTTTGTATACTTATTTTGTGGCCAGATATGATGCCTTTGATGGTTAATTCTTCCTTTTTTCTTTCAGAACTGTTTGTGCAGGTGCGAAGGAACTTCTGTGACGTGTTCTTCCTAGACTGTGAAATGGCATCATCTTCTTCTGGTAGTTCATCACACAAGTTAAGAAAAAATTTTCATGTGACTCTTGTTGACTTCATTTCCAATCAAATAATGGGAGCCAAACTACTCTCGAATTGTCAAGAGTTGTAAATCTTACAACAAAGGAAAGTGCAGCATCAGTGATTCAAGAAGTTTCTATTTTGGGGGGCAAAAAGCACGAATTCCTACCAGAAGAACTGACCCCTGCGTTCATAAGGTACTCAAACGCTATGACGAATGGAAAGGTTTACAGAAAAACTTGACTAGAACTGTAGGCAAGGAAAAATAAGAGAACTTTTTGTGGAAATAATGGACGATTTATTTGAGATAGCTCATTCAGATGCTTTGGGACAGATGAAAATTGAAGAGGAGAAGAATTTCTTAATGCTTCAGCACCAAATAGAACGACCGGGTTCCATGGTTGGTGTAGATCAAAAACTAAAACACAAGAGAGTAAGAACACTGAAGTACACTTCAATGGAAACTGTCAGGAAAAAAGGTCGAATGAAGAAATGGAACAAGATTTTGCTACTCATCAGTTTGCTACATCAGAAACTGATGATTCAACATCAAGCAGCCAAAGCAGTGGTGGTGGTGATGACAGTGAATATTCCTCTGTCATCGTTCAGCAAATATCAGCAACAGCAACAACAGTTTCAGCAACTCGAGGAACATTGCAGTTTTTTACTTCCCGTCTCTCTAAACTTTTTGATAGGTGCAAAATCTGACAGAAATGGGGTTTACATATTAATTGTTTCTACTTTAGGCACAAGGCCAGCAATTACCCAGTGCATTACTGGTACTTTATTTTATCGACCCCGTAAGGATGAAAGGCAAAGTCAACCTCGGCGGGATTTGAACTTAGATCGTAAAGGGACGTAACTATGCTGGAAAGCATGGCGTCCGACCCTCTACCGATACTGCCAATTCACCGCCCTTGTTTACATATTAATGGCTGCTGCAAAGGCTTTCCGGCGTGATACTGAAAACCTGGTAATAAATCGCACTTCTTTTCAACGCCTTAGAAAAAATTTAGAGAAGCGAGACACACAGAAATACAACACAAAATTTAACCTAAATAACGGTCAAGAATTAGTGTTGCACTGTGATGGAAAGCTGCTCCCAGCACTGACAGGTGTTGAAAAGGTTGATAAACTAGCAATAATACTAACTTCTCAAGGCAAGAAGCAATTGTTGGGAGTTCCTGAAATTCCAACATCTTCAGGAGATCAACAAGCCATGGCTGTTTACCAAGCAGTGGAGTGGTGTATAACCGACAAAATTCAGGCACATTGCTGTGATACGGCAGCAAGCAACACAAATCGAGTAAATGGTGCCTATAAAAATCTACAAAAATTGTTCAATCGTGACATGTACTTCCCTTGCCGTCATAACATTTTTGAGTTAGTTCTGAGGAGCTCTTTCGACTGGCTGATGGGTGCAACTTCTGGTCCAGACATGGCGTTTTTCAAAAGATTTAGAGAAACTTCAACGAAACTCAACAAGAAGGTTTATATAACTGGTAGCAATGAAGTTCCTGATGATGTCCTCTCTACCTTTCTTGGATTTCTTGAATACCACCCACCTCTCTACGTAGAAACAACAGCGAGATGATTACCGAGATTTTGTATCAGCACCGATTTCCTCGACAAAAACCGTTCAACATGGAAGGATGATCCTGGTTACAAAAGTGGACTTGAAAAACTTGAGAAGACAGTTGTTGTGAATGATGTTGCAGAAAGAGGTGTCAAACTCATTCAGGATTACAATAACATTTTCAGAAAAGATGAAACTGAGAAATAATTTGTTTTACAGATCGTTACCGAAAACCGTAAAACTGCCACTAAATCCTCTCTTATGCAAAAATAATTGTTTCTACTTTTGGCACAAGGCCAGCCATTATCTCAGTACATTACAGGTACTTTATTTTATCAACCCGTAAGGATGAAAGGCAAAGTTAACCTTGGAGGGATTTGAACTCAGACCGTAAAGGGACGTAACTATGCTGGAAAGCATGGCGTCCGACCCTTATGCAAAAATGTTCAATATTCAGTGTTCACATTATGTTCTTGATTCTATAGAAATTATTGTAAATAAAAATGCGTCTCTCTTATAGGAGTTGTGTGATTTACTAAGAAAACCTAATATTTCTTAAGTTTTTCATGTTATTTCAGGAATTTTTCAAATTAACTATTGGTAAAATTGATTCAGAACGTTTTTAAACATTTGCTGGGGTTGCCTGGATGAGTCCACATACAAGAAAAAAGAAATTGGTCGAGATAGGGAACAGTATACCGCTTTTGATCAGAATTAATCGTTGCGTATACTACTTACAGCTTTAAGGCGCTTGAGGGTCGCCTAACAATGTGTGTGTGTGTTTGCGCTCATGTGTGCGTATATGTGTGTGTGTATTGTTATATTTGGAGATAATTATGTTGCCAATATTGCCAATAGAAAGAAACACACACACCATATAATTTTCATTTTATGCTTATTGTTCGTTATTCATTTGTTTGTCAAAGTTCTTTCGTCACACATTCTGTGACTTCCTCAATTATTATCTGTTTATTACTGGTCTTATATTTCTATTATATCTTGATTTGTTTTTTGTTTCGTAATGCGTTTTTTTTTTAATTTCATGTCTGCGCATGCGTTTGCGCCTGTGCCTGTGTGTGTGTGTTTTGTTTTTATCCTGTCTACGGGTGTTTTATTTATCGGTCTTGGCTTTTTTACTCTAGGCTCTCTTGGTGTTTTTGTCTTATTTTTCTCTATTCTGTCTTCAGTCGTTAAAGTATATCATATGAAATACCAATATACCCAACTAAGGTGTATATTGTATATACATATATATATATATACATGGTGGCTGCCAACTCGTTTTCGAGTACGGCCACTACTTTATATCCATGTAGGAAAACTCCTACCGATGCGCTGAACGAGTGTGACTTTTTAGTCCAGACAGCAACTTGAAAACTCTGGTACAAACACTACACTTGTGACAAATATTGACAGTGCTGGGCCCATGATACCATGTGATGACAAGTGCAGAGAGATCTCCAGATATAAAAAAATGCCTGTGCCGTGAAGCTTTTATAGTGAGCAAAGGCACTTCACAAAGCCAGTCCCACTCTCTTAACCAAGATGATATTTACCACAAAGAAGAACAAGTCAACATCATTGGATACCATCAGAGTTGCAGGTGTTATATCAGAGTTTTCCTTCTCCTAGAATTCTGCCTTGACAAAGGCTAAGGGGTCATCTCTCCCGGTGATTTTGGATGGCCATTGACTCTTAAGAGCTCCTTTGCCCTTTGACAGGTTTTGTTTTTAGTCCTGCAGGATGTCCAAAGTCACCCTCCTCACCAAGAAACCTTGGTGGGGTTGCCAGTTTAGTCGTCAACGACCCGACCATGAGACAGGTTGTACTGGGATACATGTTACCAGTAGCACCAACTGGTGACCTGACATAAATACATATATATGTGTGTGTATATATATATACATATATATATATATATATATATATATATATATATATATATATATATATATATATATATATATATATATAACATACATATATATATATACATATATATATACATATATATATATATATATATATACACACATATATATATATATATAACATACATATATATATATATATACATATATATATATATACACACACACACACACACACACACACACATATATATATATATATATATATATATATATATATATATATATATATATATATATATATATATATATATATATATATATGTGTGTGTGTGTGTGTGTGTGTGTGTATTGTATAGAGCTATTTAATTACATAATAAACAACACAATATAATTATTCCATGAAATAGTTATCATAACTTTTTCATTTGATGAACGAGCCGGACGTTTCTGTAAGGATCATCTAGTTTCTTGAAACCTTAGGTTATGGAATAATTATATTGTGTTGTTTATTATGTAATTAATTAAATATATATATATATATATATATATATATATATTGTATTTAACTTTGATGACTTTGATAGGTTTTAGCCAGTATTGGCCAAGGCCATCTCTAACTTAATAGCACCACCTGGCGAAGTTTTTCAAATCAGAATTTGGACACCATGGCCCACTCAAGTAGACAGTTGTTTACAAAGACATATCTGGGTTTAGGAGGTTTATCTGGGATTTTTTGAAGTAATTTGTCCAAAGACTTCTTGAACTTGATGGGGTCTGTTTCTGTTTTGATGTGTTTTGTTGTAATGTTAAAGAGAGCGGGGCCAATCGAGGTGAAATAATTGAGCCGTATTGTTGTTATGAGATGCGAGTGAGATTTTTGTCGTGGGCGGATAGCACGGGTCCAAAGCCTTGGGTGTACATTAAAGGGGATGCCAACACCATTTGGGCAAACTGATGGAATATTTTCCACATCATGCTGATAATGTAGCGCTCGCGGCGGCTTTGGAGAGAATAAAGTTTGAGCTTTATAATCGACTCCAATAGTCAAGGTCTGCCATGCCATCTATCATTTTTGTAATTGACCTTTGAGGAGCTTCAACTTTCATGATACTTTGTTTCGTGTTGGGAGACCACGGTGGACAACAGTATTCAAGGTGGGATCTGGAAAAAGTGGAGAAGAGAAGGATAATAGTGTTGATATCTCTTGACTGGAAGGTTCTGAGAATCCAGGAACACATTCTGGGGGCCATATCAACCTTGCTGTTTATATAAGTGACCCAGCTCATGTTGCTGTCCACAATTACTCCCAGGTCTCTGATGTTGTTGGATGTCACGACAGTTTCACCTGAAGGAAGGGAGTATGGGAGTTTTCCAAACTGGATTAACTCAAATTTATCCTCGTTCAGCAACGTATTGTTCTTTTCCGCCCATTGGATAACAGCCAGTAGGTCTGACTGAAGGCATGTCAGGTCACACTCTCATTGAAGACCTTCTGTAGCTTGGAATCATCTGCAAAGATTCTTATGTTGCTGTGCTTGATAATGTCAGTAATGTTATTTATGTAGATGATGAAAAGAAGTGGACCCAAAACTGCCTTGTGGGATGCTACTGCTGACTTTGGTTGGGCTTGATTTTATTATTTTGACTACAACATGTTGGGCTCTGTCTGTCAGAAAACACTTGATCCACTGTAGTAAATTTCCAGTGACACCAATGTTGGATAGTTTTCTCAATAGAATGTTGTGATCATACTGTCAAAGGCCTTGCTGAAATCAAGGTAGATGACATCAGTGTTGGAGCCCTCTCCCAAAGCTCTCAAAAGGCAATCTCTCCCATTATGGAACCGATGCTGGCTGGAGTTCAGAGATTATTGCTTTCAAATAAGTAAGTTATACATATATATAAAAAAATGTTCACATTTTCCTTTCATTCTCTCCTCCTTGGTGGTTTGTGGTAATAGCAGCTGAAACATATATTGTATATATATATAAGAAGCAACTGTCCATTACTCCTTTTGCTTTTGCCGAGAATAAATAAGTAACATAGTCACTATTTTAAAACTCATAACGAATGGTCTTCAAAATGTTTTAAATTAAACATACAGTTTATTGGCAAATAAACTATACATACATTCATATATATATATATATATATATATATATATATATATATTAAAATAACAGATTAAAGTTTAAGCAAAGAATCGCTGCTTTCACTCTTAACGGGATCTTCTGGAACTAAAAAAGTCAATATGTGAACGCAGAAGTAAACATTTCAAAAAACGTTGCAGCCTAAGGAAGACAGGAAGACGATACTTTAGTTCGTGGAAACGTTCCCTGGCAAAGAACGAAAAAAAAACGAAGATAATACGTCATTATTTGGTGCAGTGAAAACAATTACACGTGAAAACAAAACCATGTTTATGGTATAAAAGAAGTCGTAGACTAATATTCTATTTGGTGGTTCGTGGAGACGTTCTCTAGCAATGAACGGAAAAAACGAAGATAATACGTCATTATGTGGAGCAATGCGAACAATTACACGCAAAGACAAAACCACGTAAATGGTATAACTGAAGTCGTAGACTAAAATTCTATTTAGGAAACCGAATGATTCTCGGCTTCAGAGTTAAGAATAAAGTAAATAAAATACAGAGGTAATTGAAATGAAATATATACATACACACATCGATATATGTACATACACAAGCATACGCGAAAACACTCCCCATGGGTATGCAAATACAAGCACGTACAAAAAATCCAAAAAAACACATACACGCACATATAGAAACCACGCAACGCCTGTAACGCATACAACGAACGTATACACCAAATACACATAAAAATAAATAAATAAAAACATACATATATACACATGTGTGAGGGTGGGTGTGTGTGCGTGTAGACATAATTAAATAAACGTATATAAATATACACACATAAATACGTATACGACGCGCGCACACACATACCCACATGTAAAGACACATATGTTCGCGGACGTACCTCAACCAAAACACAAAATACACATATACACACACCCTACATGCGCACGAACCCGCATACTCCCACAGACGCAAAACTCACGTATACGCATAACCAAATTCACATGTACCAGTATATATAATATATACGCCAATAACATATACAAGCAAATATAAGTTCGAGAAAATACACGTACCTTCACAAAACATACAGGTAATATATACTTACCTATACGAATAAGTAATGGTATTAACATAAAATATACTTAGCTACCACATCAAGACGTAAAATATCCGCGTATAGTTCGTATTATGCGTTAGGGTATAACGTGGGGCTGTAATAGAGGAAAGTGTTGTGCAATTTATGTTTACAAGCCGAAATTACCTCAGATTTTTTGTTTAAGATGTGGTCTTTGGCGTAGAGTATTTCCAGGGCCTCAGCGGCGCAGAGGTCACATGGTCTTTTATTTCCGTTATACGATCTAGCCTTAGCTAGGATCTCCCAGTGTAACTTATATAGGGTGTGGTCGTCTTTTAGACTTCAGATATAAGCTGAAAGTGACGTCATATTCCTTGTTAAAGGGTTAAGAAAAGAATGGGTATGCATGTAAAGACGCTGCTTAAATATATTGGCGGTTAACCCTATGTAGGCCCTACGAGTCGTGGGTGTTTCAACCTTACATTTGTAGACAATGTTACTAGAGAGGCATTTCCCGGATAGAGGGCAGTCAACCCGATTCCTACAATTACAGTTAGTACTAGCTACAGGGCTGCACGTGTTCCTACGGCTAGGTAAGTTAGCTAAATCTGAAGCTGTGATGTTACGTGCTAGGTTAGATGTCGTAGAATAAGAAATTTTAATGGTATTTCTATTAAAAATGTTACTATATTTATGTACTGGGGGAAAATACTTCTTAATAAGGGAAAGAAAGATCTTAGCTAAAGGTGTGGCCACCTCCATAATATATGGTGGGTTATACCATATAATGCGCCGGGATCTATTTTTCCTAGGTCTATTCTCGTACTCTGTATAAGCTACCTTATCGACAAATCCACCCCGAACAAGAGCTTCATTGTAATATGTGGAATGGTCGTTGAAAATATGCTCGTTTGTAGATAGACGGGAAAGCCTCAAAGAAAAGTTTCTTACCAGGTTCTTGGATATGCTGGTAGGATGGTTAGAATGCTTACTTATGTAATTAAGCGAATCTTTCGGCTTTCTATACGGATATATATACATATATACGTTCGGTTATTTGTCGGAGATTTCTCCATAAGAGCCTTTCTTATAGCTTGATCTAATTGATTTTTTATATGGTTAATTATGCTAATTAGAAGAAGAAATAGTATATATTTTATCTGATGATTCTAAAGACATGATTTATGATATATTGCTCTGATTTTTTAATTTATTAATTCTTCATAGAGCTTAAAAGTGACCAATTGCAACATGTATATATCTATAACTTTATGTATATGTTAACCTTTATATTTAATAATCTGCCGATAGGTTCAGATTAAATTTGGCGATATTTGGCTGCGCTTTCTAGCAGCAAGCCTACCCGCCGTAAGCAACCAATCACATTCTTTCTGGCTTGACCACAGCCACATAGCGATTCTTAGCCATGTTTAAATCTATTTTTGGCGGGATCGGATTGAAAAACTAGATGTCTGATTTTGAGTTTGTCTCCTGATGAATCCTAACTCAGGACATTCCTATTATTTGGATGTCTAAAAATAAGGATGAAACCATGGTAGATATATAATTACGGTATGTACGCATTTCTTCTAAGTTTAATTTTACACCTAATTGTGTATGGTTGATGATATATTTAGTCAATTTCTACATGCTGTCGAAATGTTGAATAAATTCTCGATTGGGGCCACCGCGAAGAGGCTACGTTCGGTTATTTGTCGGAGATTTCTCCATAAGAGCCTTTCTTCTTATAGCTTGATCTAATTGATTTTTTATATGGTTAATTATGCTAATTAGAAGAAGAAATAGTATATATTTTATCTGATGATTCTAAAGACATGATTTATGATATATATATATATTATATATATATATAAATATATATATATATATATATATTCAAAATTAAGATAAATTAAATGAATTTAATCCAAATCGAAATTATGGGTGTCATACCATAACGGCATATATATATATCCGTATAGAAACCCGAATGATACGCTATTCCTTTAGCCTTCGACCGCCCTGCACACACACATATCCCCAACTAACACCACTAACACACTCCTCCTTTTCACCGCCTACCCCACAATTAACAATACTAACACCTCCACCCCACCCCTGACCACCCTCCCAATTTAACAATACTAACATCATTCCCCCCCTTCCCACTTCCCACTTCCCCCTTCCCCTATCACGCACACACACACACCAGTACACTACACTCCCTCCACCGTCCCCCACACCTTTCTCTCCCTCTCCCCGCTCCTCCCACACCCCTTCACACACACACATACACACATCCCACTAACACCTCTACTAATACAAACCCATCCCCCCGCACGAACCCCTCTCCACTCCACCTTTTACACCTACCCATCCTCTCCCCTGTCCACCGCACCTCCGCACACACTAGCACACCGATTTTCTCTGCCATTCTCCCCTACTGCTGCTATGCCCTGACACTCTGACCACCTCTCCCCACACACAGACACACAGCCCTCTCCACCTGTCCTTCTCCTCTACGCTCCTCCTGCCTTGACCCTTTTACCACTTCCTATTGCGCGCGCACCCCACATCTCCCCTCTTCCGACCAACCCAACCACGGATTTCACACATTGGACATCGCTCCCACGAATCAACTCCATCACAAGGAAAATTTCCGGCAACTCACCACACCCTCTACGGAACTACCTTAGAAACTTACCCACGAACATACACTCACAAACATTTTTTTTCCCACACGCCACCTACATCCACAATACGTATAAACACCACACACACGTGCGTAACCCCACATATTTACACACTCAGCCTCCGGAATCCCCTCTCCCCCACTCCGCTGACCCTCCCCATCCACACGCACAAGCACACACCGACCTACACTCACCCCACACACACCTTTTCCTGAACATGGAACCTCGTTCTTCCTCGTTCTTCCCCCTACTCTCACATTCACATACACACACACACACCACATCAGCCCTCCCCGCTCGGACACCCCACCTCCCTCTCCCCACTCCACCCGCCACCACCCCTACACGCCCCACACCTTCCACCAGTTATTTATCTTCATGTTTATTTTTATTTTTATTATTTTTATTATTTTTTTATATTTATTTTCATTTGTACCCCATCCACCGTTCCACCCTCTCTAAATGTCTCTCCCCCACTCCTCACACACCCTTGGAACTCTCTTCCCACACACTTTTCGCCTGAAGAAGGGCTTATGCCCGAAACATCGTTCCCCCACGACTCTCAAGAGCGTGAAACTAATAAACCTTTGTTCGTACTGCCTCTCTGCTTTGTTCCCGTTCCATTTTTCACTATATATATATATATATATAACGGAGGAAATGTGGTAAGGTACCAAGTGGACCATAACGCACCAAAGTACTCAATACTTAGGGTAGTAGAGTGGGTAATAGGAACGCGTAGGATCATGATGGCTGAGCTCAAGCCGTTTCGACGGCTAATTCATTTTAGTCCATAATTAGCCGTCGAAACGGCTTGAGCTCAGCCGTCGCGGTCCTATTCGTTCCTATATATATATATATAAAGATGAAGTTTTCTGTGTGTGTGTGTGTGTGGACAATTTTTAATGTGGGCTCATATATTCTAAATCATTCATGCGATTTCTTTGAAATTTTTTACAGAGTTTCTCCTTGCACAAAACCTGTACATGATCTTCAAAGGCTTTCAAAATTCGATATTGGGGCCTTTGGAGGCATTAAAAAAGTTTTGGTTATTTGTGTCAATATTTCGTGATTAAGTAAGACAAGAGTTATCTTTCGTCAATACAATAGGGTCCCATTTTTTATGTTGTCAAAAATTTTGTTTGGGGATTTTGATTATTGCAATTCGACTCATTCGGATTTTACTTCACTCTTTGTACTTGAATTAAAAGATTTTATTGTTGTCAAAAAAATGTATACCTAGATTGGATTTCTGTTGTTACATGGAATAACGGATGACACCGAGTTCACATATTAATTATTTCGCTGGAATAGTGCCTAAGGTTTTCATATTTACATAAAGTACGTTTTTCTTCCATGTATTCAAATTTACATTGTTTAGTTTAATGAACTACATCGAAAGCTACTTGAACCGCCCTAGGGACGGGTACTTTAACTAGTATTTATATATATATATATATTCTTTGCTTAAACTTTAATCTGTTATTTTAATAAATATATATATATATATATATATATATATATATATATATATATATATATATATATATATATATATTGGTAAAAGGAAAAGAAAATGGTGACAAATTGTTCCCAGTGAAAAATAGTTTAATTAGGAATAAGTAAAAATTAATAATAGTATTGGTTAGTATTCAGTTTTGGTTTTAAGTTTTACCGGTTGCGCATTTCTAATGCTTTTCAAAAATAATTTTAAGATAGAGCGCCCGTGATGTTTGCTCCAATCTCTAATATATATATATATATAGTAATATTAATAAATTTGAAGACTAAAATCCAAAGAGCGCTCGATAAGGATAAATATATATCAGATATATAAAAACCATAGAGCAAATATTTATTAAAATAACAGATTAAAGTTTAAGCAAAGAATCGCTGCTTTCACCCTTAACGGGATCTTCTGAAACTAAAAAAATTAATCTGAGAACGCAGAATTAAATATTTCAAAAACGTTGCAACCGAAGGAATGTCTTCCTTCGGTTGCAACGTTTTTGAAATATTTAATTCTGCGTTCTCAGATAAATTTTTTAGCAAGACGATACTTTGGTTCGTGTAAACGTTCCCTGGCAAAGAACGAAAAATAACGAAGATAATACGTCATTATTTGGTGCGGTGAAAACAATTACACGCAAAGACAAAACCACGTTTATGGTATAAAAGAAGTCGTAGACTAATATTCTATTTGGTGGTTCGTGGAGACGTTCTCTAGCAATGAACGGAAAAAACGAAGATAATACGTCAGTATGTAGAGCAATGCGAACAATTACACGCAAAGACAAAACCACGTAAATGGTATAACTGAAATCGTAGACTAAAATTCTATTTAGGAAACCGAATGATTCTCGGCTTCAGAGTTAAGGATAAAGTAAATAAAATACAGAGGTAATTGAAATTAAATAAACAGATACACGCATCCATATACGTACATACACAAGCATACGCGAAAACACTCGCAAATACAAGCACGTACACAAAAAAAAGAAAAGAAACCCGCATGCACATACAAAACCCACGCAACGCCTGTACCCGCACGCATACGAACGTATACACCAAATATACCAAAATATATATAAAAACATATATATATATGTGTGTGTGCGTGTATACATAATTAAATAAACGTATATACACACGTAAATATGTATATAACGCGCGCACACACACACCCACATGTAAATACACATATGTTCGCAGACGTACGTCAACCAAAGCACAAAGTACACATATACACCCTACATACGTACGAACCCGCGTACTCCCACAGACGCAAAACTCACGTATGCACATGACCAAATGCACATGTACCAGTATATATAATATATACGCCAATAACATATACAAGCAAATATACGTACGAGAAAGTATATGTACCTTCACAAAACATACGGGTAATATATACTTACCTATACGAATAAGTAATGGTATTAACATAACATATATATATATTCATATTTATATACAATAAATATATATATTTATATACAATATGTATATATATATATGTGTGTGTGCGTGTATGTGCGTTAATGACATAGCAATATATCCAACTTTAATCACAAATTAACACCTCACAAATACCTTAATAACGTAATTTACTTCCATGTTTTGCTTTGAGAATTGTGAAAGTAAAATAAAAATTTAAAATATAATTGAGGATACCCGGGATCGCAAGAGAAGAAACGTGGGGTGGAATCGCTAGAGAAAATGTGTGTTAGGATTGCTAGAGAAGAAATGTGGGTTAGGATCGCATAAAGAGGAAAGTGAGTTGGAATTACAAAGAACCAACGCGGGTTAGGGTCACGAGAAAAGGAATATGAGCTGGGATTGCAAGAGGACCAATGTGGCGTGGGATCGCAAGAAGAAAGATGTTGACTTGGATCGCTAGAGGAGGAATGTGGACTTGGATCACAAAAGGAAGGATGCCGGCTAGGATCGCAAAAGGAGAAGCGTGAGCTGGGATCACAAGGGAAGCAATGTAGCCTGGGGTCTCAAGAGCCGTAATCTGGCTTGGGATCGCAAGTGGAGAAATGTGGTTTAGAATCGCAAGGGGAACAATGTGAGCTGGGATCGCCAAAGGAGCAATGTGACTTGAGATCGCAAGTGAAGAAATTTGACCTTGGATCGCAAATGGAGTAATGTGACCTGGGTCACTAAAAACACAAATATTGACGAAAGGGTCATGAGAGCATATGAAAAAGGCAATTTGATATTCTTTCTCACCCACTTATTCCTGAGAGGGTTGAGGAGCAGGGTCTTGAAACACTCCTTCCAGTGGGTCCTGTCAGAAGTAACTGTCTCCAACTGATCCGACTTGATCACCAAATGTGACTAGCTAATCTCATGGATGTTATCTAACCATTTTACTCAGGGTCTACACCTGGGTCTCCTGCCAGTTCGTTTAGCCTGTAAAATCTGTCCAGCGATTCTTTCCTAAAACATTCTAACCACACAGCCATAGTATCAGAGCTGTGATCTCTCAATTTGGAG
>OZ024744.1:19389097-19391597 GCA_964016885.1 Eledone cirrhosa | reverse complement strand
AATGTGAAGACTAAATTCCAAAGAAGGCTCGATAAGGATAAATATATATCAAATATATAAGAACCGTAGAGCAAATATTTATTAAATTTAATATGTTATTTTAATAAATATATATATATATTCGTTTTTTCCCGTTCTTTGCCAGCGAACGTTGCCATGAACCAAAGTATCGTCTTTCTGTCTTCCTCCGGTTGCAACGTTTTTTGAAATATCCAGTTCTGCGTTTACAGATTGACTTTGTTAGTTTCAGAAGATCCCGCTAAGGGTGAAAGCAGCGATTCTTTGCTTAAACTTTAATCTGGAGGAAGTTTCATTTACATATGAAAAATATGTATTGCGTATCAACCTGTTTCGCGCGTTTCGCAGAGGATTGGCTCAAGTTGACCCATAGGAGTTATGAACCCAACTTCAGTATCGATCTGCTCTTCAGACTGGTGATGCGACAAAAGATATATTTTTGTTGTTGTTTATGGACCGAGAATGTATGTATATAGGCATTGGCCCTACTTTGTGTGTGGTCGTATGTGTATACGTGATGTAATATGTGGGGCGGCAATACGGTGTATGTTCACCGGTATTCATTTGCGTATTTGCGTAGGCGGCGCGAACAATTAAGGATTCGTGTGTGTGTGCGCGCGCGTGCTTGTGAGTGCGTTTTGGAATTTATATTGGTTAGTCAAATACATGCTTTGGTGTAAACAAGAAGCAGGGGTTTGTGTGGTGTGGTAGTTTATCGTGTCAGTAAAGACATTTTATATTTATCAAAGAATTAAAAAAAAGGGGGGATTGTGGATAAGAAGAAATGATTTTTAATTATTTCACATTCCAAAACGCACACACACACGAATCCTTAATTGTTTAGAACCCTTAGATAAATGGAAAAACTAACCCCACATAATCCCAGCATGCATCTAAGATACCGTTCCAGTCGCCCACTAACTCTAAAGAGCGGGACGTTCGAAGGAAGGTCTCTAGACGTCTGAAGAAATCTGGCCGTCCTGCCCCTTTTGGGGCGTAGACGGCTACTAGCCTGAAAGCATTACCTTCACTGCCGGTCACGTCCAGCACCTTCTGGGTCAAGGAAGATGGCTCGTATGGCGAGATCCAAGCCTCTCCGAAAAAGCACAGCAACTACCCCTCCCCCGCTCCCGGACGGCTGTGAGATGAGTAAGTATGTTTTGAAAACCGTGAGAACGTTTGAAATTAGAAAATATAATAGCTTTCACCGTATCTTTGACTATGGAAAAAGATGAGTATTGATGTACATCAATACTCAACTTTTTTCCATTTATCTGAGAGTTCTAAACCCTATTATCAGGCTAAAATTCCTTTATTCAAAAATACGGTGAAAGCTATTCTATTTTCTAATATATATATATAGGTAATATAAAAGGTAATAGAGATGGCATTGACTGAGACAAACGCGGCCGGAAAAGAAATCGCCAAGTCCCTTAAATTACATGACCGAACCTTTAAGGGTAAAGACCACGCACTTTACCCTGAAGGACCATAAGGGAAACTTCCTCAACAAACCATCAGTCAGACTTATCAACCCCACTCGTTCAGACATCAGCTCTATCAGTAAGAAGATCCTAGATAGAGTTCTACCATCATTGCGGGCTGCCTCACCACTCCCACTCTGGAGCAGAACATATGATGCAATATTTTGGTTCCAAGAATTACCCGACAAACGCCACACTCACTTCCTGCAACTCGACATAGAAAACTACTATGCTTCTATCTCGGAGCCCCTCCTGAAGGACGCAATTACCTTTGCCAGGAATTTTACCACCATAACCGATGCTGAGCAAGATGTTATCCTCCACGCTCGTAAGACCTTCCTATACCACAATGGATCTTACTGGATCAACAAGAAGTCTCAGACTCCATTTGACGTCAGCATGGGAACGAGTGACTCGGTTGAAATTAGCGACCTTGTGGGCCTGTACATTTTACACCACCTGAAGAACCTCTTTACTGGCCTAACCGCTGCACAAGGTTAACCCTAGAACCACCGATGGGTTTCGGAGAAACTTAAGCTCGTTCTTCCGTAATCTAGGATTTAGTATAACTATAGAATCTAATATGACTAGCGCCAACTTCTTAGATGTCACTCCCGACCTAGATACTTCCCTCTATTACCCGTAACACAAACCTAACGAGTCCCTTAGATATATTAATGTTAATTCTAACCACCCCCAAAACATCACTGATAACTTAGTAAAAAGCGTCTTTATTAGAATCTCTGGCCTCTCTGCCAATGAAGATATTTTTAACGCCTCTGCCTCCTACTACAATGACGCCCTCACCCGCAGCGGATTTAAAGAAAATATAACCTACCTAGAAACCACCGCAAGAATGCAGAGGAGGAATAAGCATAGGCAAATTAGCTGGTACAACCCTCATTTCAATAGAGAGGTATCTACACCTATAGCTAGGATTTTCTTCACTTTGCTGAACACACACTTCCCCATACAACATAGGTACTACACCATCTTTA
>OZ024744.1:19361597-19384097 GCA_964016885.1 Eledone cirrhosa | reverse complement strand
TGGTTCTGTCTTTGCGCGTAATTGCTTTTCACCGCTCCTATTAATGACGTATTATTCGTTCTTTCCCGTTCTTTGCCAGCGAACGATTCCACGAACCAAAGTATCCTCTTCCTGTCTTCCTCCGGTTGCAACGTTTTTTGAAATATCCAGTTCTGCGTTTACAGATTGACTTTGTAAGTTTAAGAAGATCCCGTTAAGGGTGAAAGCAGCGATTCTTTGCTTAAACTTTAATCTGTTATTTTAATAAATATTTGCTCTACGGTTCTTATATATTTGATATATATTTATGCTTGGATTTTAATCTTCAAATTTATTATTATTACTATATATATATATATATATATATATATATATATATATATATATATATATATATATATATATATATATGAAAGAATGTATGTATACGTACATACATATATGTATACAGACGTACAGTAGCATGTATATATATATATATATATATATATATATATACATACATACAGGCACACATATATATATGTACGTATCAGTTTAGCGAATATTTATTATAACATTCGCTTTGTTCGTTTGTAAACAAACGGACAGCCTGATTTATGCCGTACGGTGTTAAGGCAACCACGTCACCTTTTTGTTCAACACTGACACAGGAACGATGTACTAGTTTCAAGCTTGTTAGCTATCGTTAGCACCGTATACCCTTCTGCCAGATGGTTGACCGTTCGAAAGTATATACTTTCCTTATGAAAATTAACGGCTGAGCAGCCTAATTTGCATATCGAGTGAGTTCAGTCGGCCAGGCGCACCGAAAACGATAAGTTGGAATAGAATGAAACGAAATTTCATTTCTCACTCTTAGTACGGCACTTACTTAAATGTAAGTATGTATGTATACGTACATACATATATGTATACAGACGTACAGTAGCATGTATATATATATATATATATACATATATATATATACATACAGGCACACATATATATATGTACGTATCAGTTTAGCGAATATTTATCATAACATTCGCTTTGTTCGTTTGTAAACAAACGGACAGCCTGATTTATGCCGTACGGTATTAAGGCAACCACGTCACCTTTTTGTTCAACACTGACACAGGAACGATGTACTAGTTTCAAGCTTGTTAGCTATCGTCGGCACCGTGTACCCTTCTGCCAGATGGTTGAACGTTCGAAAGTATATACTTTCCTTATGAAAATTAACGGCTGAGCAGCCTAATTTGCATATCGAGTGAGTTCAGTCGGCCAGGCGCACCGAAAAAGATAAGTTGGAATAGAATGAAACGAAATTTCATTTCTCACTCTTAGTACTGCACTTACTTAAATGTAAGTATGTATGTATACGTACATACATAAATGTATACAGACGTACAGTAGCATGTATATATATATATATATATATATACATACATACAGGCACATATATATATATGTACGTATCAGTTTAGCGAATATTTATTATAACATTCGCTTTGTTCGTTTGTAAACATACGGACAGCCTGATTTATGCCGTACGGTGTTAAGGCAACCACGTCACCTTTTTGTTCAACACTGACACAGGAACGATGTACTAGTTTCAAGCTTGTTAGCTATCGTTAGCACCGTATACCCTTCTGCCAGATGGTTGACCGTTCGAAAGTATATACTTTACTTATGAAAATTAACGGCTGAGCAGCCTAATTTGCATATCGAGTGAGTTCAGTCGGCCATGCGCACCGAAAACGATAAGTTGGAATAGAATGAAACGAAATTTCATTTCTCACTCTTAGTACGGCACTTACTTAAATGTAAGTATGTATGTATACGTACATACATATATGTATACAGACGTACAGTAGCATGTATATATATATATATATACATATATATACATATATATATATACATACAGGCACACATATATATATGTACGTATCAGTTTAGCGAATATTTATCATAACATTCGCTTTGTTCGTTTGTAAACATACGGACAGCCTGATTTATGCCGTACGGTATTAAGGCAACCACGTCACCTTTTTGTTCAAGACTGACACAGGAACGATGTACTAGTTTCAAGCTTGTTAGCAATCGTCAGCACCGTGTACCCTTCTGCCAGATGGTTGAACGTTCGAAAGTATATACTTTCCTTATGAAAATTAACGGCTGAGCAGCCTAATTTGCATATTGAGTGCGTTCAGTCGGCCAGGCGCACCTAAAACGATAAGTTGGAATAGAATGAAACGAAATTTCATTTCTCACTCTTAGTACGGCACTTACTTAAATGTAAGTATGTATGTATACGTACATACATATATGTATACAGACGTACAGTAGCATGTATATATATATATATATATATATATATATATGTATATATATATATATGTACGTATCAGTTTCGCGAATATTTATTTTAACATTCGCTTTGTTCGTTTGTAAACAAACGGACAGTTTGATTTATGCCGTACTGTGTTAAGGCAACCACGTCACCTTTTTGTTCAACACTGACACAGGAACGATGTAATAGTTTCAAGCTTGTTATCTATCTTCAGTACCGTGTACCCTTCTGCCAGATGGTTGACCGTTCGAAAGTATATACTTTCCTTATGAAAATTAACGGCTGAGCAGCCTAATTTGCATATCGAGTGAGTTCAGTCGGCCAGGCGCACCGAAAACGATAAGTTGGAATAGAATGAAACGAAATTTCATTTCTCACTCTTAGTACGGCACTTACTTAAATGTAAGTATGTATGTATACGTCCATACATATATGTATACAGACGTACAGTAGCATGTATATATATAAATATACATATATATATATATACATACAGGCACACACATATATATGCACGTATCAGTTTAGCGAATATTTATTAAACATTCGCTTTGTTCGTTTGTAAACAAACGGACAGCCTAATTTATGACGTACGGTGTTAAGGCAACCACGTCACCTTTTTCTTCAACACTGACACAGGAACGATGTACTAGTTTCAAGCTTGTTAGCTATCGTCAGCACCGTATACCCTTCTGCCAGATGGTTGACCGTTCGAAAGTATATACTTTCCTTATGAAAATTAACGGCTGAGCAGCCTAATTTGCATATTGAGTGCGTTTAGTCGGCCAGGCGCACCTAAAACGATAAGTTGGAATAGAATGAAACGAAATTTCATTTCTCACTCTTAGTACTGCACTTACTTAAATGTAACTATGTATGTATACGTACATACATATATGTATACAGACGTACAGTAGCATGTATATATATATATATATATATACATATATATATATATACATACAGGCACACATATATATATGTACGTATCAGTTTAGCGAATATTTATTATGACATTCGCTTTGTTCGTTTGTAAACAAACGGACAGCCTGATTTATGCCGTACGGTGTTAAGGCAACCACGTCACCTTTTTGTTCAACACTGACACAGGAACGATGTACTAGTTTCAAGCTTGTTAGCTATCGTCAGCACCGTATACCCTCTGCCAGATGGTTGAACGTTCGAAAGTATATACTTTCCTCATGAAAATTAACGGCTGAGAGGCCTAATTTGCATATCGAGTGAGTTCAATCGGCCAGGCGCACCGAAAACGATAAGTTGGAATAGAATGAAACGAAATTTCATTTCTCACTCTTAGTACCGCACTTACTTAAATGTAAGTATGTATATATACGTACATACATATGTGTATACAGAGGTACAGTAGCATGTATATATATATATATATATATGTATATATATATATATATATATACATACATATATATATATATATACATATATACAGGCACACATATATATATATGTACGTATCAGTTTAGCGAATATTTATTATAACATTCGCTTTGTTCGTTTGTAAACAAACGGACAGCCTGATTTATGCCGTACGGTGTTAAGGCAACCACTTCACCTTTTTGTTCAACACTGACACAGGAACGATGTACTAGTTTCAAGCTTGTTAGCTATAGTTAGCACCGTATACCCTTCTGCCAGATGGTTGAACGTTCGAAAGTATATACTTTCCTTATGAAAATTAACGGCTGAGCAGCCTGATTTGCATTTCTAGTGAGTTCAGTCGGGCAGGCGCACCGAAAACAATAAGTTGGAATAGAATGAAACGAAATTTCATTTCTCACTCTTAGTACGGCACTTACTTAAATGTAAGTATGTATGTATACGTACATACATATATGTATACAGACGTACAGTAGCATGTATATATATAAATATATATATATATATTAGAATTGTAGCTCTGAAATAGCAATATATATATGGATGTAAATATAATGTATTTTGCAATACACTTTATGCTTAATCAAAAGCATTTTGAAGACCGTAAGCTATTGTTTTAAAGTAGTGACAAATTCACTCACTTCGATCTCAGCAAACAGGAGGAGATAAGCCGACATGACATGTTTCGCTTTTGTTGAAGCTTATCAAGGCCAACTACCCCGCCCGTCTGCTGAGATCAATGATGTTATATTCTTATAGAAATCTAGTAAATAATCAGGAGCTGATTATGCAGAGCGGTTGTTGGTCAGGCAGAAATTAAAAATTACAATTGTAGCTCTGAAATAGCAATATACATATGGATGTAAATATAATGTATTTTGCAATACACTTTATGCTTAATCAAAAGCATTTTGAAGACCGTAAGCTATTGTTTTAAAGTAGTGACAAATTCACTCACTTCGATCTCAGCAAACAGGAGGAGATAAGCCGACATGACATGTTTCGCTTTTGTTGAAGCTTATCAAGGCCAACTACCCCGCCCGTCTGCTGAGATCAATGATGTTATATTCTTATAGAAATCTAGTAAATAATCAGGAGCTGATTATGCAGAGCGGTTGTTGGTCAGGCAGAAATTAAAAATTAGAATTGTAGCTCTGAAATAGCAATATATATATGGATGTAAATATAATGTATTTTGCAATACACTTTATGCATAATCAAAAGCATTTTGAAGACCGTAAGCTATTGTTTTAAAGTAGTGACAAATTCACTCACTTCGATCTCAGCAAACAGGAGGAGATAAGCCGACATGACATGTTTCGCTTTTGTTGAAGCTTATCAAGGCCAACTACCCCGCCCGTCTGCTGAGATCAATGATGTTATATTCTTATAGAAATCTAGTAAATAATCAGGAGCTGATTATGCAGAGCGGTTGTTGGTCAGGCAGAAATTAAAAATTAGAATTGTAGCTCTGAAATAGCAATATATATATGGATGTAAATATAATGTATTTTGCAATACACTTTATGCTTAATCAAAAGCATTTTGAAGACCGTAAGCTATTGTTTTAAAGTAGTGACAAATTCACTCACTTCGATCTCAGCAAACAGGAGGAGATAAGCCGACATGACATGTTTCGCTTTTGTTGAAGCTTATCAAGGCCAACTACCCCGCCCGTCTGCTGAGATCAATGATGTTATATTCTTATAGAAATCTAGTAAATAATCAGGAGCTGATTATGCAGAGCGGTTGTTGGTCAGGCAGAAATTAAAAATTAGAATTGTAGCTCTGAAATAGCAATATATATATATGGATGTAAATATAATGTATTTTGCAATACACTTTATGCTTAATCAAAAGCATTTTGAAGACCGTAAGCTATTGTTTTAAAGTAGTGACAAATTCACTCACTTCGATCTCAGCAAACAGGAGGAGATAAGCCGACATGACATGTTTCGCTTTTGTTGAAGCTTATCAAGGCCAACTACCCCGCCCGTCTGCTGAGATCAATGATGTTATATTCTTATAGAAATCTAGTAAATAATCAGGAGCTGATTATGCAGAGCGGTTGTTGGTCAGGCAGAAATTAAAAATTAGAATTGTAGCTCTGAAATAGCAATATATATATGGATGTAAATATAATGTATTTTGCAATACACTTTATGCTTAATCAAAAGCATTTTGAAGACCGTAAGCTATTGTTTTAAAGTAGTGACAAATTCACTCACTTCGATCTCAGCAAACAGGAGGAGATAAGCCGACATGACATGTTTCGCTTTTGTTGAAGCTTATCAAGGCCAACTACCCCGCCCGTCTGCTGAGATCAATGATGTTATATTCTTATAGAAATCTAGTAAATAATCAGGTGCTGATTATGCAGAGCGGTTGTTGGTCAGGCAGAAATTAAAAATTAGAATTGTAGCTCTGAAATAGCAATATATATATATGGATGTATATATAATGTATTTTGCAATACACTTTATGCTTAATCAAAAGCATTTTGAAGACCGTAAGCTATTGTTTTAAAGTAGTGACAAATTCACTCACTTCGATCTCAGCAAACAGGAGGAGATAAGCCGACATGACATGTTTCGCTTTTGTTGAAGCTTATCAAGGCCAACTACCCCGCCCGTCTGCTGAGATCAATGATGTTATATTCTTATAGAAATCTAGTAAATAATCAGGAGCTGATTATGCAGAGCGGTTGTTGGTCAGGCAGAAATTAAAAATTAGAATTGTAGCTCTGAAATAGCAATATATATATGGATGTAAATATAATGTATTTTGCAATACACTTTATGCTTAATCAAAAGCATTTTGAAGACCGTAAGCTATTGTTTTAAAGTAGTGACAATTTCACTCACTTCGATCTCAGCAAACAGGAGGAGATAAGCCGACATGACAACAACCGCTCTGCATAATCAGCTCCTGATTATTTACTAGATTTCTATAAGAATATAACATCATTGATCTCAGCAGACGGGCGGGGTAGTTGGCCTTGATAAGCTTCAACAAAAGCGAAACATGTCATGTCGGCTTATCTCCTCCTGTTTGCTGAGATCGAAGTGAGTGAATTTGTCACTACTTTAAAACAATAGCTTACGGTCTTCAAAATGCTTTTGATTAAGCATAAAGTGTATTGCAAAATACATTATATTTACATCCATATATATATTGCTATTTCAGAGCTACAATTCTAATTTTTAATTTCTGCCTGACCAACAACCGCTCTGCATAATCAGCTCCTGATTATTTACTAGATTTCTATAAGAATATAACATCATTGATCTCAGCAGACGGGCGGGGTAGTTGGCCTTGATAAGCTTCAACAAAAGCGAAACATGTCATGTCGGCTTATCTCCTCCTGTTTGCTGAGATCGAAGTGAGTGAATTTGTCACTACTTTAAAACAATAGCTTACGGTCTTCAAAATGCTTTTGATTAAGCATAAAGTGTATTACAAAATACATTATATTTACATCCATATATATATATATATATATATATATATATATATACATATATATATATATATATAAATATATATATATATATATATATATATATATATATATATATATATATATATATATATATATATATATATATACATACAGGCACACATATATATATGTACGTATCAGTTTAGCGAATATTTATTATAACATTCGCTTTGTTCGTTTGTAAACAAACGGACAGGCCTGATTTATGCCGTACGGTGTTAAGGCAACCACGTCACCTTTTTGTGCAACACTGACACAGGAACGATGTACTAGTTTCCAGCTTGTTAGCTATCGTCAGCACAGTATACCCTTCTGCCAGATGGTTGAACTTTCGAAAGTATATACTTTCCTTATGAAAATTAACGGCTGAGCAGCCTAATTTGTATATCGAGTGAGTTCAGTCGGCCAGGCGGACCGAAAACGATAAGTTTGAATAGAATGAAACGAAAGGCACACACATAAATATGTACGTATCAGTTTAGCGAATATTTATTATAACTTCCGCTTTGTTCGTTTGTAAACAAACGGACAGCCTGATTTAAGCCGTACGGTGTGAAGGCAACCACGTCACCTTTTTGTTCAACACTGACACAAGAACGATGTACTAGTTTCAAGCTATCGTCAGCACCGTATACCCTTCTGCCAGATGGTTGAACGTTCGAAAGTATATACTTTCCTTATGAAAATTAACGGCTGAGAAGCCTAATTTGCAT
The DNA here is from genome assembly GCA_964016885.1 of Eledone cirrhosa. Classification (NCBI taxonomy): domain Eukaryota; kingdom Metazoa; phylum Mollusca; class Cephalopoda; order Octopoda; family Eledonidae; genus Eledone; species Eledone cirrhosa. The sequence continues at coordinate 19,376,149 of OZ024744.1, read as the reverse complement.
ATCGAGTGAGTTCAGTCGGCCAGGAGCACCGAAAACGATAAGTTGGAATAGAATGAAACGAAATTTCATTTCTCACTCTTAGTACGGCACTTACTTAAATGTAAGTATGTATGTATACGTACATACATATATGTATACAGACGTACAGTAGCATATATATATATATATATATATATATATATATATATATATATATATATATATATATATATATATATATATACATATATATATATACATACAGGCACACATATATATTTGTACGTATCAGTTAGGCGAATATTTATTATAACATTCGCTTTGTTCGTTTGTAAACAAACGGACAGCTTGATTTATGCCGTACGGTGTTAAGGCAACCACGTCACCTTTTTGTTCAACACTGACTCAGAAACGATGTACTAGTTTCAAGCACATTAGCTATAGTTAGCACCGTATACCCTTCTACCAGATGGTTGACCGTTCGAAAGTATATACTTTTCTTATGAAAATTAACGGCTGAGCAGCCTAATTTGCATATCGAATCAGTTCAGTCGGCCAGGCGCACCGAAAACGATAAGTTGGAATAGAATGAAACGAAATTTCATTTCTCACTCTTAGTACGGCACTTACTTAAATGTAAGTATGTATGTATACGTACATACATATATGTATACAGACGTACAGTAGCATGTATATATATTTATATACATATATATATATACATACAGGCACACATATATATATGTACGTATCAGTTTAGCGAATATTTATTATAACATTCGCTTTGTTCGTTTGTAAACAAACGGACAGCCTGATTAAAGCCGTACGGTGTTAAGGCAACCTCGTCACCTTTTTGTTCAACACTGACACAGGAACGATGTACTACTTTCAAGCTTGTTAGCTATCGTCAGCACCGTATACCCTTCTGCCAGATGGTTGAACGTTCGAAAGTATATACTTTCCTTATGAAAATTAACGGCTTAGCAGCCTAATTTGCATATCGAGTGAGTTCAGTCGGCCAGGCGCACCGAAAACGATAAGTTGGAATAGAATGAAACGAAATTTCATTTCTCACACTTAGTACGGCACTTACTTAAATGTAAGTATGTATGTATACGTACATACATATATGTATACAGACGTACAGTAGCATGTATATATATATACATATATATTTATACATACAGGCACACATATATATATGTACGTATCAGTTTAGCGAATATTTATTATAACATTCGCTTTGTTCGTTTGTAAACAAACGGACAGCCTGATTTATGCCGTACGGTGTTAAGGCAACCACGTCACCCTTTTGTGCAACACTGACACAGGAACGATGTACTAGTTTCGAGCTTGTTAGCTATCGTCAGCACAGTATACCCTTCTGCCAGATGGTTGAACGTTCGAAAGTATATACTTTCCTTATGAAAATTAACGGCTGAGCAGCCTAATTTGCATATCTAGTGAGTTCAGTCGGGCAGGCGCACCGAAAACGATAAGTTGGAATAGAATGAAACGAAATTTCATTTCTCACTCTTAGTACGGCACTTACTTAAATGTAAGTATGTACTTATACGTACATGCATATATGTATACAGACGTACAGTAGCATGTATATATATATATATATATATATATATATATATATATATATATATATATATATATATATATATATATATATATATATATATATATATATATATATATATATATATATATATATATATATACATATATATATATATATATAAATATATATATATATATATATATATATATATATATATACATACAGGCACACATATATATATGTACGTATCAGTTTAGCGAATATTTATTATAACATTCGCTTTGTTCGTTTGTAAACAAACGGACAGGCCTGATTTAGGCCGTACGGTGTTAAGGCAACCACGTCACCTTTTTGTGCAACACTGACACAGGAACGATGTACTAGTTTCGAGCTTGTTAGCTATCGTCTGCACAGTTTACCCTTCTGCCAGATGGTTGAACGTTCGAAAGTATATACTTTCCTTATGAAAATTAACGGCTGAGCAGCCTAATTTGTATATCGAGTGAGTTCAGTCGGGCAGGCGCACCGAAAACGATAAGCTGGAATAGAATGAAACGAAATCTCATTTCTCACTCTTAATACGGCACTCACTTAAATGTAAGCATGTATGTATACGTACATACATATATGTATACAGACGTACAGTAGCATGTATATATATATATATATATATATATATATATATATATATATATATATATATATATATATATATATATATATATATATATATATATATATATATATACATACAGGCACACATATATATATGTACGTAACAGTTTAGCGAATATTTATCATAACATTCGCTTTGCTCGTTTGTAAACAAACGGACAGCCTGATTTGTGCCGTACGGTGTTAAGGCAACCACGTCAGCTTTTTGTTCAACACTGACACTGGAACGATGTACTAGTTTCATGCTTGTTAGCTATCGTCAGCACCGTATACCCTTCTGCCAGATGGTTGACCGTTCGAAAGTATATACTTTCCTCATGAAAATTAACGGCTGAGCAGCCTAATTTGCATATTGAGTGAGTTCAGTCGGACAGGCGCACCGAAAACGATAAGTTGGAATAGAATGAAACGAAATTTCATTTCTCACTCTTAGTACGGCACTTACTTAAATGTAAGTATGTATGTATACGTACATACATATATGTATACAGACGTACAGTAGCATGTATATATATATATATACATATATATACATACAGGGTCACATATATATATATGCGTATCAGTTTAGCGAATATTTATTATAACATTCGCTTTGTTCGTTTGTAAACAAACGGACAGCCTGTTTTATGCCGTACGGTGTTAAGGCAACCACGTCACCTTTTTGTTCAACACTGACACAGGAACGATGTACTAGTTTCATGCTTGTTAGCGATTGTCAGCAGCGTATACCCTTCTGCCAGATGGTTGAACGTTCGAAAGTATATACTTTCCTTATGAAAATTAACGGCTGAGCAGCCTAATTTGCATATCGAGTGAGTTCAGTCGGCCAGGCGCACCGAAAACGATAAATTGGAATAGAATGAAAGGAAATTTCATTTCACACTCATATTACGGCACTTACTTAAATGTAACTATGTATGTATAAGTACATACATATATGTATACAGACGTACAGTTGCATGTATATATATATATATATATATATATATATATATATATATATATATATGTATATATATATATATATATATATATATATATATATATATATATATATATATATATATATATATATATATATATATATATGTATATATATATGTATATATATATATATATATATATATATATATATATATATATATATGTATATATATATATATACATATATATATGTATATAGATACATACAGGCACACATATATATGTGTACGTATCAGTTTAGCGAATATATATTATAACATTCGCTTTGTTCGTTTGTAAAGAAAAGGACAGCCTGATTTATGCCGTACGGTGTTAAGGCAACCACGTCACCTTTTTGTTCAACACTGACACAGGAACGATGTACTAGTTTCAAGCTTGTTAGCTATCGTTAGCACCGTATACCCTCCTGCCAGATGGTTGACCGTTCGAAAGTATATACTTTTCTTATGAAAATTAACGGCTGAGCAGCCTTATTTGCATATCGAGTGAGTTCAGTGGGCCAGGCGCACGGAAAACGATAAGTTGGAATAGAATGAAAGGAAATTTCATTTCTCACTCTTAGTACGGCACTCACTTAAATGTAAGTATGTATGTATACGTACATACATATATGTATACAGACGTACAGTAGCATGTACATATATATATATATATATATATATATATATATATATATATATATATATATATATATATATATATATATATATATATATATATATATATATATATATATATATATATATATATATGTATATATATATATATATATATATATATATATATATATATATATATATATATATATATATATATATATATTTACATACAGGCACACATACATATATGTACGTATCAGTTTAGCGAATATTTATTATAACATTCGCTTTGTTCGTTTGTAAACAAACGGACAGCCTGATTTATGTCGTACGGTGTTAAGGCAACCACGTCACCTTTTTGTTCAACACTGACACAGGAACGATGTACTAGTTTCAAGCTTGTTAGCTATCGTCAGCACCGTATTCCCTCCTGCCAGATGGTCGACCGTTCGAAAGTATATACTTTCCTTATGAAAATTAACGGCTGAGCAGCCTAATTCGCATATCGAGTGAGTTCAGTGGGCCAGGCGCACCGAAAACGAGAAGTTTGAATAGAATGAAACGAAATTTCATTTCTCACTCTTAGTACGGCACTTACTTAAATGTAAGTATGTATGTAGACGTACATACATATATGTATACAGACGTACAGTAGCATGTATATATATATATATATATATATATATATATATATATATATACATACAGGCACACATATATATATATATATACAGGCACACATATATATATGTACGTATCAGTTTAGCGAATATTTATTATAACATTCGCTTTGTTCGTTTGTAAACAAACGGACAGTCGGATTTATGCCGTACGGTGTTAAGGCAACCACGTCATCTTTTTGTTCAACACAGACACAGGAACGATGTACTAGTTTCAAGATTGTTAGCTATCGTCCGCACCGTATACCCTTCTGCCAGATGGTTGAACGTTCGAAAGTATATACTTTCCTTATGACAATTAACGGCTGAGCAGCCTAATTTGCATATTGAGTGAGTTCAGTCGGCCAGGCGCACCGAAAACGATAAGTTGGAATAGAATGAAACGAAATTTTATTTCTCACTTATAGAACGGCACTTACTTAAGTGTAAGTATGTATTTATACGTACATACATATATGTATACAGACGTACGGTAGCATGTATATATACATATATACATATATATATATACATACAGGCACACATATATATATGTACCTATCAGTTTAGCGAATATTTATTATAACATTCGCTTTGTTCGTTTGTAAACAAACGGACAGCCTGATTTATGCCGTACGGTGTTAAGGCAACCACGTCATCTTTTTGTTCAACACTGACACAGGAACGATGTACTAGTTTCAAGCTTGTTAGCTATCGTCAGCACCGTATACCCTTCTTCCAGATGGTTGAACGTTCGAAAGTATATACTTCCCTTATGAAAATTAACGGCTGAGCAGCCTAATTTGCATATCGAGTGAGTTCAGTCGGACAGGCGCACCGAAAACGATAAGTTGGAATAGAATGAAACGAAATTTTATTTCTCACTCTTAGTACGGTATTTACTTAAATGTAAGTATGTATGTATACGTACATAAATATATGTATACAGACGTACAGTAGCATATATATATATATATATATATATATATATATATATATATATATATATATATATATATATATATATATATATATATATATATATATATATATATATATATATTTACATACTGGCACACATATATATATATACGTATCAGTTTAGCGAATATTTATTATAACATTCGCTTTGTTTGTTTGTAAACAAACGGACAGCCTGATTTTGCCGTACGGTGTTAAGGCAACCACGTCACCTTTTTGTTCAACACTGACACAGGAACGATGTACTAGTTACATGCTTGTTAGCTATCGTCAGCACCGTATACCCTTCTGCCAGATGTTTGACCGTTCGAAAGTATATACTTTCTTATGAAAATTAACGGCTGAGCAGCCTAATTCGCATATCGAGTGAGTTCAGTCGGCCAGGCGCACCGAAAACGATAAGTTGGAATAGAATGAAACGAATTTTCATTTCTCATTCTTAGTACGGCACTTACTTAAGTGTAAGTGTGTATGTATACGTACATACATATATGTATACAGACGTACAGTAGCAAGTATATATATATATATATACATATATATATATATACATACAGGCACACATATATATATATACGTATCAGTTTAGCGAATATTTATTATAACATTCGCTTTGTTCGTTTGTAAACAAACGGACAGCCTGATTTATGCCGTACGGTGTTAAGGCAACCACGTCACCTTTTTGGTCAACACTGACACTGGAACGATGTACTAGTTTCATGCTTGTTAGCTACCGTCAGCACCGTATACCCTTCTGCTAGATGGTTCACCGTTCGAAGGTATATACTTTCCTCGTGAAAATTAACGGCTGAGCAGCCTAATTTGCATATCGAGTGAGTTCAGTCGGACAGGCGCACCGAAAAGGATAAGTTTGAATAGAATGAAACGAAATTTCATTTCTCACTCTTAGTAGGGCACTTACTTAAGTGTAAGTATGTATGTATACGTACATACATATATGTATACAGACGTATAGTTGCAAGTATATATATATATATACATATATATATATACATACAGGCACACATATATATATCTACGTATCAATTTAGCGAATATTTATTATAACATTCGCTTTGTTCGTTTGTAAACAAACGGACAGCCTGATTTATGCCGTACGGTGTTAAGGAAACCACGTCACCTTTCTGTTCAACACAGACACAGGAACGATTTACAAGTTTCAAGCTTGTTAGCTATTGTCAGCAGCGTATACCCTTCTGCCAGATGGTTGAACGTTCGAAAGTATATAATTTCGTTATGAAAATTAACGGCTGAGCAGCCTAATTTGTATTTCGAGTGAGTTCAGTCGGCAAGGCGCACCGAAAACGATAAGTTGGAATAGAATGAAAGGAAATTTCATTTCTCACTCTTAGTACGGCACTTACTTAAATGTAAGTATGTATGTATAAGTACATACATATATGTATACAGACGTACAGTAGCATGTACATATATATATATATATATATATATATATATATATATATATATATATATATATATATATATATTTACATACAGGCACACATATATATATGTACGTATCAGTTTAGCGAATATTTATTATAACATTCGCTTTGTTCGTTTGTAAACAAACGGACAGCCTGATTTATGTCGTACGGTGTTAAGGCAACCACGTCACCTTTTTGTTCAACACTGACACAGGAACGATGTACTAGTTTCAAGCTTGTTAGCTATCGTCAGCACCGCATTCCCTCCTGCCAGATGGTCGACCGTTCGAAAGTATATACTTTCCTTATGAAAATTAACGACTGAGCAGCCTAATTCGCATATCGAGTGAGTTCAGTGGGCCGAGCGCACCGAAAACGATAAGTTGGAATAGAATGAAAAGAAATTTCATTTCTCACTCTTAATACGACACTTACTTAAGTGTAAGTATGTATTTATACGTACATAAATATATGTATACAGACGTACAGTAGCAAGTATATATATATATATATACATATATATATTATATACATACAGGCACACATATATATATGTACGTATCAATTTAGCGAATATTTATTATAACATTCGCTTTGTTCGTTTGTAAACAAACGGACAGCCTGATTTATGCCGTACGGTGTTAAGGCAACCACGTCACCTTTTTGTTCAACACTGACACAGGAACGATGTACTAGTTTCATGCTTGTTAGCTATCGTCAGCACCGTATACCCTTCTGCTAGATGGTTGACCGTTCGAAGGTATATACTTTCCTCATGAAAATTAACGGCTGAGCAGCCTAATTTGCATATCGAGTGAGTTCAGTCGGCAAGGCGCACCGAAAACGATAAGTTGGAATAGAATGAAAGGAAATTTCATTTCTCACTCTTAGTCCGGCACTTACTTAAATGTAAGTATGTATGTATAAGTACATACATATATGTATACAGACGTACAGTTGCATATATATATATATATATATATATATATATATATATATATATATATATATATATATATATATATATATATATATATATATATTTACATACAGGCACACATATATATATGTACGTATCAGTTTAGCGAATATTTATAACATTCGCTTTGTTCGTTTGTAAACAAACGGACCGCCTGATTTATGTCGTACGGTGTTAAGGCAACCACGTCACCTTTTTGTTCAACACTGACACAGGAACGATGTACTAGTTTCAAGCTTGTTAGCTATCGTCAGCACCGCATTCCCTCCTGCCAGATGGTCGACCGTTCGAAAGTATATACTTTCCTTATGAAAATTAACGACTGAGCAGCCTAATTCGCATATCGAGTGAGTTCAGTGGGCCAGGCGCACCGAAAACGATAAGTTGGAATAGAATGAAACGAAATTTCATTTCTCACTCTTAATACGACACTTACTTAAGTGTAAGTATGTATTTATACGTACATACATATATGTATACAGACGTACAGTAGCAAGTATATATATATATATACATATATATATTATATACATACAGGCACACATATATATATGTACGTATCAATTTAGCGAATATTTATTATAACATTCGCTTTGTTCGTTTGTAAACAAACGGACAGCCTGATTTATGCCGTACGGTGTTAAGGCAACCACGTCACCTTTTTGTTCAACACTGACACAGGAACGATGTACTAGTTTCATGCTTGTTAGCTATCGTCAGCACCGTATACCCTTCTGCTAGATGGTTGACCGTTCGAAGGTATATACTTTCCTCATGAAAATTAACGGCTGAGCAGCCTAATTTGCATATCGAGTGAGTTCAGTCGGCCAGGCGCACCGAAAACGATAAGTTGGAATAGAATGAAACGAAATCTCATTTCTCACTCTTAGTACGGCACTTACTTAAATGTAAGTATGTATGTATACGTACATGCCTATATGTATACAGACGTACAGTATCATGTACATATATATATATATATATATATATATATATATATATATATATATACATACAGGCACACATATATATATGTACGTATCAGTTTAGCGAATATTTATTATAACATTCGCTTTGTTCGTTTGTAAACAAACGGACAGCCTGATTTATGCCGTACGGTGTTAAGGCAACCACGTCACCTTTTTCTTCAACACTGACACAGGAACGATGTACAAGTTTCAAGCTTGTTAGCTATCGTCAGCACCGTATACCCTTCTGCCAGATAGTTGACCGTTCGAAAGTATATACTTTCCATATGAAAATTAACGGTTGAGCAGCCTAATTTGCATATCGAGTGAGTTCAGTCGGCCAGGCGCACCGAAAACGATAAGTTGGAATAGAATGAAACGAAATCTCATTTCTCACTCTTAGTACGGCACTTACTTAAATGTAAGTATGTATGTATACGTACATACACATATGTATACAGACGTACAGTATCATGTACATATATATATATATATATATATATATATATATATATATATATATATATATATATATATATATATATATATATATATTTACATACAGGCACACATATATATATGTACGTATCAGTTTAGCGAATATTTATTATAACATTCGCTTTGTTCGTTTGTAAACAAACGGACAGCCTGATTTATGCCGTACGGTGTTAGAGCAACCACGTCACCTTTTTGTTCAACACTGACACAGGAACGATGTACTAGTTTCAAGCTTGTTAGCTATCGTCAGCACCGTATACCCTTCTTCCAGATGGTTGAACGTTCGAAAGTATATACTTTCCTTATGAAAATTAACGGCTGAGCAGCCTAATTAGCATATCGAGTGAGTTCAGTCGGCCCGGCGCACCGAAAACGGTAAGTTGGAATAGAATGAAACGAAATTTCATTTCTCACTCTTAGTACGGTATTTACTTAAATGTAAGTATGTATGTATACGTACATAAATATATGTATACAGACGTACAGTAGCATATATATATATATATATATATATATATATATATATATATATATATATATATATATATACAGGCACACATGTATGTATGTACGTATCAGTTTAGCGAATATTTATTATAACATTCGCTTTGTTCGTTTGTAAATAAAAGGACAGCCTGATTTATGCCGTACGGTGTTAAGGCAACCACGTCACCTTTTTGTTCAACACTGACACAGGAACGATGTACTAGTTTCAAGATTGTTAGCTATCGTCAGCACCTTATACCTTCTGCCAGATGGTTGAACATTCGAAAGTATATACTTTCCTTATGAAATTAACGGCTGAGCAGCCTAATTTGCATATCGAGTGAGTTCAGTCTGCCAGGCGCACCGAAAACGATAAGTTGGAATAGAATGAAACGAAATCTCATTTCTCACTCTTAGTACGGCACTTACTTAAATGTAAGTATGTATGTATACGTACATACATATATGTATACAGACTTACAGTATCATGTACATATATATATATATATATATATATATATATATATATATATATATATATATATATTTACATACAGGCACACATATATATATGTACGTATCAGTTTAGCGAATATTTATTATAACATTCGCTTTGTTTGTTTGTAAACAAACGGTCAGCGTGATTTATGCCGTACGGTGTTAAGGCAACCACGTCACCTTTTTGTTCAACACTGACACGGGAACGATGTACTAGTTTCATGCTTGTTAACTATCGTCACCACCGTATACCCTTCTGCCAGATGGTTGACCGTTCGAAAGTATATACTTTCCTTATGAAAATTAACTGCTGAGCAGCCTAATTCGCATATCGAGTGAGTTCAGTCGGCCAGGCGCACCGAAAACGATAAGTTGGAATAGAATGAAACGAAATTTCATTTCTCACTCTTAGTGCGGCACTTACTTAAATGTAAGTATGTATGTAGACGTACATACATATATGTATACAGACGTACAGTAGCATATATATATATATATATATATATATATATATATATATATATATATATATATATATATATATATATATATGTATATAGATACATACAGGCACACATATATATATGTACGTATCAGTTTAGCGAACATTTATTATAACATTCGCTTTGTTTGTTTGTAAACAAACATACAGCCTGATTTATGCCGTACGGTGTTAAGGCAACCACCTCACCTTTATGTTCAACACTGACACAGGAACGATGTACTAATTTCAAGCTTGTTAGCTATCGTCAGTACCGTATACTCTTCTGCCAGATGGTTGAACGTTCGAAAGTATATACTTTCCTTATGAAAATTAACGGCTGAGCAGTCTAATTTGCATATCGAGTGAGTTCAGTCGGCCAGGCGCATTGAAAACGATAAGTTGGAATAGAATAAAACGAAACTTCATTTCTCACTCTTAGTACGGCACTTACTTAAATGTAAGCATGTATGTATACGTACATACATATATGTATACAGACGTACAGTAGCATGTATATATATATATATATACATATATATATATACATACAGGCACACATATATATATGTACGTATCAGTTTAGCGAATATTTATTATAACATTCGCGTTGTTCGTTTGTAAACAAACGGACAGCCTGATTTATGCCGTACGGTGTTAAGGCAACCACGTCACCTTTTTGTTCAACGCTGACACAGGAACGATGTACTAGTTTCAAGCTTGTTAGCTATTGTCAGCACCGTATACTCTTCTGCCAGATGGTTGAACGTTCGAAAGTATATACTTTCCTTATGAAAATTAACTGCCGAGCAGTCTAATTTGCATATCGAGTGAGTTCAGTCGGCCAGGCGCACCGAAAACGATAAATTGGAATAGAATGATACGAAACTTCATTTCTCACTCTTAGTACGGCACTTACTTAAATGTAAGTATGTATGTATACGTACATACATATATGTATACAGACGTACAGTAGCATATATATATATTTATATATACATATATATATATATATATATATATATATATATATATATATATATATACATATATATATATATATATATATATATATATATATATACATACAGGCACACATATTTATATGTACGTATCAGATTAGCGTATATTTATTATAACATTCGCTTTGTTCGTTTGTAAACAAACGGACAGCCTGATTTATGCCGTACAGTGTTAAGGCAACCACGTCACCTTTTTGTTCAACACTGACACAGGAACGATGTACTTGTTTCAAGCTTGTTAGCTATCGTCAGCACCGTATACCCTTTTGCCAGATGGTTGACCGTTCGAAAGTATATACTTTCCTTATGAAAATTAACGGCTGAGCAGCCTACTTTGCACATCGAGTGAGTTCTGTCGTCCAGGCGCACCGAAAACGATGGAATAGAATGAAAAGAAATTTCATTTCTCACTCTTAGCACGGCACTTACTTAAATGTAAATATGTATGTATACGTACATACATATATGTATACCGACGTACAGTAGCATGTATATATATATATATATATATATATATATATATTTATATTATATTTTTTAATTTTGATTAATTTTAATTGTAAATTAATTTTGATTTATCTTGAAAAATTGTTTGAATTTTACTTGTTCTGCTTATCTTGATAGTAAGTTCTGGTATATCAAATTATTACCATAGAACCACCTTAAATCATAGACACCCTATGTATTTCTGGGGGTACATTGTACCCTCAGATATATTAACCTTATTCATTATTCTCCAATTATGTAGAGAAAAAATTCTGTCGTTCTATCTAGCTGCTAAACATTTTTTTGGTAGCGAACATAGACAACAAGTCTACGATTTCTCGCCTTCACTATACACCATCGTATTTAGGGTCACTTTAACGACCTTTCAGAGACCTGTATTAGTTGGAGTGAGGTCATATATTTTATCGTTCCTGGGTTTTTTAAACCTAGGAAAGGAAAATGCTTCTCTGATGATCTTTGATTTTCCATTAATATCCATGTGATATCTAATGTTTTGCAACGTGAAACTGTACAGTTAGGGTCATTTGAATAGGTAAATATTTATATTATATTTTTTAATTTTGATTAAATTTAATTGTGAATTAATTTTGTTTTATTTTGAAAAATTGGTTGAATTTTACTTGTTCTGCTTATCTTGACATATATATATATATATATATATATATATATATATATATATATATATATATATATATATATATATATATATTTATATATGTATATATATATATATATATATATATATATATATATATATATATATATATATATATATATATATATACATACAGGCACACATATATATATGTACGTATCAGTTTAGCGAATATTTATTATAACATTCGCTTTGTTCGTTTGTAAACAAACGGACAGCCGGATTTATGCCGTACGGTGTAAAGGCAACCACGTCACCTTTTTGTTCAACACTGACACAGGAACGATGTACTAGTTTCAAGCTTGTTAGCTATCGTCAGCACCGTATACCCTTCTGCCAGATGGTTGAACTTTCGAAAGTATATACTTTCCTTATGAAAATTAACGGCTGAGCAGCCTAATTTGGATATCGAGTGTTCAGTCGGCCAGGCGCACCGAAAACGATAAGTTTAAGTAAGTGCCGTATTAAGAGTGAGAAATGAAATTTCGTTTCATTCTATTCCAACTTACATATATATATATATATATAGTAATAATAATAAATTTGAGTTTCAGAAGATCCCGTTAAGGGTGAAAGCAGCGATTCTTTGCTGAAACTTTAATTTATTATTTTAATAAATATATATATATATATATATATATATATTTATTAAAATAACGGATTAAAGTTTAAGCCAAGAATTGCTGCTTGTTCATTAAAAGGTTGCGTTGGCGTGCCTTTTATTTCGATAATCCACAAAAAGCAGACAACAAACCGGATAAATTTGGATTTAAAACCTATAATAACCCTCTGTGGAACCCACCATTGCTACCCTTCGAAAATTATGTCTTGGAACTCATTCGGAATATCAAATTTCGGAATAGGAGCAATTCCTTCCAGCAAGACCTGAAGAATAGAATTCGTTCTATTAAGGATTCTAACGCCGTGCACGTCCATTCCGACAAAACTGGCAACCTATATCAAGTAAAGCGCAGTACTTACCATCAACTACTACATAGTGCTGTAACTAAGGATTACCGTAAAACTAATCGGTGTGTCATCAATGAAATCAACGATGCTGGGTTTAAAATCACATCTGATCTCAACATCCTGGACCGGATCGAACATCTGGACCCTATTTCTCCACACTTTACCCTGAAGGATCACAAATCCAATTTTCCGAACAAACCCTCTATTCGGCTTATTAACCCTACGAAGTCCGATTTAGGTAGACTTAGTAAAACGATTCTTCATAGAATTATACCTGAAATTAGAAGTTTGGCCCCTCTTGCACTGTGGAACAATTCTTTCGCGGTGATTGATTGGTTCAACGGCATATGTAACAAGGAACATTGCCGTTTTATCCAATTCGACATCAACAATTACTACTCCTCCATCACTTTACCACTTCTCCTTAGAGCTATCAATTTCGCTAAAACACTCACAGTGGTTAAGGATTTCGAAGTTGATGTCATCCTTAATGCCCGAAAGTCGGTGATTAATTTCGACGACTCTATTTGGATTAAAAAATCCAATGGTACCCCATTCGACGTGAGTATGGGCGCCAGTGATTCT
>OZ024744.1:19351597-19356597 GCA_964016885.1 Eledone cirrhosa | reverse complement strand
TTCTTCCTTCTTTCGAAACTCTAAACTCCCGCTGCCTCGACCCCCACCCCCCTTCCCTCTACTTCGCGAGGGCATGGCGGTCAACCGCCCAATACACACACATCATGCGGCCAACCCTCCCTCTCTCTCTTAGCTCTCTCTCTCTATATATATATATATATATATATAAGATAGAAATTCACTTCGCCAAATTTCATTGCATTGCTGTCTCCCCCCACGATATTCATGTTACGTAATGTACATATTTTTTCTTTCATCTCTACCTCCACACTCCATATTTCGTATCAAGTCCAAATAGCCAATCTATTGCTAAAACAATCTACATATTTTGTATTCATTAATTGTTAGATACGAAAGTTTTTGTCGTATTGAACAGAACAAATTTTGTATATTTGTTAATGGCTTGTTAAATGCAAGGACCCCATTCAATCATTACCTTCTATCTCTTCTTCTTATAAATTCCTTAATTCTTAATCTAGCGTATTTTCAAACCTTAATTCCTAGCGTATTTTCAAAACTCAATTCCTAATTCTAGCGTATTTTCAAAACAAAACAAAATCCTTTTCCTTCTTCCTTCTTTCGAAACTCTAAACTCCCGCTTCCTCGACCCCCACCCCCTTCCCTCTACTTCGCGAGGGCATGGCGGTCAACCGCCCAATACACACACATCATGCGGCCAACCCCCCCTCTCTCTCTCTTAGCTCTCTCTCTCTCTATATATATATATAAGATAGAAATTCACTTTGCCAAATTTCATTGCATTGCTGTCTCCCCCCACGATGTTCATGTGACGTAATGTACATATTTTTTCTTTCATCTCTACCTCCACACTCCATATTTCGTATCAAGTCCAAATAGCCAATCTATTGCTAAAACAATCTACATTTTTTGTATTCATTAATTGTTAGATACGAAAGTTTTTGTCGTATTGAACAGAACAAATTTTGTATTTTTGTTAATCGCTTGTTAAATGCAAGTACCCCATTCAATCATTACCTTCTATCTAGCTACCCAACACCCCTCCCTCCCGCCCCCACGCACCACCATTGCTATTACGTGGACCAATCATAAGCCAGAGCCCCTACGCATCACCAGTATTATTATTACGCGGACCAATCATAAGCCAGAGGCCTATACTATCGCTTGCCTGGTTGCCTTTCGATATATGATGGATGGATGGACTGCGGAATCCTGGAGAGTGGAGGAGAGAGAGAAAAATCTGGACGCTCATCGACAATGCCAACGATAAAGATAAAGACAAATTCACCTCGTGGACGAGAATGCGAGCACTCCTCATTGTTTCGACCGCGGACGGCTAACATAACCCCATCGCCCCCGCCCCACACCGCCCCCAACCGCCAAACGCAATCCAAAACTTCAGAGTTGGTACCATAAATGTAGGCACCCTAAAGGGTCGCGCTAACGAGGTTGTAGAAATGCTTGAACGTAAGGAGGTCGATGTTTGTTGTATTCAAGAGACCAGGTGGAGGGGTGGGTCTGCTAGATTCGTTGAGGGTAAAAAACGATGTTATAAGCTTTTCTGGGTGGGAAACGACGATGGGCTGGGTGGAGTAGGAATCATGGTAGCAGAAAAGTGGGTAGATAAGATAATAGACGTAAATAGAGTGAACGACAGAATAATTAAAATACGACTTGTCCTCAATAGAACTACGGTGACAGTAATATCTGCGTACGCACCCCAATCCGGACTGCCCGGCACTATAAAAGACAGATTCTATGAGACACTGATGCTAACTACCTCCCAAATATCCGACAGTGACTATATAATTATTGCAGGCGACCTAAATGGTCACGTTGGACAACATTGTGACGGCTACGACGAAATCCATGGAGGCTATGGGTTTGGTACTAGAAATGAGGAAGGCTCCAGAATCCTGGAATTCTGTGATGCAAATAACCTAACTATCTGTAACACTAACTTCAAAAAACGTGACAATCACCTGATCACCTATAGATCCGGGGAACACACAAGCCAGGTAGATTATATCCTTACCAGAAGACGTGACAGAGTGTCTGTTGTAAACACTAAATCCCTCCCCCATGAAGAATACACCTCCCAACATAGACTGATAATTAGCGACCTCATAGTCAGGACGAGATGTACTCGACAGCAGAAGAGGACTATCCTCAGGAGAAAAATATGGAAGCTAAAGGACCCCACAGCCAGGAATAAATTTCAAAGCATATTACTTGATGCTTTCGACAGTAAGGAAGAACATTTAGAGTCGGACAATATAGAGGGAGAGTGGGAATTTCTGAAAGCAAACCTGCTGTTGGCGACTGACGAAATCTGTGGCTGGAGCAGGCCTGTAGGCAGGAGGAGAGTAACATGGTGGTGGAACAGTAAGGTGGAGCGGTCAATTAAGGCCAAAAAGCAGGCTTGGAAAGAATGGCGGGATGGGGGAAGTAGAGAAGACTATCAAGTGGCCAGGAGGGAAGCTAGGAGACAAGTGTACTTAGCAAGAAGGGAAGCTGAGGAAAGAAAGTTCAAGCATGTTCTACAATGCGATGACCAAAAACGTGAGGTGTTCAGGATTGCTAGGCAATGCGTCAAGGAAAACCGTGATATTGTCGGGGAGAAGTGTGTACTAAACGATGATGGCACACTTGCCATCACCGACGCTGATAAGAAGGTAGCTTGGAAGTGTCACTATGAAAGGCTACTAAATGAGGAGAATAAATGGGAGAAAGACAGTCTCCCCCATATCGACCCAATAGAGGGACCAGCAGTGTTAGTCGAGGGGAGTATAATAAGTAAGGCAATCAAGGATATGAAGACGGGTAAGGCGGCTGGGCCTTCGGAAATAGTTGCTGAGATGCTGAGGGCATCTGGCACGGTGGGACACACCATGGTCACCCGCATAGTTAACCAAGTCGTACAGAACGGGGTTGTTCCGAAGGACTGGCATAGCAGCATCATCGTTAACTGTTATAAGGGTAAGGAGACGCCCTAGATAGGAGTAACTATAGAGGCATTAAATTAATCGACCAGGTCATGAAGGTCACGGAAAAAGTAATAGCACAACTAATCAGAGAGAGAATTGACCTAGATGAAATGCAGTTCGGGTTTGTGTCAGGCAAAAGTACCACAGACGCTCTTTTCATTGTACGACAACTACAGGAGAAGTACCTAGTTAAAGGTAAACCCCTCTACTTAGCTTTTGTCGACTTGGAGAAAGCCTTCGACAGAGTCCCCCGCTCCATTATCTGGTGGGCTCTTAGAAAACTAGGCGTTGACGAATGGCTTGTGATAGCTATACAAGCCATGTATAAAGAAACAGTCAGCAAGGTTAGAATTAACAACGAATATAGTGAAGAGTTTAGCGTAAAAGTTGGCGTCCATCAGGGCTCTGTTCTCAGCCCCCTACTATTTATTATTGCCCTTCAGGCTATAACAGAGGAGTTCAAGACCGGCTGCCCATGGGAACTCCTATACGCAGACGACCTGACACTCATAGCGGAATCAATGGCCGAGCTAGAGAAGAAATTCCAAACATGGAAGCACGGCCTAGAATCAAAAGGCCTTAAAATTAACCTGGCTAAGACTAAAGTTCTAGTTTGTAGGAAAGAAAATAAGGCGGCGGTCCCTTCTGGGAAATGGTCGTGCTCGGTGTGTAGGAAAGGCGTAGGTAGAAACTCCATGTTATGTCCTAAATGCAAAGTATGGGTGCATAAAAGATGTAGTGGGATCACAGGTAAGCTAACTAAGAACATAGATTTTACATGTGGCCGGTGCTCTGGTGCAATAAGTAGCAGCAAGTGCCCACAAAATACTAGCTCTTTTAATTGCACAGATGGTTCTATAGAAATAGTGGACAGCTTCCGTTACCTGGGTGATAAAATCAGCAGTGGGGGAGGGTGCTCTGAAAGTACAGTAGCTAGAGTCAGAACTGGTTGGAAAAAGTTCAGAGAGCTTATACCACTATTAGCTGCTAAAGGGTTCTCTCTAAAAATGAAAGGCAGGTTGTACGATGCCTGCATACGAACAGCAATGTTGCATGGCAGTGAGACCTGGGCATTGTGTGCAGAGGATATACGCAGACTAGAGAGGAACGAAGCTTGCATGCTCCGCTGGATGTGTAACAGTAATATACGTGAACGGCAAAGCATAAACGAACTAAGGAAAAAATTAGAAATAAGAGGGATCAGATGTTGTTTACTCGAGAGAAGGCTACGTTGGTATGGACACGTGATGCGCATGAAAGTCGATAGCTGTATAACAAAGTGCAGGGAAATAAAGATAGACGGTAGCCACGGAATAGGCAGACCTAGAAAACCTGGGACGAGCTGATAAACTCCGACCTCACACACTTACACCTCTCCAAGACAATGTCACTGGACCGAGACCTTTGGCGGTACTCAGTAACAGAGAAGACCCGCCTTACCTAAATACATAGTAAAACCTACTACAGCCAGTAAAATTAAAACCCCACCCCCCACCCCATCCACACCACCCCGTTCTATGTAAAGTCATGTTGGTGCCACACCATCCAGGCCGAAACAAATGAGATCGTGTAGATGTCACGACAAAAAAACACACAGTCCACGCTGTAATGTGGCGTGTAGGCAACACGGTAAAAACCTCCCAGACCCACACTGTAAATGTGGTTGGTGTTAGGAAGGGCATCCAACTGTAGAAAACCTGCCAGACAGTCCTATGCGAGCAAGACAATCACTCTTGCCTCAAGTGGGACTACCCCCGTCCAAACCCATGCAAGCGTGGAACACGGACGTTAAACGTTGATGATGATGATGAACTCTAAATAGTGATAGGCAGTAATATATTACTACCTTATTACCAGTAAGTTAAATAGCTCAATGTACTAACATCAGATGTTTTACAGAGCAGTTATATATAAGTTATAAGAATCAAAGTTCTGATCAAATAATTTGTATGCCTACAATTGTTTCCTCCAAACCGAGGATTGGATTCTTCGGAGCAATTTATTAATGGATGATCGCAAATATGACCTCCATGC